>CM010610.1:10185353-10766755 GCA_003430845.1 Xanthoceras sorbifolium
CATTTAAAAATCATAGCACTTTGTAATTAAAAAAGGTGTTTCTAGTGAGCGCATCAAACTTTATTTTCAAAAATTTCGGCAGAATTTCCTCTATTTTTCTGATTTCCCAAAACCTGTTTTCAATAAAACATACTACAATATAATTCCAACACTTCTATATCCAAATTTTCAAATCAATGCGTACTCTGCCGTTTAGTGCGACTTCCAAACAGTTTCAAATACATATTTAATTAATATTTACAAACATTTGAAAAGAATATCAATCATAAAGCACTTATTACAAAACATATATATATGTCGAATTACAGATTTCTGTATATGCATGCTTCACGAAATACAATATACAATTAAAATTCAATTGTAACTACTCAAAAGATTGTGACTCTGGACCTTCAATCTGCTGCTACTTCCTCTCTATTATTTGTTTCCCCCTGTGTCTCTGATACTTGCGCGTGATAAAATCCACGCGCTAAGCAATAATGCCTAGTGGGTGTACACTAAACTCAAGTATCAAAATCAATAATCATTTCATAATAAAAATATTCCAGTATGATCGTATAAAAACATTTCAATTTTTAACTTTCTGACTGAAAGAAATCATAGAAAAACAGTTTAATAAAAACATTTAAATTAAATCAATAAAGCATACAAAATTAAGTTTTCAATTCTTTCATAAGCATTTATTCATTCTATACCATTTTATTCATACAAACATTTTGTTCACTTTTATTCTCCATTCTGGCCGTACACTCATCATACATTTCTATATCTGTAACATCGATGTAACGTTCACCTCCGGGATTCGCCTAAACTGGACTAAGCCAGGTTTGCCCCGCGAGATGTAACTGTCAGGAATATCAATACAATATCTATCTCCGGGATTCGCCTAAACTGGACTATACCAGGTTTGCCCCGCGAGATGTAACAGTCATGGATACAGTGAAATGGCTATCTTCGGGATTCGCCTAAACTGGACTTGCCAGGTTTGCCCCGCGATATGTAACTGTCATTACTATCAGTACAATGGCTATCTCCGGGATTCGCCTAAACTGGATCTTGCCAGGTTTGCCCCGCGAGATGCAACAGTCATCAATGTCAGTGCAATATTTATCTCCGGGATTCGCCTAAACTGGACTATACCAGGTTTGCCCCACGAGATGCAATAGTCATCATTATTTATTTCCGGGATTCGCCTAAACTGGACCATGCCAGGTTTGCCCCGCGAGATACACTAGTCTCAACTCGTTATGTTCAAATAATTCACAAATCAAAATTAAATTCAAGTATCAGAATTTACAAACAATATTCGTAATACAAACTTTGTAAATTTCATATCAAAACCTTCCGTTTCTTTCAAAATCAACAATTAATTTCACAAAGCCAAAACTTTCATTTATACTCCTATCAATACATTCTACAATTATTTTCAAATTGTATTTACGAAACAATAATTATATACGATTTTTCCAAAAATCATTTCCAAACATTACTCGCAACCTAATTATTTTCAAACAGTTTCTAACAATATTCGTAAACGAAACACAATTATATAAAATCCATAAATAAATTTTCAAATAGAAATTCAACTGAAATATATTATAACAAAAATTATAACGAATTCAGAAATCAGTGTACACCAACCTGGATTCCGTTTTTACGCTTTTTTCCTTCTGGATTTTCCTTTTTCTCTTTCTTCTTCTCTTTTCCTTTCTTCTTTTTCTTTCTTCTTCTTTCTCTTCCTCTTCTTCTTCTTCTTCTTCTTCTCTTCTCTCTTCTTCTTCTTCTTCTTCTTCTTCTCTTTTCTTTTCTTTCTTTCTTTCTCCCCGCTCTCTCGGTCTCTCTTTTCCTCCTTTTCTCTTTTCTATTATGTTTTTCCCAGAGACTTCAGCGACAACTATTTTTTTTTATAATCTTTCGGTCATCGCGACCGTCGTCGCGACCTGTGGTCGTGCCATCAGATCGCGTTGCTCACTGGAGCAACTCCACCGCCTTCATCGCGATCACCCATTGCGGTATCCTGGTCGCGATGGTGGTCGTGATGCTCACTGCCAGGTTTTTCACTTTTTCATCGCGAGCTAGTCAGCGCGATCTGTGGTCGCGGTAACCAGGTCGCGTTGCTCACTGCCCAAAAATGCTATTTTTCGCCGCGAGCAGCTCATCGCGATCTGTGGTCGCGGTACACACTGCCCCAGTTTTTCACTCCTTTTTCCTTCATGTATCAGTTCTGGACCGTTCCATCTGGTCCACCTGGAAACCATAAAAATAAACATACATTTAATTACGTTTACACCCCTCAACTCACAAATATTTTATCCACATATTCAAAATTAATTTTTTGAAATTAGGGATGTTACACTATACATCTCTACTGTGATAACAAGTCAACCATTAGTATAGCTCACAATCCTGTCCACCATGATAGGACTAAACCTGTGGAAGTAGATCGACATTTCATCAAAAAACTTGATGGGTGTATGATCAGCATTGTGTATGTGCCTAACTTCTCAACAGTTAGCTGACATACTCACAAAAGGGCTAACAGAACAAGCATTTGATTTTCTTGTGAGCAAGATTGGTCTCATCAACATCTACAGCCAAGCTTGAGAGGGGGAGTGTAGACAAAATCAAATCTGATTTAGTCAACCATGATTAAATTAGACTTTATTGTAAATATTAGTTGTTAGTATTTTTTTCTTTTATGGTTAGATTTTCTGATGTAATTAGGGCTTGATGGTAGGAAGTTTTGTCTCTAGTGTAATCTATATATTTGTACATGCTTCTATTGAATAATATATAGTAAATTTATCTTTCATATCTCTGATTGTAGTTAAGTTTCGAATTTCGATTTATTCCCTTCTCTTTCAATCATAACAACATTAACATTACAGTTTCAAAACATTAAAATGACAAGAGCACTACTGTTCAACTTGGTTAATGACCAGAACAATCAAGTAAGCATTTGTATATAAATTTACCATTTTAGATGCTCTTTTTATACCTTGGCTGCCCTAACTATAATACCTTACAATTTGGTCTTCCAAGTATAAAACTTTGGTTTGCCTCTTGGGGAATTTATGTTTATACATAATGGTAATCATGCATTGGACAAGGTGGATTAATGGATTTTGGGGATTTCCAGACGCCTTATATTGTCTATAATGTCATGAGCTAAACTTTATGGACTCAATATTGGTGTCTTTATTCACCTCATAAGCTTGTGCGTTTGCCTCATAATGGGCTATGCCGTTGGAAAGTTTTTGCTTGGGTTTATTTGTTGGAGATTATGTATTACTTGTTATAGCTGATTGCTTCTTATGTAGGAGTTTTCCATATTGAATGAACGCATGGTATTATTGCTACCTGCCAGCGTTTATGCTATTTGTGCTGGTTGCTCTCCTTTAACAAATTGTTTCAAATGGCCTTACATGTCACATTTTCATTCAGATGTGATTGAGACCGGAAGATGATCGGGTTAAGGTATTTTATGATGTTTATCTCTCCTGTCTACCATTTGAACTTTGGTTCTTGTACATTTATGTTTCTATCAAGAGCTAATTCTCTTTATTTCTTATTTTTGTAGCTTGATGAACATGTGCACAAAAGGCAGCTTGAACATTTGAATGCTTTGTGGAAGTACTCGCAAAATTGATTGAATTCTAGTTTTAGGTGCTTGATATTGTTTTTCAGAAGTATTTTTTTTATGGTTGGCTTTTATCTGGTTTCTAAGTTTATTCAGTTGGATTACTTTCAGATTTCTGCATCTCCACGCAAACAAAGTGTACGTCTTCCACGAGAACTAAGAGATCCACTTCTGCAGGAAATGGAGACATATATATTTGGAGCTCTGCTCAGTAAGGATACTGAAAGGAGGCCTCTATCAGAAGTCTTGTTTACGTGTGCTCTATTGTCTAATTTGTATATAGGTCTCACTCTCTACAAGGTTTGTCTCATATTGTAAACTACATTTTATTATAGCTGGTACCTTAGATTCATTTTCACTGCTTTATCGGCAACTAAACTTCTGTTTAATTTTATCATCTTGATACAAAAGGTGTTTGCGGAAAAAGTGAAGTCTTTGTATTCAACAAAACAGTATTTACAGAGTTTAGAATCCTTAGATTATAAGGAGTTCTAATTAGAAAGTAACTCTAGTTAGGAATTCTAGTTAGGTAATACACCAAACACTACCTCTAGTCTAACTTAAGATATTTACATAAAAATAAAATAAAATAAAAGTAAATCACTGTAAAACAGTAAAACACCTAAACTTCTAACACTACCCCTCAAGCTGGAGAATAGAGATTTTCCATTCTCAGCTTGGATATAATATCTTGAAATAAGACTCCAGGCAATCCTTTAGTGAAAAACATCTGCTAGTTGATCCCTTGTAGAAACATAGGGAGTACAAATTATTCCACTATCAAGCTTCTCCTTATAAAGTGGCGATCAATCTCAATGTGCTTCGTTCTGTTATGTTGCACTGGATTGTGAGCAATGCTAATGGCAGACTTATTGTCACAGTAGAGCTTCATAGGACCTTTTTGAGGAATTTTCAGATCATTAAGAATAATCTTAAGCCACAATAATTCACATACCCCATGCGCCATTGCCCTAAACTCTGCCTCGGCACTTGATCTTGCAACTACATTTTGTTCTTACTCCTCCATGTCACCAGATTATCACCTAAAAAGGTGCAATACCCGGTTGTGGAGCGCCTATCTTTAATTGACCCTAGCATAGTCAGCATCAGTGTATGCTGCTAATGCCACACCTGTACTCCTTTTAAACAACAGCCCCCTGCCTGGATGGCTTTAAGGTACCAGAGTATATGGTATACTGCCTGCATATGTATTTCTCTGGGATCATACATAAATTGACTTACCACACTCACCGCATAAGCAATGTCTGGCCGTGTGTGTGACAAGTATATCAACCTTCCTAACAGCCGTTGATACCTTTGTCGGTCCACCCCAACATCATCAACTGCCTCTCCTAGTTTATGGTTCTGCTCAATGGGAACTGCTACTGGTTTGCACCCTAGCTGCCCGGTTTGCTCCAACAAATCAGTCACATATTTCTTCTAGGAAAGGTACCTGCATATGTATTTCTCTGGGATCATACATAAATTGACTTACCACACTCACCGCATAAGCAATGTCTGGCCGTGTGTGTGACAAGTATATCAACCTTCCTACCAGCCGTTGATACCTCTGTCGGTCCACCCCAACATCATCAACCTGCCTCTCCTAGTTTATGGTTCTGCTCAATGGGAACTGCTACTGGTTTGCACCCTAGCTGCCCGGTTTGCTCCAACAAATCAGTCACATAATTTCTTCTGGGAAAGGTAAATTCCTTCTCTTGAATGAGCCACGTCAATTCCCAAAAAATATTTTAATCTACCTAATTCTTTAATCTCAAACTCCTTCTTCATAACCTGCTTGACTTCTTCTCTTTCTTTTTTCATCATTCCCAATCACTATTATATCATCTACATAGACTAGTAATGCAGTGACTCCCCTGAAATTGAATGCTTAAAAAACAGCGTGTGGTCACCTTGACTCTGCTTTGTAACCGGCTGTGATCATACTTTTGCAAATCTCCCAAAACCAAGTCCTAGATGATTGCTTAAGGCCATACAAAGCCTTTTTTAATTTGCATGCTGTACTTGTTTTTATTCCCCGCCATAACCTGGTCGGATTTGCATGTAAATCTCCTCCTTTAAGTCTCCATGGAGGAAAGCATTCTTCACATCGAATTGCTGAAGCGGCCACTCATAATTGGCAGCTAAAGCCAGCAGAACTCTCACCGTGTTTATCTTTGCCACAGGTGCAAATGTCTCCTGATAAACTACTCCCTGTGTCTGTGTATAACCCTTTGCAACCAACCGAGCCTTGTATCTTTCCAGTGACCCATCTGCTTTATACTTAACCGTATAAACCCATTTGCAACCCACCGTTTTCTTCCCTTCGGGTAGGTCCACCAAATCCCAAGTTTTATTCCTTTCTAATGCCTTCATTTCAGTTTCCATGGCAGCTCTTCCAATTGTTATCAGCCAATGCTTCAGACAGTGTGTTGGGAATTAAAAATATGTTTAAGTTTGTGAGAAAAGATTGGTGGGAAATTGAAAAATTCTGGTGTGACACATACTTTGACAGTGGGTACAGTGGCCATTTGGTACACTCCCTAGTTCCTTTTCTCTATGCAATTGGTAACTCCTTATCAGACTTCAGGTTGGATTGGACTTGCTTTGGTTTAGGGCTTTTCCTCCTTGAATACACAATAGGGGTTGCAATAGGAGGTTCGATGTAGTATGGGCTGGTAGGTTCTGGGCAGTTCAGTTGGTGGTTTAATTCAATTTCAGCAGGGTTTTTTCTAGTTTCAGGAGAGTTTGGTAAGGGATACTTTGTGCTTGATTAGTCATTTGATTCATATAGTCCATCTTGTTGAGATTTGATCAAACTAGGACTCTCAAGATTAAAAAATTCAGCTTCCTTTTTTGACCCAAAAATATCTTCATTTGAAACAGGACGTTTATTCAAATCAGTTTTTGACTTAAACTCAAATTGACCTTTATTCGACTCATTAATTCAAAAATCAAATCAACAGGTTCTTTTAAGGAACCAGACATTTAGAAGGGTTACTAGAGTTGGGACTCTTAGAACCAATACTATCAAAAGACGGACTCTTAGAATTAAAATCACCAGAGTTGAAAAAATAAAAAAAACCATTATCAATCTCAGTCTTAGCTTCACTTAAATTCTTCCCCTGAAGATAAGACTCAAAAAAGGATTGAGACTCATGAAATGTAACATCCGCTGAAATAAAAACTTTTGAGATGCGGGATGATAATATTTGTATCCTTTCTGGGTAAAGGAGTACCTAAGAAACAGACATTTAAGAGACCTTGATCTAATTTGCTTTTAGTGGGACTGTGATATGAACAAAAGCTACACAACCAAAAATCCTAGGAATAAGATTCTGAGATGTATTAAAATCAGGATAAAACTTTGAAAATACAGAGATTGGAGATTTGAAGTCCAATACTGTTGTAGGGAGCCTGTTAATGATATGTGTAGCAGTTAACAAGGCTTCACCCCAATTGCAGTTTGGAACTTCGTTTTGGAAAAGCAGAGCTCTTGTTGTGGAAAGTAAATGCCCGTTCTTTCTTTCTGCCAAATCATTCCGTTGAGGAGTATAAACACATGAAGACTCATGTATAATTCCCTCGTTTTGAAAAAAATTTGTTAATTCCTGATTAAAATAATCTTTTGCATTATCAGTTCGAAAGCGTTTGATCTTTGTCTGAAATTGAGTGTGAACCATAGAACAAAAATTTTGAAGAACCTTGTTTAAATCAGATTTTTGTTTTAACAAATAGATTCAAGTAACTCTAGTAAATCATCTATAAAAGAAAACATACCCTCTCGCTCCTCTAATGTTAGAGACCCGAGATGGTCCCCAGATATCACTATGAACAAGAGAAAAATAAAAAAGACTTCTTTTAGTACTAACTGAAAAAGATACACGTTTTTGTTTCGCAAGCTGACATGTATCACATTGAAATGAAACTAATTTCAAGACCAACAAACAAAGAAGGAAACATAACTTTTAAACTTTGAAAAGAAGGATGACCATATCTCAAATGATGCAACCAGATTGGCTCTTATTTGCTGTGTGGTCAGAAAGATGGGTTTGAGGAATTTGATTCTTACTAGGACTCTGAGGTGTGTCAAGAAAGTATAGCCCATTCTTAGCCTTAGCAAGTCCAATCTTCCTCCCCGAAAGCTGATTCTGAAAGTCATTGTGAGTAGAACAAAAGGTTATCGAACAATTTAGGTCCTTAGTCAGTTTCTGAATAGAAATTAAATTGGTGGATAATTTTGGTACATGTAAGACACTGTGTAAAAAAAAGTGAGACTAAGTTTTATATCTCCTACATCGGCCACTGTAATCAAAGATCCATCAGCTACTGCTATCTTTTGTTGCTAGGACATGGTTCATAAGAAATAAAATTGTGAGGTGAGTGGGTGATATGGTCTCTAGCACCTGAGTCAAGAACCCAGGCACTCAAATCACACTTGTCTGTAACATTAAAGCCAACACAGTTAGAAAACTTACCTGATTGAACTAGGGAGCATATACCTGGCTCAGGATTGCGTGGTAATTTCTCCAGAGTTCCTAGGAGACTTTTAATTTTCTCCAATGTTGCAGAATCAGTTTTGTCCTCCTCACGAGTGTCCACATCTCCGGTTAAGTTTGCTCGTTGCTGCTGTCCCTTCTGGCCCCAATCTTTCCTGGCAGTAGATGGCTTTCCATGAAGCTTCCAGCACCTATCTTTGGTATGCCTCGGCTTCTTGCAATAGGTACACCAAAGATTTGAATTGTTGGTGCTGCTGGATCGGTTATTGTCACTGGCAGCAACCTTCATTTGATGTAAAACATGGCCACCAGTTGATGCAAGAGCCGATCCTTCCTCATGTAATGATTGAACCATTACACTCCTCCGACTCTCGTCTGCCCGAGCCATTGAGATGATAGTATTTAACGATGGTACTTCATCTCTTCCCAAAATCTTAATTCGGACTTAATCATACTCCATATTGAGGCCAGCCAAGAAATCATACACCTTGTCTTGTTCCAGCAATTTTCTCACAACCATGGCGTCTGCAGGATTCGATATTCGAACACAGCGATAGTGATCCAATTCTTGCCACAAACTTTGTAATGCGTTTGCATAATCAGTTACAGACCCATTACCTTGCTCGGTGGACATTGCCTTTGTTCGAATTTCATATACCTGAGCAACATCCTTCACTTTAGAGTAAGTTTGCTGGACAAACTCCCAGATTTCTTTTGCAGTAGTCAAGAACATACATGTATCATTCACATTCAGAGTCATCGAATTCCACAACCAAGTCATGATCATAGAATCCTCCTCATCCCAAGCATCGAACCGAGGGTCTTCTTTTGGTGGACCAGTACCTGTAAGATGCTTCAATTTGCCCTTCCCTTTGAGAAAAGTTTGAACAACCTACGACCACTTCAAATAATTTTTTCCATTGAGTCTGTATCCAGCTTGAATAAACTGCAAATCTTTTTCAGACCCATTATTATTATTCCCTCCAAAAATCGATGAAGGTCGAAGATAGCACCTAGTGCTCTGATACCATGATACAAAAGGTGTTTGCGGAAAAAGTGAAGTCTTTGTATTCAACAACACAGTATTTACAGAGTTTAGAATCCTTAGATTATAAGGAGTTCTAATTAGAAAGTAACTATAGTTAGGAATTCTAGTTAGGTAATATACAAACACTACCTCTAGTCTAACTTAAAGATATTTATATAAAAAAAATAAAATAAAAGTAAATCACTTAAAGTAAAACAGTAAAACAATAAAACACCTAAACTTCTAACACATTTGCTTCTGGATTATGTCAATTCAGTTTGAAGTAGTAGCATTTCTAGTGAATTTGATTATTTTATTAACTTGAGAGGTTTTTGGCTTCAGCTGAATTAGTTTTATCCGTGTATTCATTGACCGTTTACTTAATTGAATAAATTTATAACTTTTCCACCTGGTTTCAGCTCTGGCAATATTTCATATGTTCTTTGTCAATTTGCTCTTGCAGTAAGTGTCAAATGATGCTCTTATCCTGTCAGTCTCTATTGGACTCTTAGTCTCTTGGTCAGTTGGATGTTTACGGTCGCAGACATGTGTTTGTACTGTGACGATCTCTCATGTAACAGACAGAAGATATAGTTTAATGGACTAGTGAGCTTAGCACAAAGGGCCCAGCTGTAGTATCTAGACTTATAACATCCTCTTCAGACGTTATAGTACATTTCTTCACGTGTAAGACCGGCCTTGTCACATAGAAGAGAACCAAGTACAAGCATTTAAATAATTAAAAGCACAAACACAATTTAATTTATAGAATGAGGGTTTGTCAGGATTGTAATAGAGCCTTTAAGTTAACTTGGTCATGATACCAAGTTGTGTAACTATTATATCCAAAGCTTAAACTTTTATGAAATGGCCCAACTCCATTGTGGTACCTATACTCTGACTATTACAATGTATTGTGATTATGGCATCATTCATGTGTTTTGAATGTGTTGCAAGTCGTAAAACTGGGCACTCTTAAAATTCTAACACTCTGTTGTCAGCATATGATTTTGTCCTTATTTATTTTATTTTGTACTTTTTTATTTATGCATATGTGCTTTATTTTCTTCAGGAAAATGGAAGACATCTCATCATTTCTCTCTAAAGTGGGACAGCACTTGTTAGAATTGCTGGATCATGCTGTCAATATAGTCCAGGAAAACCAGCGCGATTTGCAATCTCTTGGTTGTTTGGGCTCTGACTCCGATTTTAGTGAAAAATGCTTTCCTCTATCTTCTTTCAAAAGCTTTGTCTGCTCCCCTATTTTTGTCAAATGGAGAGAGCAAGATGTTTTGGATGCTGCACTTTATGACGCAGTGCTTCAATCCATGGAGAAGCTTTTAAGGGCCCTGGTGAAACTGTATGCATTATATTCTGATTGTGTAGGGAATCTTCAGTCTGAGCTGATCCTGTCTGAGTTATCTGTGTCTGATACACCACAAGTTTCTTGCCCATTGAATAACAATAAAAGTAGGATTTTGGATGTGGAGCTGGATATAAATGAGGATACCAAAAATGTGGATATTTTAACTGTCAGTGGGGAAATTGCCCCTGGAATATCCTGTTCAGCAGTGAAGTGGAAGTTGGATATGATATTGCTAATTTCAAGTTTTTCCTCAGTTTTACATGTCGTTACCTGGGATATTCTGTTTGAACTCCTGGAGAAAGAGTGCGACCAAGAGGTATGTATATCTTTGACAGTATTAGTTGCATAAGTTTTACACCCTGGAGTTTGTAGCTCAATGTTCTATTGCTTCCATTTTTCTTTCTCAGGTGTGTGAGGAGATTTTGTATAAACTTTGTCAACATCCCTACTGGTCCTCTTCTGCTAAGATTACTGACCTGGTACGATAATGCCTCATTGGTGATTGCATAATTTTAAGTAATATCAAGCTAATTAGTGCTCGAGTCATTTGCATAAAGTTTTGATCATCTCTTAGTCATATATTTGCTGCTTTTCTCCTTTCCCTTTGACAGGTTAATTCAATGGATGACTTGATCAAGGTGCATGTGAGTCTTAAACTTAATTGTGTTGATATACTAACTGCTATTCATGGTCTGCTGGGTACTTTGTTATCCTTGAACACTGCTGGAAGGGACAACCATGCTGGCCCATCTTTGAGGGAAAGAGAATCTGAACAGGTAATCCTAAAACGTTTGTTTTTTATGTTCTGGGATACATGTACAACATCTGAAAATAAAAAAGTATGGCTATAGGTGAAGGTACACTTGTTCTTGTAATGTAGTGAGAGACAGGCAGCAATTAAGATTTGAATTTACTATATCTTTGTTAGAGTCTTATATCATTATGTTGAGACCGTAAGAAGATCTAAGAGGCTTGCGGGGGAAGAAGCGAGGCTTGCGGAAGAAGAAATGAGTTTGAAGAAATATGAGAGAAAATGTTGTTTTCTTATTTCGTAGTTGGAAATGAGATTTACAAACAATATATATAGGCTAGAGAGCTAACATTATGGCCACTATTCTAATTTTCTACTTTTAAACAATTTATCTATACAAAGGATCCTAAACTATTTATCTATACAAAGGATCCTAAACAAATTCAAGCTAAATCATGATAGAATCCCGAGAGTATAAACTTAGGAATTCTACACTCTCCCTCAAGCTGGGTGATAGATGTTGATCATCCCAAGCTTGGTACTCAATTCTTCAAAGTTTGTTCGAGGTAGAGCCTTAGTAAGAATATCAGCAATCTGAAGGTGAGTTGGAGTATACAGCAGGTCCAATGTCTTATCATCAAGCTTTTCTTTAATAAAGTGCTGGTCAATCTCCACATGCTTGGTTCTATCATAATGGACTGGATTTTTGGCAATCCTAATTGTAGCTTGGTTGTCACAAAACATTCTAATAGAATCAGCAGCAAACCCCAATTCCTTGAGAAGTCTTCTTAACCATATTCCTTCACAAACTCCATGTGCCATTGCTCTAAACTCGGCTTCAGCACTAATTCGAGAAACCACAGATTGTTTCCTGCTACGCCAAGTTACAAGGTTTCCCCATATGTAGGTGCAGTACCCTATTGTGGATCTTCGGTCTACAGGGGAGCCTGCCCAATCTGCATCTGCAAACACTTCGATCTTTCTGTCAGTGTTCCTTATGAAATATAGCCCCTTCCCAGGTGTCTTTGAGGTGCCTAAGAATTCGATAGACTGCTTCCATGTGCTCTTCATTTGGATTGTTCATAAACTGACTAACAGAGCTGACAGCGAAGCCAATATCAGGCCTGGTGTGAGATAGGTAGATGAGCTTTCCCACCAGTCTTTGATAACGACCTTTGTCTACAAGTTTACTATCTTCTTTAGCTCCCAATTTTACTGTTGCATCCATAGGAGTCTTTGCAGGTTTGCATCCCAACATTCCTGCTTCTTTGAGGAAATCTAAGACATATTTTCTTTGTGAGACAGCAATCCCTGCCTTTGATCTTGCCATCTCCATGCCTAGGAAGTATTTAAGAGTTCCTAGATATTTGATCTCAAACTCTTTAGCGAGGAGCCCTTTGAGAATTGTCATTTCTTCCACAAAATCTCCTGTCAAGACAATATCATCAACATACACAATTAGTATAGAAAGTTTTCCAGTAGGTGACCTTTTGATGAAGAGAGTATGGTTGGCTTGGCCTTGAGTATATCCACACTTTTTAAGCACCCTAGAAAATCTGTCAAACCAGGCTCTTGGGGATTGTTTAAGTCCATACAATGACTTTTTAAGTCTGCACACTTTGTTAGCAGTAGCTGTTGACTCGAAACCGGGAGGGATATCCATGTAAACTTCTTCCTCTAGGTCCCCATTGAGAAAGATATTTTTGACATCTAATTGGTGGAGGGGCCAGTCCAAATTAGATGCTAGAGATAGGAGAACACGTATGGTGTTTAATTTTGCCACTAGAGCAAAAGTCTCCTGGTAGTCAATTCCGTAGGCTTGAGTAAATCCCTTTGCTACAAGTCGAGCTTTGTATCGGTCCACACTCCCATCTAATTTGTGTTTGACCGTGAATACCCATTTGCAGGCAACAACTCGCTTTCCAGGTGGAAGTCTAGTGAGATCCCAAGTCTTGTTCTTTTCTAATGCCAGAATTTCTTCAAATGTTGCTGCTTTCCACTCAGGTACCTTAAGTGCTTCATGAATGGAGTTTGGAACTTGAAGTTGTTGAAGATTGCTAACAAAAGCCCTGTAAGTAGGAGACAGTCTCTTGTATGACAAGAAATTGCTAATAGGATGTTGAGTGCATGATCTTATACCTTTCCTTAAAGCAATAGGTATATCAAGATCATTTTGAGGTAATTCATAAATGATGGATTCAGAGGGAACATTATCTTGAGAGTTTTCTGGATGGCTTGTATTCGAGTTAGAATCTGATGGTGCTCAATATGTGTTCGATTCTCGATATCCTCCTGATGTTTCTTCTTTCTGGAGTACACCTGAAGTTCACTGTTTGGGGCTGGTTTTCTGTGAGGGAGATTTGGAGGACTTTGAGGTTCATGAGTGACAGGCATGACGGGTGTTTGAGATGGGTTTTGGGAGCTGTTGGTACCTGCAAGAGTGGGAACTATTTGGATTTGAGGAATGCGAATGACAAATTCTTCAGCAACTAAGTTGTCCCAAAACTGAGATTCTTAGACTAATTTCTCCCCCTAAATGTCAGTTTTGGGATAATATGGAGTTTGTTCAAAGAATGTGACATCCATAGAATTGTAGAATTTTTTTTTTGATAGGAGAATAACATTTATACCCTTTTGGTTAGAAGAGTATCCTAGGAAAATGCATTTAGTGAACCTAGGATCTAGTTTTTCTCTATTATGTTGGTACACATGGACATAGGCAGGACACCCAAAGACTTTTAAAGGAATGGTGGAAACAATTCTTTTGTTAGGATATGATTCAAGGAGTATACTCAGAGGTATCTTGAAGCTTAGCACTCGAGAAGGCATCATATTTATGAGATATGTAGCAGTTAGAATTGCTTCTCCCCAAAAATGTTTAGGGACATTAGAGGTAAACATTAGGGACCTATTAACTTCAAGAAGATGCCTGTTCTTTTTTTTAGCCACCCTGTTTTGTTGAAGTGTGTCAACACATGGGCTTAAATGAACAATTCTTTGACTTAACAGATATTTACTAAGAATGGAAGCAAAATATTCTTTTGTATTATCTGTTTTTAGTATTTGGATTTTGTTTGGAATTGTGTTTGGATCATAGGGTTGAAGTTTTGGAAAATATGCCCTGCCTCTGATTTTCCTTTCATTAGGAAACTCCAAGAAATTCTAGTGTGATCATCCACAAAGGAAATAAACTAGTGCGTCCCAGTGATAGTTTTTAATTCTAGATGGCCCCCAGATGTCTGAGTGAATTATAGAGAATGGACGAGAAGTTTTATATGCAGTGCTAGGATATGAGGTTCTAACATGTTTAAAAAATTGGCAAACTTCACATTGAAAGTACTTTGGATTTTGGTTCTTAAAAAGTGATGGAAACAGCTTTTCTAGGTATAGGAAATTTGGATGGCTAAATGATAGTGTTGTAACATGATTTCACTCTCATTGGTTGTACTAGGACTAGAACTAGAACTAGACATAGCTGAATTTAGGTTTTTAGGCACAACTTGAAAGTCTGACTTAGTGTGAGTACCTTCAACCTTGAGAATATAGAGCCCCGAACACACTTCAGCACTGCCAATCATCCTCCCCGAATCCAAATCCTGAAATTCACAAAGATTATGAGTAAATTTGGCCGTTCAATTTCTGTCTTTTGTGATTTTAGTGATTGACAGTAAATTGCACTTAAGATTAGGAACAAGAAGTACTGAATGTAAAGTGATCGAGGGGGAAATTTTTGTTGAACCAATTCCAGCCACTTTAGATGCTGATCCATCTGCAATCTTGACCGTAAATCCATCATTGCATGGCTTAAGGTCTGTAAGGAGAGATGCATCACTTGTCATGTGGTCTGATGCACCTGAGTCTACAATCTAGGGCCCCTGTTTTACCCATTTCGCACTAAGAGCAGTAAGTGTATTAATTGATTTTGCCAATGTATCAGAACCAATTACAGTAAAGGTAGGGGCTCTCGAAGATTGTTTGGATTTTGATTTGGTGACTTGTTTCGGCCCCATTTTTCTTTTTCTTTTCACCTGTTGAAAAGAAAAAATTAAATATTTGTGGAAGCCGAAAAATGCCCGAGGCTACCGGAAAGATGTCCAAGGGGCTAGAAACTGTAGTTAACCAACCAAGGGCGAAACTGTAATTGACCAATCAGGGGAACAAACTATAATTTCACCAATTAAGGTGAAGAAACTGTAATTAACCAACTAGGGGCAGAAATCGTAATTTTACTAGCTGACCCAAAAAAAAGCAGATCTGATCGGCAAAGCAGATCTGGTCGGAAAGTGCAGATCTGGCCGGAAATAGCAGATCTGGCCGGAAATAGCAAATCGGACTGGAAATAGCAGATTAGGCCAGAAAAAGTAGATCTGGCTTAAAAAAAGCTGGATCTTGATTAGAAACGGCTGGATCTTGGCTGGAAACCGTCGGATTAGACCAGAAAAGGTTGGATGACAGTCGGAAAGGTCCGATCTTGGCTGAAAACTGTCGGAACAGATCGAAAAAGGCTGGGTGACGGTTGAAAAAGGTCGGATCTTGGCTGGAAACGGCTGGAACTGACTGGGTCTTCGTCGAAAACGTCTTTGTGACTGAAGATCGGGCCGGAAAGAAGAAAAATAAGTGAGATTAGTGGCTGCCAGAAATAGACAATGGCGGTGGCGGCCGGAAAAAGCAGCTGTAGCTGCTAAGATTTCTATCACTGCCGGAATAAGCAGTGTAGAATAACTGCCGGAATGAGCAGTTGGAAAATTAGGTTTTCAGAGAGTGCTTTGATACCATGAAGAAATATGAGAGAAAATGTTATTTTCTTATTTCTTAATTGGAAATGAGATTTACAAACAATATATATAGGCTAGAGAACTAACATTATAGCCACTATTCTAACTTTCTACTTTTAAACAATTTATCTATACAAATGATCCTAAACTATAGCATAACAGTTGACAGTTATGATAGAATCCCGAGAGTATAAACTTAGGAATTCTACAGAGTTTGCTGGAGAAAAACCATCCAGTGGGTGTGGTGACCCTTCGTGATACCCATTGGTTGAGTTGAATAATTTTTAGCAAAAAAGACAGTTGGTGCGGCGACCCCTTAGAGCAACCCGCGGTTGCGACCAACGGTCTCCACACACACTGGTTGAGATGGCAACTTGGTGGAAAAAAAATAGAAAAAGAGGCAATGAGTACCGCAACCTGGGTTGCGACTCCAGGTTGCGATACGCATGAGACGGGACTTCTAGACTTGTTTTGCACAAGATTCTTTTTATTTCCTTTTTAAGTTTTATTTGTTTCCTTTTAGAAGTTAAACTTTATTTCTATTTTCTAGACTTATTATTATTAGGATTCTACCTAGTATAAATAGTTTACTTTTCATTAGATTGTATTCATCAATTATTATCAATAAACTTGAGAGGCTTTCTCTATTTTCGGCTTTTCTAAGTTTGGGCTAGTGCTAAGACTAATAATCCTAGTTCTAGATTAATTGGCTTTTCTTGGAATTTCATAGTCGGGAATTGCTTAGCTTAGGGCAAGGGCTAAATAACCCGTGTTCTAGAGAGTTGGTGATCCCTAAATAAGGTGATTTAACTCAATTCTATCGTGTGTGTGCGTTGTTTGGGGTGCAAGTTAGGGTTTGTTGTAGGATCTATACCTAGGTCCTCAACACATTAGTTGGCACTTTTCGACAGCTTAAGCTTTTAGGTCTGTTGGTTACTAACATGGTACTAGAGCTTGGTTTGACCCTGGAGTCTTAGGTTCGAATTCCTCCACGTGATTGAATTTGTGTTTATTTCTGTTGAGCACTTAGGTTTAGATCCAACAACAAACCCTACCTTGCACCGCAAGTCACGCACACACACGATAGATCTTGAATTAGGTCACCTTATTAGGGATCCCCAATTCTCTAGAACGCCGGGTATTAGCTTTTGCCCTAACCCAAGCCAATCTCAAGTACGAATCTCAAGAAGAGCCGATAAATCTAGAACTAGGTTATTAGCCTAAGAACTAGCCCACGCTTAGAAAAGCCGAAAATAGAGAATTTTCTCAATTTTATTGATACTTAATATATGATTACAAACTGATAAAAAGCAACTATTTATACTAAGTAGAATCCTAATAATACAAGAATAGGAAAACAAATAAAACTCCTAAAACAATAGGTAATTAATAGACTAAAAAAGGAAAAAGACTATAAAGCAAAAGCCTAAAAAATAGCAACTAAAATAGAAAAGAAAATAAAATAAAATCCAATCTGAAAACTGGGCGGAAAAGCTGCCTTAACTGAGCCGTGACTTGCCCAAGTTGCGGGCCATGTCGCGAGTCAAGTCGCGACAGCCTCAAATCTGCAATATACCGCCACGACTTGTCCAAGTCGCGGGCCATGTTACGAGTCAAGTCGCAACAGCCTCGATCTATTTCTGGAATTACAAGGCCGCGACTTGCACAAGGTCGCGGGTCAAGTCGCGAGTGTGTCTGTCTGGGCTGCCTAATTCCTGCAGCTTCTTCCTAATAGTTTAAGCTTTTAGGTCTGTAGGTTATTATTATTGAACCATCAAAGCTACTTAGATATCTATTTTTGGAATCCAGATGACTTCTGTTTTGTTCTGCGATTCCTTCTTTCTGAACTTTTTTTTTTATTTCTTCATCCGTTAGTTTTCTTTATTTCATCGCTTTATTCATTCACATTCAATTCACAGGCAAAGACAACAAAAAATTTCTGTTGTAATCTCTACCTAGGTTAACAATAGTAGAGCGAATTAGATATATCTTTTAGTTGATATATAGCTAGCAATATTTATCACATATATGTCTTTGTCCCAAAACGTAAACCAATTATTCATATCTTAGATTCAAACTTCTCGAATCTTAAATTCAATCGTATTCTAGAATCATTCTTGGAAACATACACTAGAGTTGGCTTATAATTATTAGATCCCATATACCCAATTCTTCCCCCCTCCCAATCACCCCATTAAATTGTAAGTATACTAACTTCAAATTCCTATACATTTTCTTTTTTAATATATCTCTTGGTGCCTCTGCTGCAACCATGTTATTACAGTTAAGAATTTTATTTTTGATTCATAGTAAGAGTAACATGTCAAATCCAGATTCTGTTTAGAGAATCATTTTTTGACTGCTTTATAAGACGTTATTGCTTTCATTTAGTACTATTTATTTTTATTTCAGTGCTTGATACATCTTCGGCAGCTTGTGAACAAAGTTGCGGAATTTGATCTTCTTGACTGGTTTGGACGTGTTAAGTTGATCGATTGTATATGTGATTTTGTTTTGCTCAATCCTCAAATCAGTCAGGTAATTACTATAGACATGGGCACTGATGGGACCATAACATGGGCTTGTGCATGATGACGTTGCAAATATTCAAAATAGTGTATGCTTGCTTTTGGTGTATTTGACAAACAATTTGAGTAACTTATCGGAATTTTATAACTTTGTAAGTGTTAAAAGTAGCATTTGCATATGTGATTCTTAGTTTTGAGGCATGCTAATGTAGAATGACATGGCATGTTGACATGGTTCTCCAAATATTTATTGGATGTGAATGTGATAGGGTAATAGCATGCTAGTGTTTTTGTGTGTACTGACATTTTGAACTCATGCATGTGTCTACTGTCCTACTTCAACATTTATGTAGTGTGCTTGGATTTACGTCCAAGTGTTAGATAAGTGTAACTATTTCACACAGATGTAGCTCTTAAATGGAAGTTTTTATGCAGTCTCACGTTTTGGAAGTTGATGGATTTGTTGTTTGTTTCTCGTGCTTTTAGATTTTCAGTTGTCAGTCTTTTTGGTCATTTTTGACTTGGTTTTATTTTCAAATTCAAGATAGAGGATAGTTTGTTATTGTTCGAGGTTTACATACTATTGTTTGCATCCTTTCTATGAGCGTAAGCTTTTTGGTCTAGTGATTATCTAGTATAATATCAGAGCTAGATTTACCAAGAGTGCATGTTTGAGTTCTCCAGCATGATTTTTTTTTATTTGTTTTGCATTGAATTTATGTTTATGCTTGGACAACCTGGTAATTCTATTGGTCTTGTACTCGAGTAGGTGTGTTAGAGTGCTTAAAAAATATTGTTTGAGGCTTTGAGCCCTTACCTACATGCTTAAGCTTTTTGGTCTAATAGTTAATTATTTTCTTTCTATTTGTTTTCTTTGGATATGTTATAATATTACCAGAAATTGATTCCTCTCACTTTTTTCTCTGGACACTCAATATATGTGGTGTATGTTTGCTGTGGGTAACTCTGTGCAGACAATGATTGAGAGATTGCTCTTGATGCTTCAAGATCCAGATTATCAAGTAAGGTTCTTTCTGGCTAGACGGATTGGTGTTCTATTCCAAACATGGGATGGCCATGAGGAGCTGTTCCAGGATATTTGGTGGGTTTCATTGAAGAATCCATTACAAGTTAATATGTTTATTAATAGTTGTTTTTTACTCATTCAAATGTGAATTTAGTTTCTTTATACCTCTTTTTTCCCTTCATATTCTAGCAAAACTGTATGCTGGGCTATGACCATCCAATTATCCATTAACATACTGTGCTTATTTTTTATACTGTTTAGGACTGTACTTTTGTCCTTCTGGGAACTCAATGTTGTTAGGGATAGTGCAATTTCATGATGCTCGCATGCTATCTACAACTTTCTATTCCGAATTGTTCTATTTTTAGCCTTTTCTCGTTAGGTGTGATTACAAATTTCCATGTTTTCTAGATTTCTATTATTTTTGCAGGAGCTCTTTTGTTGGTTATTATACTGTTTTTTTCCATGTTTTCCTATTTTTTGAAATATAATAATCTGGCCAACCTCACTATCTATTTATTACATCTGTCTATAACTGTGTATATATTTTCACCCTGCTTGTGTTATCACTATGCCCTACAGTTGGTTGGGTCACAAACGACTTGGTTGAACAGGAAACATAGTATATTAGTATGTATGGAGGATGTAAAATTTCAAATCATTTTCGTTTGATGACATATAAATATGTGATTATATATGGAGGAATACTCCGTTTTAGAGAAAGAGACAATCTATTTTATGGTTTAGAGTTTAATATTTGAGTTTCTATCACATGCTTCTAACCTCAAAATTTTCTTGATTATCTTTTTCTAGGACATGGCCTTTAATCTCGTTAGAGAACTCACATGTGTAGCTAGAGGAGATGGGACGAATCCCACATTGAAAACACAAAATATAAGAGAAGGGTATTATACCAATGGATGCCGCAACCCAATAAGCTAGTCTTTTGGGTTGGAAGGCTATCCAGTAATATCTATACCACTTCTCATAAACACATAAAATATACCACTTCACATAAACAGATCTAAAGCACATAAAATCTCATCTTTTGCTTTTTAAATCCAGTTTGTTATTTTTTTTTTTTTTTAACTTAAGAAATATGAGATTAGTCCACAACAAGTTTATATTAATTTATGGGACAAATGAAAATGATAATACTAACTATGTTTCTTTTAATTTTTAAGAAATTTTGCAGGAAAATTATTCTTAATAAAGCGACATAATGAAGTGAAAGTAATAATTTCCGGAAATTATGCTTTCATGCTATCGGTAAAATAAGATATTTGATTGTAAATATGATCGGTTAAAGAAGAGATTTGATTTGATCAGTAAAAGTATGACCCACATCTTTTTTGACAGGCAATTGCAAGAAAATTGTAGGAGAAAAATTATATTTTACTTCCTCCTTTTGTTTTGCCAGTCTGATGCTAGGGTCATTCTCTTCTTGTACTTTTGGTGTATTTTTTCACCTACAAAATAAATCAGGACATTCTGTGTTTCTCAAGAAGTAGTTGAAACAATACAAAGGTAAAGACATATGATGGAAATACTTTTTGGTGTATTTTTCTACATAAATCAGGACATTCTGTGTTTCTCATGAAGTAGTTGAAACAATGATAAGGTAAAGATATATGAAGAATTATGATATTTTGAATCCATTTTATACTATTGGTTGGTAATTGCTTTTTGTTGGGTAACTGCTAGATCTAAAAACTTAAAGCTGTTAGGTAGGGGCCAAACAATGATATAAAGCTCTCTATTGTACCCCCTCATAATGCAAGACCGACAAGCTTGGCATGTGGACAAAACCTAAATACATATGCAGATTTGGACACCAAATGTAGAATAAAATATAGAAATAGATAACTACTGCATGTGAGAGTATTTGAACTAGGACTGTTGTCAAAATTTGCTCTGATACCATGCTAGATAATTATTAGAACCAAAAGCTTAAACTGTTGGTATTGCCCCAAACAATGATATAAAGCTCTCATACCTGAATGCTGATATATATATATATATATATATATTTTTTTTTCTGTGTATATGAGTGTTGTATTGGAAGGGAATATGTTATTTTAATTACGATGAAGTGTTCTTAATGTTAAACTTATAGTAATATTGTCTGCGGTTTATCCAGTTCCAACTTTGGTGTTGTTCTGGTCGTTTCCTTAAAAGAAAAGCTTGTTACTGCAAGGGAGGCCTTAGCTGCTGGTCCCCAGCCTCGTCCCAAGATGGAAACAATTGTTATTACTCTTATGCATCTTGCTTTGCACAGTGAGAAAATAGAGTTACAGGTATTTTTATGTCCTGTTTCATCTGGTTCTTTTAAACAAGTGTTGCCAGTTTCATTCGACATCTTAGATTCATGTGCATTTTAAGGAGTTACACTGTTTGCGATTCTATGTGGCCAGGCTGTTTTTATGATATGCGTTATATCTGCTATTGATCCTTGTCAAAGGTACAATATTTTTCTCTTGTTCCGCATTCTTTTAACTATTGTGGTTAATTTCATTTACTAGTTGTAGTCTTTTTGCTTCAGGGAATTGGTGAATGTGGTACTTGATAATCTATCCCAACAGCTCGCATATACATCTAAGTGGAAGGTGATGAGTATATTTCTCTCTTGTGCTTACTTGGAAATTTATGAACTTGCACCTTTCTATTATCAATTTCCTTTAATTTTTTTCCCTTTCCTCTGTTTTTTCAGTACTTGGAGGAACTCTTGGCTTCAATTCTCTTCTGCTGGGTTGCTTGTGGTGTTAGCTTAGTTGCACTTGTAGAGGTAATTTGCTGATCGCATCTATCATGAACCCTCATTTTTATGATGCCAATAGCCCATGCAAAATTAACTTTCATTTTTTCCCAACATAACTTTGGAAGTCACTCTTTTCAATGGCATCTTGGTGCATCTCATCTTGGTAAGGGAGTAAGGTAGTAGGCAATTGTCACTCTGCATACATGTTTAGCATAAGTAATGAGTGGATATCAGAACTCAGAACTCTTCAATTATTTTGCTGCTTCATAGCCTTAATTATACTTTTTTGGCCTAATTAGTAAATGCCAATATGTGCCTAATAATCAACTGAAGACTAACTGTAGGGAAGGTCCAGTGTTCAAGAACGGCCTAGCGCCTGTAATTGTCGCCTAGGCGGTTCCTCGGTGGGTCAACGGTCAACGTGTTGACCGCACCGTTGACCACCTAAAAAAATTATAAAACCATACTTCTAACAACTACAAATGTTAAAAATACTAAAATAGAGAAGAAGATTACCTTTGAAGATGATGATGAAAAGGGGTTGATTGATTACCTGGGGGGGTTAGGGTTTATGTGTTTTTGCCTTTTGGTTTTGCAAAGGAGAGAAAAAAAATTGAGATATGTTTTTTTTGCTTCTACCGCAACAGCCACTGTTGTTTCTTTTTATTGCCGCACTAACCCAAAAGGACTTCGTTTTGGGTTTTCCATCAAAACACTCAAAACGACGTCGTTTTGGGTGTTAGTAAAAAAAAAAAAAAAAAGGGTCTCCGCCGTTGGGCGGCCGCGAAGACCGCATTGGCCGTCTAGGGCCACCTAGGCGACCGGCCGCGGAATATGGCCGATTTGGCCATATTCGGTGTGGCGGCCAGCCACCTAGCGACTAGGCGGCCGAGTTTCCCAATTTTTTGAACATTGGGAAGGTCTAAACCATAGCATTGAATATTGGTGAAAATGTGACCCACAAGCTTGCATTCGTATTGGATAAAATATGCATTTTTATTGTAGATTGACTTCTTGTCAAAGAAGGCATATGCCAAACATGCTTTGTCATCTTCAAATGGCTAACTTAATTTTTTGCAATTCGTTTGGACTTTTATAATATTGCATGTGCATGCATTTATTTTAAGTTTGATTCTTCTCCGTGTTCCAATCGCTATTCTTGTACTTTTTCCTCCTTGAAGGGTTAAGCTCATTTTGTCCCCTAGCTAGGCGTTCTTTTTCCCCTTTATTCATTAAACTTCTTTTTACCATAAAGGTTTTCCAAAAGAAGAAAAAAGAAAAAAAAAAAGAAAACAAGCTCTGTGAAGCCATGGGCATAATATATGTTTCTTTCCTCCATTTAGCTGGGGACTAGGAACGGTTGAATTAGTCAACCTTTTTTTTCTCCAGTTATATATGCAATATTGCACTAGAAATTCATGTTATTGATTTAATTGCTCATTGTTATAGATATTCAGTCTATATATTTGCTATAATGATAGTTCCTGACTTCCTGCGTGTTTATTTTTAATGTTTTTGTATTTTCCGTATCTAATGTAGCCTATCAAGTTCTATTTTCAATTTTGTAGTGTTGGGTGGTGTTGTAGCACTTGCAAGCATTCTGTCTGATCATTGCATAATTTTTCTTCACAGATACGACAACTTTTCCTATCAGATGCTGAACCAAGTTTCTTTATGCAATATTGTTGTCACTGGCTTCTTCCAGCTCTAGTTTTGCATGGGGACAATTCCAACATGAACTGGGTGGCCAAGGTTGGTGAAGATTCCTGATTCACTCTCTATTTCTAAATGGATTGATTGAAACCGCTGAATTGCATGCTGACAAATATTTGAAGAGACATAGCACGTGTTGCCCTTTATACAAGAACTAAAGTTTGTTTATTGTTCCCAGCTGTTAAATCTGGTACCTTCTTTTAGCATTATTATAGAGAGAAGAATGAAGAATGAGAATAATATTCTTCTTAGTTTTTTATTACTGCTACTGCTCAATATAAATACAAAAAGTGAAAGAGTCCCTATCTAACTCTATTTAGAGATAGAGATAGAATAGGACACTAGGAGATAAGCTAAACTAAATGAATAACTCCTAAACTAATAACAGAAAACATAGATAAATAGATAATAACAACACCCCCCCTTAAGCGGGGTTGTAAATATTAATTACCCTCAGCTTGTAACACATGTTTTCGAAATCACTCCTAGAAAGAGCTTTAGTTAGGATGTCTACAGTTTGAAGTGTAGTAGGAGTGTACACAAGTGTAACAGTCCCTTTATCTAACTTCTCCTTGATGAAGTGTGTCAATTTCCACATGCTTCGTTCGATCATAATGATGAACAGGGTTTTTTGCTATGAGAATTGCGGACTGATTATCACAAAACAATTTCATAGGTCCGTCAATAGGAATTTTCAGTTTCTTCAGCAGCCTCCTTAACCATATACCTTAAAAAATGCCAAGGGACATAGCCCTATATTCTGCTTCTGCACTGCTTCGGGAGACAACGTACTGCTTTTTACTCCTCCAAGTGACCAAATTCCCCCACACATAAGTGCAATAACCCGAGGTGGACCTTCGGTCCACAGCCGACCCAGCCCAGTGGGAGTCGGTGAATATTTCCACATATTTTCTCATGTTTTTCTTGAAAAAATAAACCTCTGCCCGGTGCCATTTTCAAGTACCGCAGTACCCTATATACTGCCTTCATGGTGCAGTTCATAAACTGACTCAGACAGCGCACCGCAAAGCTTATATCAGGCCTGGTGTGGGAGAGATAAATTAACTTTGCAACCAGCCTTTGATACCTTCCCTTATCCGCCGGTGGACTATCTTCAATTGACCCTAACTTGGTAGTATAGTCCATAGGTGTGTCCACAAGTTTTCAATCTGTCATACCGGTCTCTTTCAACAAATCCAGCATATATTTTCGTTGCGACACTGACAGTCCTTTTCGCGACCTAGCTGTTTCCATGCCTAGGAAATATCTCAATCCTATAAGGTGCTTGATTTCAAATTCAAGAGCTAAAAACTTCTTCAATTTTTGTATTTCTTTCTCATCATTCCCTGTGAGAATGATGTCATCGACATACACAATTAAAATGGTTAAGTTTCCATCTCCTAATTTCTTGACAAACAAAGTGTGGTCTGTTTGACATTGAACATACCCACAAGTCTTTACAACCTTTGTAAACCGTTCAAACCATGCTCTTGGGGATTATTTCAGTCCATATAAGGATTTTCTGAGTTTGCATACTCTATTTTGATTGCTGTGAGTGTCAAATCAGGAGGAATTTCCATGTAAACCTCTTCTTCAAGGTCGCCGTTAAGGAAAATATTTTTTACATCCAATTGATGTAATGACCAGTCTAGGCTTGCTGCTAGAGATAGTAACACACGGACTGTGTTCAATTTGGCCATCGGTGTAAATGTCTCTTGGTAGTCAATGCCGTAGGATTGAGTGAAGCCCTGTGCGACAAGCCGTGCTTTGTATCTCTCAACACTTCCATCGACTTTATGCTTTACGGTAAAGATCCATCTACATCCCACGGGTCTTTTTCCATTCGGCAGAGTGGATAATTCCCATGTTTTGTTCTTTTCAAGGGCATTTATCTCTTCATTGACTACATTTCTCCATTCGGGGCTGTTTAAAGCTTCATGTATGTCTCTCGGAACCTGAATTTCAGATATGTTGGTAGTAAAAACAGAAAAATCTGATGAAAGGCCATTGTAAGAGACATAGTTACTCATAGGATATAAGGGACGATTTCTGCACTCCTTCATTCCTTTTCTCAAGGCAATAGGCAGCTCCTATTCTGAGCTATCTTCTTCATCTTGAGTTGGCTGTGACTGGTTCATACCTCTCTCTTCAGTGGCTGCCACAATTTCAGCCTCATTGTCATTGATCTGGACTGGTTGCATGGGTTCTGACTCTCAGTCAGTGATAGGGTGCGTCAAGGGCTGTATTATTTTTGCATTTTTCTTCCTTCGAGTGCAGACAATAATTTTCTTGTTTGTTGTTTGGTCATTGAGAGGCTGTGCAGTAACCGGGTTTGGATTGGGTTGCTGTGAGGTGGTTTGGTTTTGAGTTTGTGTAGGAATGTGAGATGGAGAGTTAGGTTTATGTGGGCTGTTTGTGTTTAAGTCGGGATCAATGATTGGAGGATTAGGTTCAGTTGGAGTGGATAAAGATGGTTGTGTTTCAGTTAGAATGGGAGAAGAGAACTGATAAGGATTGAGAAGTTGAGATGGACTATGATTGGACTCTAGTGTTTGAGATTGTGTAGGACTTAACTCTATAGGTTCGAAAATAAAAAATTTAGAACTCCTATCACTTTGATGACTCTCATCCCCCCCTTGAATTTGAATTTTCGAATAAAAAGTCTGATTTTCATGGAAAGTTACATCAATTGAAATAAGAGTTTGTTTAGTTTCAGGATTGAAACACTTATAACCTTTTTGAGTGGGTGAGTATCCAATAAACACACACTTAACAGATTTTGGTTCAAGTTTACTCCTATTCAATTGATGATTGTGAACAAACACAGGACATCCAAAAATTCTAGGAGGAAGATTAGAGATAAGGTGAGTGGTCGGATAGGATTGGAGAAGAGTTTGACAAGGAGTTTGAAACTTAAGAGTCCTATATGGTAATCGCTTCATGAGATAGGCGGCAGTAAGTACCGCCTCACCCCAAAAACGGCTAGGCATGTATGTGGAGAACAAAAGTGAGCGGGCTACCTCTAGTAGGTGCCTATTTTTTCGCTCAGAAACTCCCTTCACTCAACAAGTAACTACCTAGAATCGAATTAAAAAACTCTTTTCCATTGTCAGTAAGAAGAACTACCTTTTGTTTTAAATTGAGTGTGGATCATCCTATTAAAATTTTTGAATAGTTGACATACCTCAGATTTTTCTTTCATAAGAAAGATCCATGTAATCCGAGTATAGTCATCTATAAAAGAAATAAACCATCGAGCTCCAGTAATGTTATGGACCCGAGAAGGGCCCCAAACATTACTGTGTACCATGGAAAAGGGCTGCGATGTTTTGTAGTAATGAGTAGGCAAAAATTGACGATGGTATTTAGCAAATTGACAAATATCACATTGAAACGAACTAGAATTTTTATTGCTAAATAACTGCGGAAAACTTTTTTCAAGATACATAATGTTTGGATGGCCAAGATGATAGTGCCATACCATTATTTCTCTATCTCTATTTGACCTAGACTCAAGACTAGACTTAAGGGACACAAGTTCGGTTTGGGAAGAGGCAGAATTTTGTCTTTCAAGATTATTGTCTGCTTCTAAGATGTAGAGCCCCGAACATACCTTAGCACTGCCAATCGTCATCCCCGAAACCGAGTCCTGAAAAACACAACAATTAGGAAGAAATTTAGCAGTAATCTTTTGTTCTTTTGTAAATTTACTGATAGATAGCAAATTACAATCCAAGTTGGGAACTAATAAAATAGAAGTAAGATTGAAGCTTCCTGAGATTTTTACAGAACCGGATCCAAACACCTTTGACAGGGATCCATCAGCCATACGTACAGTATAGTTGTTTTTGAATGGCCGAAATTCATAAAGTAGATGTCTATTACCTGTCATATGATCAGATGCTCAAGAGTCCACAATCCAATCACGACTTATATTTTCTGTTCTCACATTTAGAGCTGATAAAAAATTACCTTTTTGTGCTAAAGTAACACTGCCAATGGAAGATTAAGATGGCTGTTGTGCTGGTTGTTGCAACAATTTTTGTAACATCTCCAATTGTTCCTTGTTAAACGGAGTTGAGTCTGTCTCCACCATGTTTCCTCGGCTTTCATGTGGTGGTTTCTAGTCACTTAGTTTGTCATGTATCTTCCAACACTTCTTCTTGATGTGACTATGTTTTTTACAATGATCACACCATGGTCTACCCTTTCTTTGCCGATTATCATTGTATGAACCACCGGTTCGGATTGCAAGGCAGATCCTTCATTGGCTGTAAGTGTTTCATCAGATTTTGCCTTGGTTCCCATCATGACTTTCTTTCTACTCTCTTCTCTTCTTACTTTAGAGAAGACTTCGCGCAGCTTAGGTAAGGGTTTTACACTGAGAACCCTACCCCTTCATCAAGATTTTGGTTCAACCCCAAGAGAAATTTGAACACCCTTTTTTGTTCAACAATCTCCTTGTACAACATAACATCTGAATTGCATGTCCAAGTGTGCTGTTCGAACAAATCAATCTGCTACCAGTGGCGGATTTGGTTGTTGTTGGGTGACTGAGGACTCTCCTTGTCGTAGATCATGGAGTATGCTTTCGATCCCAAAGAGTTTCGCCATGTTGTCATTGCTAGAGTAAGTGTCTTTGGCAGCATCCCAAATTTCCTTGGCTGTTCCATATAGTAAGAAATTTTCTCCGGTGTCATTGGTCATTGAATTAATGAGCCAAGACATCACCATACTGTTGTCAGTCTTCCATTGTTTGTAGATAGGTGATTTAATGCTTGGAGAGGCAGCAACACCGGTGATAAAATCGTCTTTACCTTTTCCGCATATAAACATCATTACGGATTGAGACCAGGGTAAATAGTTATGTCCATTTAGTTTATGACTAATGATGGACATGTGAGTATGATGAGGAGTTTCAGTAACTCCATTGCCCGAACTTCCATTATTGATGGAGGTGGGGGATCAGAGCTAGACGACGAAGAAGAAGATGTGGTGGTCATTCCAGAAACTATTTTCATGGAATGTTGGTTTTAGATTTCGGCTCTGATACCAAGAAGAATGAGAATAATATTCTTCTTAGTTTTTCATTAGAGCATATCCAACAATACTTCAAAATGGAGTATACTCTTACATTTGGAGTACCATTTGCTCCAACCAGTGTTCTAAAAATCGCTAGGCGCTACCTAGGCGGCAGGGTAGGGCCTAGCGATTTTTCGGTTAGGCGCCTAGGCGGTTCCTCGGCGGTCAACGGTCAATGTGTTGACCGCACTGTTTACCTTTAAATTTTAATGCCTGATCGTTAGATTTTTAACAAAACTTAATATTTTAGAGATTTTTATAAACTAGAGGGTGTAAAAAAAAAAATTAAAAGGTAAAAAAGTAGAAAATATTTTAAATTATAAGGGTCATATGATAATTATTCATTATTAGTGGTTAGAAAAATAAAATGCCCTCCTATAATCGTCCTCTTCATCTAGAATCTTCTACTTTCAAACCAGACTCTCCCTTCGTCTTCGTCCCCCTCATCTCGCCTCCTTCTTCATCTTCGTCTCCGTCCACCTCCTCCTTCATCTTCGTTTTCTTCCGCCTCCTCCGTTATCTCCATTTTCATCTTCGTCCGCCTCCTCCTCCATTTTCGTCTTCGTTCCGTACCGCTCCGCCGCGCCAGTCCTGCCGCCTCCTCCTCCAACGATGCCACCACTGCCTGCTCTGCTGTATGTTGACCGCACCACTTCCTTTACCGGTAAATCCTCTGTTGAGGACGACATCCATATCTATTTCTACTCCGATGTCCTCCGCCGCTCCAAGTACTTTGCCGGCGAATCCTCCGCTCCATTCAACCGTTCTCTTCGCCGGTGAATCCTCTACAGTGGAATATGGCCGATTTGACCATATTCGCGGCAGCGGCCGGCCGACTAGCACCTAGGCGGCCGTTGTCGCCGCGTTTTAGAACACTGGCTCCAATAATACTCCATCCCACATTTTTCAAGAAATTTTTTTAGAGTTTTGCTTTCTTTCACTCTCAATTTGGAGTATCATTTTCCATACTCCAAAAATACTTTTAACTTAGTAATTTTTTTATTTTACCCTTATATCCATAGTTATAAATAAATATTGGATATTGTTATCCTTTTGACCTTTTTAATTAAATTTAATTAGCGTATAATAATTTATAATTTATAAATCATATAACTATAAAAATTATACCATTATAAAGGTTTCATCAAGATTTTTAAAATGAGACTAATATTGAATATTTATTTCTTTAAAAAAAATTGAGTAATTATTATTCCTATACTATATATAATAGACATTTTAATAATTATAAGTTAGTATTAAAATAAAGAATACTATATATTATAGACATAATAATAATTATAAGTTAATAATAAAATGAAGAGCGGGATAGTCACATTAATATTAAAATTCGAAATGAAGAATAAAAATGACATAAAATCATTACAATAATGATAATAAAAAAAGACAAAAAAAAAAAAATAACAAGTCTGGCAACATGAGATATGAGATATGATGGTCAAAATTAAATAGAAAAGTTAGTTGAAAAAACGTTAGATGGTCGATATTATGTACAGAAAAAAAAATTGATGGAAAATTAGGTAAGAAAAAAATATGAGATATGAGATTAAATTATGTGAGATTAAAAAAAATTATGTGAGATAAATTAATCTACAAATATAAGTTAATGTAAATTAAAATATTATATAATAAATTAATAAAATTATATTACAATTTTAATAAAAAATTTTTAAATAATTTATAAATAATATTTATAAAAACTTAGTGTAAAAATAAAGTGATATAAAACTTAATTTATAGCAACAAAATCAAAAAATAATAAAAATATAAGATATTTTTAAGATAGAGATAAAGATAGAGTTTGTTGTTGAAGGAAAAAAGTTTTAGAGTTGGAATATTGGGAGAATATTCCTTTTGAAACTCTAAAAATGGAGATGGAGTAGGAGTATTGTTGGAGATGCTCTTACTGCTACTGCTCAATATAAATACAGAAAGTGAAAGAGTCCCCATCTAACTCTATTTAGAGATAGAGATAGAATAGGAGACTAAGAGATAACCTAAACTAAATGAATAACTCCTAAACTAATAATAGAAAACATAGATAAATAGATAATAACAACAAAGAATATAGGAAGAAAAGAGGCTAGGTCAAGATTGACAGCCCTCATATTTATTTATACTATTTAAAATAAGTAAAATTACATAACAGCCCATAACATATAAAAAAGAGCCCTACTTAAACACTTTTAACACTCCCCCTCAAGTTGGGGCAAAGATATTTAATTATTTAGAAGACCTAACTTGGAACACAAATTAGAAAACACACTCTTACTCAGTGCCCTGGTAAAGATATCTCCTACTTGATCAGCTGACTTGACATATGGTGTAGAAACTATACCACTCATCACCACCTCTCGAAGAAAGTGACAATCTACTTCTAGGTGTTTGGTTTTTTCATAAAACAGTGGGTTACTGGCTATATGTAGCTGCTTGATTATCACAGTACATAATCATTGGCTTGTTAGGTGAAAACCCTAGTTCTTGAAGCAGATTTTTAATCCACATCAACTCACAAACTGTATGAGCCATTGCCCTACATTTAGCTTCAACACTTAATCTAGCTACCACATTTTGTTTCTTGCTTCTCCAAGTAACTAAGTTACCAGCCACAAATGTGCAATACTCATTAGTTAATCTTCTATCAGTCACTGCACCTGCCCAATCAGCATTAGAAAAACTGATAACATCGAGAGTGGATACAAATGTTTTTCTATATAACAAACCCACTCCCACCTTGCCTTTCGAGTACCTTAAGATCCTGTATAGAGCCTCCCAATGCATTTGTTTAGGAGATTCCATGAATTAACTCACAACACTTACAGAAAATGTAATATTTGGACGAGTAACAGTCAAATAAATCAACTTTCCAACCAAGCTTCTAAACCTTTTTTTTATCTGAGAACTCTGGACTGTCTTTATCTTCAAATTTTGTATTCTGTTCATAGGAGTTTCAACAGGCGTACATCCCAACATACCAGTCTCTAATGGTAGATCTTGTACATACTTTCTCTGAGATAATACAATTCCTTCCTTTCCATGAGCAACTTCAATGCCTAAGAAGTATCTCAACCTTCCAAGATCCTTGATCTGAAAATTTTGTTTTAAATAGTCTTTAACTTGTTCAATACCAACGGTATCACTGCCTGTCACAATAATGTCATCCACATACACCACAAGCACAACAATTCCTGTATTTCTTTTTAGTCTTTAACTTGTTCAAATTTTGTATTCTGTACCATATGAATATTGTTGCTTACTGCTGATACATCTATCTGATTGCAGATTGCTTGTCAACCTCTGGCACTTCTGGTCAAAAATCACTTTGTGCCAATCTTTTCAGTTAGTATGGCATTGCATTGCAGTGAGAGAATTGACTGTGAAAAGGGAGCAGCTGTTCTTCAGAGTACTATTTTGCATTTGGCTGAAATATCTGAGATTGAAAGAGACAAACTCATAAAGAAACATATGGTTTGCTCCATATATTTGAATAATTCTTCTCATAGTCGTGTTATGCAGTTCATGTATCTCTCATATTGAGTTCTGTTTATACAAGATTTTCTCTTTTTTATTTTTAAAAAATAATTTATATACAAATAGATCTACTTCATGTCCTTTTGTTTTTCAGAACCAAGAGTACTTCAATAAATTGTTTTTCCAAACGTAATATGTTTCTTGTTATTTGCTGTATTTGTAGGTATCTATTGTCAGCCACATTCTGTCTCTTGCCTCTTCTGCATCAGATCCTGCAGTCCCTTTCTTCCCGAGGGATACAATTGCCCATGCAATTCAAACTGTTGTTGACGGATTTCTGGAAACGTGCATTACTGTTTCTCCACCTTTTGTTAATTACATGAATTTCCGGGCTTTTATGTAAATACCTTTTTTTAATTGTCTCATGTAGGGAGGATTGCCCTAGAAGTGCTGTTGTCGTTGACAAAATTAACATATTTCGTCCCGATAGAGTTTTCATGGTGATAGTTTAACTTCATATTTTCTATATTTCCGTTTCGGGATTGTTTCATAATTTCCTTTAATCTCAATAATTCTTCTTTATTTTTGCATTGCATTTATTGTGATTATGCAGTTTATAGTGGAAATGCATTATAAGGTTGCAGCAGCAGCTCATTACAGGCATAGACGTCATCGGTTGGCTGGAATCGAGGTGCTTATAAATATTCTTGGGCATAGAGCTGCCATTTCAAGCACTTCCAAGTGAGTTACAATCCGAGACTTAAAATTTAGTTAAGTAAAATAATATTGGAACTTATCAAACTATAGGATAATTTCCCTAAGTTATAATTTAGAATTATTTAAAATTTAATCTCTATTCATGTATCTTAATTTTGTATGCACTTTTCTTGTTTAAATATTTTCTTATTTTTAGTGTATATTGTAATAATAACCAGTTTGAAAATTTCTTTCTGTGTTCAAGTTTAAATGTGTTATTGCTGTTGGTTAAAATTATTTGGGTTCTATCATATAATTATTATAGTTGTTTTATACTCTAATGGGTCTCTCTATTAATTTTCTCATTTATAACTCTTTTTTGTTCTATTCCAATTTTGGAGTCGGCTCATCCTCTCTTCTCTTATCGTTACCTCTCTCCACCTTTTCTCCATCCTTTCTGTTTCGTACTATTTTTGATATACTTATTTAAGGTACTTGATCCAAATTATTACATTATACAGTGATTGGGTTCTCTCTTAGCTACAAGTCTTGGATGTTTTAAAAGCATTTCCTAATTTTTACCAATATTGTAGACTGTGCACTGGTTTTGGGTTACCCATTGAGCATTGTTGAAAAATTCATTTCTGTCACGCTACATAATACTGATGGCTTTTTTTTTTTTTTTTTTGAAATATACATAGTACTAATGCTTTTCCGTTGTTCTTATGTTCCAATCCAGCGATTCCTCATTTAAATAATTTTATCTGAATTGATGCAGTTATCTTTTCAATTTGATTGGGCAATCCATTGGTTGTCATGCTTTACAAGACCAATGTTGTCATATCATTTCTGCTTTGCTGAAAGCTTTTAAAACCAATCCATCCAAAGAAATAATCAATGTGCTAGGTGAACAACTTCAGGTATTTTTTTTTTTTTCTAACATTACCTGGTGCTCCATATCCCTTTTCTCTACTGATTTTCATTTCGATGTAGTTTTTGGTAACAAAGTTAGTAGCATGCTGCATTCCCTCTGAATCTAGTGGGGAACCTTCTGGGTCAAGATCATCTCAAGTTTTATCTTTGCTCCTCCAGCTAACCGTGGAGTCTGATCCATCTCTGCATAATTACATTAGGGTAGGTCTTTTTGACTTCTGATCTATACGTTGTCTTGTACTTTATGCTTAAATTGAATTGAGTGCTTAGAAACTCTTTGCATGTCGATCTTAACTTTGTAACTCTGTATAATACTGTCTTAAGCAATATACTCATTCTAGTAATTCGTTTTAAAATTCTGGGCGTATGTGCTCTTTGGTTATACGTCATTATGTTCTTGCAGGAGTTAGAGCCCTTCCCTGAAATTGATATCTTTGATGAAATACGAAACTTTCATGAGGAAATATGCCGAGCCTACTCAGCAAGAGACCACTTATTGAAGGTAAACTGCCTTCAAATTTTACTTTGCTTATGTCATTGTTTGTATAACTTTTGGACATTGTTCTCACTGTATTTTCTTTTTCTCTGGTATTCTGCTCGTTTTCAGTTTGTAAAGAGATCTTGCTACCTTCCGTCAAGATTGCTTTCCTGGAGGAGGTTGCCTTTTATGAGCATGCTTTTGTCTATACTTATTAGTTCTTCATATTAGATGTTATAGAGTGCTTTAAATGTTTGAGTCAAATCAAAGTTCCTGAATATGATTTTTTTACAGCAATACAAAAAACTTTAAATTGTTAATTTTGGAACTTTTTATCTTAAGATTATTTAAAATTTTATTTAGACTTGCAACTTGAACTCCGTTCCTCAATGTTGCATTTATTTTGCCACTGATATGTTTCACTATTGGTTGGTATGTTCTGCAGTCTCCAAGCGCTGCACAATAAGTTACTTGTGAGCGATACCTTCCACAGAGAAATGAATGCAGAAGATGTTGTGGATTGGCATTCTGACCGTGAAATTGTACATGCAGTCTGGACACTTGTCCGAAGGTGTTGTTCGGATGATGCGAGTAGTATTAGAGCATGGGTATCCGATTTTATATCTAGGGTATCACTACTAATTCTATTTACAGTTAAATATTTGATGTTTCATGTGTGAAAGTTTAATATATTTTCTTTCCTTGGTTGTGAACATAGGTTGGCATTTGGGATCCACATTGTGTTGTTTTCCGTCTGCCAAGAGACTCTGCTCAAATATGTCAACCCATTAAGCATGGTAATCCTTCTGAAAGCAATTTCCATATGGACACTGGTATATCTGAAGAACTTTTGGTTGTGCTGTTGAAAGTTTTGAAGAAATATCTGATGGATGATTCTGTGAAAGTAGTTGATATGACATCACAAACTCTTCGAGTGAGTCCATTGACTTCTTTGGAAAGTTTCCCTTTTAATTAAGTTTTTCATGCTTTACTTGATTGTTTTTCTTCCAATGACTTCAAACCCGACCAGTAGAAAATTCTTGTTTTTCCCTCTCATCTAGGGAATACTTTCAACTGAAAGAGGTCAAAGAGCTATAATGTCATTTGACTCTTATGAGAGGTCTCTCGTCGAGGTAAGCAGTCAATTCTTTATTATCAGTTTGGTATTCTATATATCATTTAATTTTGTCAGCTTTAGAATGCTTCAAATTTGTTAACTGGGAAATATGAGAGGGTTATTATTTGGCCCTGTAAGCATGAGATTGTGTAGGGGCGTGTTATCTTCCACATGGACTACTGGCATCAATAGTAGTGACTTTCACATTAGTCCTCTTTTCTTTTCCTGAGGCCATATTAGGGACAAGTCAAGTTTTGGTTTGCAAGTTTTTGACAGTTTGGCATGGAGAGTTGAAGATCAACAGATCTTTCTCCACCCAGAAAAAGGTTTCTGGAAATAAGTCTAGCACACTTCTTTAGGCTTCTTGCTAACATCCATTTAGAATTGCGATTTTAATTTATTTGTCTCTAAATGTATACTGCCGATAATTACATACATAGCCTTGATTCATTTGTGATGGACTACCTTAATTTAGAGCTGGGGTAGTTTTTGTCTTGAAACACTTCTGAAGATGTTTTTATTGTAGGTTTTCTCTAAGGGCATTAATGTTGAGCTGGTGGAAAAGTTCCTGTGTGATCTGGATATGAAATTTAAAGGTAGGCCACTTTGCTTTGTGAACTTAATTTTTGTCTTTTCTGTTGTTTTTATTCTTTTATATTTCAATATCAATTTTAGAGTTTTTTAATATTGGGTTTGAAGCATTGATATCAATTTTAGAGTTTTTTAATATTTTTTCCGACAGCCACCATAGTCCTCGCTGCTTATTCCAGCGATTTCCGCTGCTCATTCCGGCAGCCAAAATCCGAAGCTTTGTATGCTTCGTCATCACTTCCGCGAAGGAAATCATCAGCAAGCGGAGTATTATTTTGGTGATAACAAATTTGTTCTCCTCTCTTGGTGGTTTCTGAGACAAATCAGCCATCAAACCAGTATTTTTCGGCCTAAATCTGAGCCGATCTGTTTTCTTCTTCGCAGATCGGAGGATTCCGAAACAGTACTATTCACGCGTACTGTTCACGGCTGTTGCGAGTCGGTTGACACCACCGGCACCAGAAAGTGAGAATAGTGCAGATTAGCAAAATATTTCAAAGGTTCGTCGTCAACGGAGGCCGTTTGAGTAGTCAAAAGGCTAATTGAAATTTGCAAAAGGTGTTTTTTGCCACCTCTGTTTTTTTTTCCTCCTCCGATCTCGCCTATTGCCGGCGAATATCTTCTGTTTAATTACAGTATTACCCTCAGTGGATTAATTACAGTTTCCGCCCCTGATTAAAAAAAAAAAAAAAAAAAATTCAGCATGTCTCACGAATCCTCTTCCGAACTTGTCTCTGATTTAGATCCGATCAACTCAAACAACAATGGGGATACAGAGAAAAAAGGTTACACGGCCAGTGAAAAAAAGGGTATTGGAACAGATTCAGTTGCACACATTCAGGAGCAATTGGATCAGCTACAGAAACCGTTTTCTGGTTTAAATACCTCAGTGTTTGGTATTGGGTCTGTTGCTACTAAAGGTACCTTCTCCACTGTTTTGAATGTGCAAAAGATCTCAGGAATATGGATTGTGGATTCTGGAGCAACTGACCACATGACAGGTGATGCTAGGGTGTTTAGTACCTTTGAGCCGAGTCAAGGTAACTATAATGTCAAAATTGCAGATGGTTCTCTGTCCAAGGTCACAGGGTGTGGTACTGTTATTATTTCAAAAACTCTAACCCTGCAGTCTGTGTTATATGTTCCTACTTTAGATTGTAATCTTCTATCTATCTCCAAACTCACTTATGATGAAAAGTGTGTGTTTAAATTTTTTCCCACTTATTGTGTGTTTCAGGACATGATTACGGGAAAGATGATTGGAACTGCTGAGATACAATCTGGTCTCTATGTCATCAAGGCCGAAGCTTCAAAGGGTATACAAGGTCATTCTGCTAAATCCAATAATTTTTCTCTTGAGTCAATGTCTGAGTCTATGTCTAAGTCCAATAAAGAGAGTTCTATTATGCGTTGGCACTATAGGTTAGGACATCCTAGTTTCCTGTATCTAGAGAAACTGTTTCCTAACTTATTTCTTAATCACAGTCCAAAAGATTTTCATTGTGATTTCTGCGAGTTATCAAAACATACTCGTTCTGTGTTCCATTCTACTAGTTACAAAGCCTCCAAACCATTTGCTTTGATTCATAGTGATGTTTGGGGCCCTTCCAGAGTCCCTAATATTACTGGGGCAAAATGGTTTGTTTCATTTATTGACGATCATACCAGAGTCACATGGGTCTTTCTCATGAAAGAAAAGTCTGAGGTCACCAATATTTTCAAAAATTTTCATTCTTTGATCAAAAATCAGTTTCAAACAACTATTCAAGTATTCAGATCAGATAATGGGAGAGAATTTGTAAACCAAGGGTTGAGAGAGTATCTTTGTAGTGAGGGGATTGTCCACCAAACCTCATGTGTTGACACACCTCAACAAAATGGGATTTCTGAGAGGAAAAACCGTCACCTATTAGAGGTTACTAGATCTTTGCTGTTTTGTATGAGGGTGCCAAGTCATTTTTGGGGTGCAGCTGTACTCACTGCTGTACATCTGATTAATAGGCAACCTTCTCGAGTATTACACTTCAAAAGTCCATGTCAAACCCTACTTGAAACTTATCCTCATACCAAACTTATATCCACTATTCCTCTCCGCGTCTTCGGTTGCACAGTGTTTGTGCATGTTCAACCACATTACAGGGGTAAACTTGATCCTAGAGCTGTTAGGTGTTTGTTTTTAGGTTATTCTCCTACTCAAAAAGGATATCGATGCTACAACCCAGGCACCCGAAAGATTCATATTTCTCTAGATGTTACCTTTGTTGAAGATCAACCTTTTTTCCCAAACTCAAATTCAGGGGGGGAGTGAGAATGAATTTCAGTTTTTTGATCATAGCTATAGTCACGTTTTTCATGAAATTCCTCATTATGAGTCTTCTAGTCCCAACAGTGAGTCCCATCATCCTAATGTGCCTGAAATTCCTCATTGTGAGTCAAATGTGTCTCCTTCTGACCCTCCAGACATGACAAATAAATTCAAAGCAGAACCTATTGTATATTCGATGAAGCCGATTGCAACTAAAGATGGACCAGATAAGATTGTACCTCAGCAAGACCAGGAGTCTCAACCGGAATTGGTCCACATATCTGATCCAAACACTGAACCCCTGAGTGATCCTAGCACCAGCCCAGATACTAACCAGACAAGTGAGGAAGTTCCTTCAGATACTGAAATACCTATTGCCCTGAGGAGACCGGTAAGAATGTGTATAGACAGACCCCTTTACCCTTTGAGTAAGTACATATCCTATGAGGGTCTTTCATCTAGTTACAAAACTTTTGCTCACAATATTTCTCTAGTGTCTGTTCCAGCAAACATCCAAGAGGCCATATCAATTCCAGAGTGGAAAAATGCAGTTATGGAGGAGTTAGGAGCCCTTCAGAGAAATAAAACCTGGGATATCACAGAATTGCCAAAGGGTAAGCAGGCTGTGGGGTGCAAATGGGTCTTCTCAGTGAAGCATAAAGCGGATGGCAGTGTAGAACGTTACAAGGCCAGACTGGTGGCTAAAGGATTTACACAGACTTATGGGATCGACTACGAGGAGACTTTTGCTCCTGTTGCTAAACTGAATACAATCAGAGTTCTTCTGTCCCTAGCAGTTAATCTCAACTGGAAGCTTCACCAAATGGATGTAAAGAATGCTTTCCTGAATGGAGAGTTAGCTGAGGAAGTTTATATGAAAGGTCCTCCAGGTTTGGAAAATGATTATGGAGACAAAGTCTGTAAGTTGAAAAAGTCTCTGTATGGGTTAAAACAGTCTCCCAGAGCATGGTTTGAAAGGTTCACGAAAGCCGTAAAAAGGTTTGGTTATACTCAATGTCAAGCTGACCATACCTTGTTTGTTCATCATGCCACAGGCGTTATTACTATACTCATTGTGTATGTGGATGATATAATTATGACTGGTAACAGTGAGGAGGAAATTCAGAAGTTAAAATCCTTTCTAGCCAAGGAATTTGAAATTAAGGATCTAGGAAGTATGAAATACTTCTTAGGAATGGAAGTTGCAAGATCAAAAGCAGGGATTTGCATAAATCAGAGGAAATATATCCTGGATCTTCTCAAAGAAACTGGGATGACAGAATGTAAGCCGGCTGATACACCCATGGACTATACGACGAAGTTGGGTCTCATAGAAGAAAGTCCACCTGTAGACAAAGGAAGGTATCAACGGTTGGTGGGGAAACTGATCTATTTATCCCACACCAGACCGGATATTGCATTCCCCGTGAGCACTGTTAGTCAATTCATGAACAGTCCGAATGAAGAACATATGGGAGCAGTTTTGAGAATTCTAAGGTATTTGAAGATGACACCAGGACAAGGTATATGCTTCAAGAAAAGTGAGGATAGAGATGTTAGAATCTTCACAGATGCAGATTGGGCTGGTTCAGTGGTAGACAGGAGGTCTACATCAGGGTACTGTTCTTATGTTTGGGGTAATTTGGTCACTTGGCGGAGCAAGAAACAGTCGGTGGTCTCTCGTAGCAGTGCTGAAGCGGAATTTCGAGCAATGGCTCATGGAATTTGTGAGGGAATTTGGTTGCAAAGACTACTAAATGAACTCAAAGTTCCTATGATTAAGCCAATGGAACTGTTGTGCGATAATCAAGCCACCATTAGCATCGCAAAGAATCCAGTTACCATGAAGAACAAAACAGTGGAGATAGATCAGGCATTTTATCAAGAAAAAATAGAAGCAAGGGTCTGTAAGATAAGTTAACACATCCAATTCTCAAACAGCTGATGTGTTACTAGCTCTAACCTAGAGCATCTTTTGAAGGATTGGTTCCAAGCTGGGTATTATGGATCAACAATATTACCAAGCCTTGATGGGGGGTGTTGAATATGGTGTATTTCAATGGTTGGTGAATGTTGGAAATATGAGTTTGTCAATGGTTGGTAAGTTAGGTGGTAAAATTAGTGGTTGGGAGTTAGGTAAGTTAGGTGGTAAATTAGTCAATAGTTTTTTCTTATTTTTTAGGATTAGTTTTCTTCTTGTTATATATTCACCTTGTTTGTATTCAGAAATATAAGAGAATTCACTCTTTTCTCTCAAATCTTCAATTAGTTTTGAACTAAATTCTTGTTTAAAGTTGTCATGATCCGAGTGTCTTGTGAGAGGTCAAGACCATGATAGCTTGTTTCACGACGGCTTTAATCAAGACCGTTCACTATCATTCACAAGTACATATAGACATTTGAAAAATAAAGACGTTCACACCTGAAATGACACAAGATATCGTTCTTTTATGCATGCTTCTTTTTTTTTTTGTAAAATGGAGGGCAGATCGCCAGCAAAAAGTAAACTAAACATAGAAGACTGTAGCAGAGGCTAAGCCCTGCTTATTAGCCTCCAAAGCCAACATAACACTAGGAGGAGGTTCCTCAAAATAGAGAAAACCCCAGCTGAGGCAGTGCCCAAGGTTAGAAGAGTCTGATTCAACTTGGATCTTCTTGAAACCAGCCTCCCACACAAGCCTCAACTCAGTGAAGGCACCCCATAGTTCTGCTTCAATAGCACTACCAACACCCCTGCTCAAAGCGAAACCACCCAACTAACCTTTGTTGTAGTCTCTCAGCATACCACCAGCAGCGATAGTATCCCTATTATGCTTCCTACTACTATCTACATTCAATTTAACCCACCAAAGAGGAGGAGGAGACCAAGAAATAAACTTGGTTTCCAACCTTTTGCTCTTAACAGAGCCAAAGTTAGCAGAAATCCAGTCCCTTTTGTAATTCAAAATAGTCAGGGCCGGCGTAAAAGGAATAGAAAAATCCTTATAAAAAACAAACTTGCATCTCCACTTTCACAAGAACCATAAAACCAGGACAAAGGATAGGTAAGAATGACCATTATCCCTCTCCAATTTAGAGGAACTCAAGTTTGGAAGGAACCAACCATTAATCTCATAACTGAACTCAGGAGACTGGGTAACTCCTTTCCTGTAGTCTTCCCAAACAGCTATGGAAGACCTGCAGCCTCTAAACAGATGGTTAATATCTTCAGGACCTTCTCCACACCTAGGACAAGAAGTATCAGAAGTTATTCCTCTAACAGCTCGTTGAACATTGATTAATGACTTCCCATGCAGAACAAGCAATAGGAAATGCTGGATTTTTGGAGGGATTTTAAGCTTCCAGATGAGATCCTATTTCCAAGAATTCCCCTCCTCAGTCATCTCATAAGCAGGCTTAACTGAAAAATCTTCATTACTAGTAAGACCTCATATGTATCTATCAACACCATTGGACACCGTACCTGCATGGATGCAAAAAATAATATGAATGACAGGCAACACAGCAGCCAACTTACCTACATTCCAATCCTCATTTATCAAGAAGTCACTCACCTTATCATTAAGCATATCCTCAGTGACAGGAACCGAGGCAAAAGGAAGCATCACTCCCAGATTCAGCACCCAATTGTTAGTCCAAAAAGACACCACTCTCCCATAGCCAATCCTCCATTTAATCCCTCTAGTAAATAGGCTAACTCCAAAGTTTATAGCCCTCCAAGTGCTGGAGCAGTACCCTCTGTTAGAACTGCCATCAAGGAGGGAATAAACTCTAAGATATTTACTCCTAAGCATATTAGCCCAAAGGCTCCCCTCATTATCCAACAACCCCCATCCCATCTTGGCAAGCAAGGCTTGGTTCAAACTCTTGGATCTTTTAATACCCAAACCCCCTCATTTATTGGAGAAACACACTGTGTCCCACTTCACCAAATGAACAACATTTTTAACATTCGTATAGCCCCAAACAAAGTCCCCATTAAGCTTATCAGCTTCTTGCAAATCCTACCAGGAAGCTTAACTGATTGCATAGTGTAAATGGAGAGGACAGAGGACATTATTTTCACAAGGGTAACTCTACCCTCGAGGTTAAGAGCTGCACTCTTCCAGGAGACCAATCTCATTTGAGTTTTTTTAACTAACTCTTTATATGTGTGATTAGACACTCTCTCATGGATGAAATGTACACCCAAGTATCTCCCCAAATTATCAGTTAGAGGAGACCCGCATATATCAGAAATTTCCTTAGCCAATCTAATAGAAATATAATTAGAGCAATAGATTCTGGATTTATAAAAACTGATGACCTGCCCCAAACTGTCACAGAATAAGTCTAGGCACTCCTTCATAAGCCTAGCTTGAACTGTAGTAGCTTGCCCAAATAGGATTAAGTTATCTGCAAAGAACATGTGGGATATCATAGGCCGTCCTCTAAACACCCTCACAGCCTTCCAGACACCTTCACCAAGCTTTTGGTTAATAATATACGATAGCTTTTCCATATATAGCACAAAAAAATAGGGAGACAGAAGGTGTCCTTGCCTAATACCCCCTTCAGGCCTAAAACTATCAGTGGCTTCTCCATTAATAATAGCCTTATTTGGACTGTAGAGACAATCCAAGATAAGGTCACCAAATCTGCCACCAAAGCCAGCCTCGTCAAGAACCCTTCTAACAACATTCCACTGCAATCTATCCTAAGCTTTGGCTAAATCAATTTTCCAGGCAAAGTACCCCAGCCTCCCCTTGACAGTTTTGAGACCTGGAACAAAAGCCACTTGATTAGGGCTAACCAAGTCCGGTAACAAATCCCTCATTCTATTAACCAAAACCTTGCTTATCACTTTGTAGGTAGTGTTACAAGGGCTTATAGGCCGAAGGTGTTTCACGTCTAGGGGGCTGTCAATCTTCGGGACAAGGATAATGAGGGTTTGGTTAATGTTGCAAGGGATAACACCTTGCTGCAGACTACTGTCAACTAGATCAATAAGGTCCTTTTTGCAAACAGCCCAGTTCTTGTGAAAGAACACTGCAGGAAACCCATCGGGTCCAGGGACTTTGAGACCACCAATACCAAAAAGACTGAGCTTCACTTCCGCTTCATTAACCTTAGTACACAAGCCATTCTGTCTCATTCCAGCACAGGAAACAATCTAGGGGAGATCATTATAGCCCCAACTATAACCAGACTTCACAAAAAGTAATTTAAAATAGTCCACTATAAACTCCTTCCTACTTCCTTATCACTCACCCAAACCCCATCCTCTTTCTTAAGCCCTTCATGCATGGTTGTGTTTTGATTTTTGTGTTTATGATTTTTCGATAAAATATGTGATGATTCATTTTAACTTGTTATCAGCTGATGTAATTTTGCCGGAGAACTCTACTGTATGGGAGACCAACTATAAGACTTTTGAGATGTGGATTTGTCCGCTTGTGTACTCGCTAATTGGCTACTGCAATGATCCGATATTAAGGTATTGGATTCCTACTTTCAAACAAATGCTTTATGAAATCATGATGTTGTTGTCTTTACAATGGTTTCAGATTATGTCAAGACATCGTGCTGCTGAAATCTGAAGTCGCTGAGCTTCTGATGCCAATTGTTTTTGTCAATCTAGCTAGAAGGAAGGATATGGATGTCAACCTTCACAAAATAATTTCTGCACAGGTTATCTTCTTGAGTAGCTTGTGTAAAGTTCAATGAACTTCTTTGTCTATGATATAAAGAACATAATTTATTCGATGTTTGCCCCTGTTCGATTTATGAGTTTCCTGGACTAATGGCACATTTACTAATCACGAAAGACAATGAAAGAGAAAGGAGTGCAATTGGAATTAAATTACAATTACATTCCACTTTTGACTAACTTTTAGGAATTAAAAATGGAAACAAGTTGATTACAAAAACACCCTTACTTATATAACATGTGGAATTAATAGTTGAGGATATTTAAGGAAAAGCAAATAATTTAGTTTTTTATTAGGAAGGGGAAACTAAGTTCACCTTCCAACAAAAAACTTGATTCTTGATTTGTGTGTTGGATCCTCAAAACTCAATTCCCAAAAATTTTCGTAAACACCGAAATTCATTAAAAATCAATTAAATTCTCTTTTCCTCGTTAGAATTCTAATGAGAGCATCATTAGGAGACCAGAAAGATAGAAGAAAAAGTGACAAGTGCGCACCGCGAGTTAGGGCGCGAGTTACATAACTTGCGCTGCTGAAGGAACAAGCGACCAGTGGCACATGCTAGTTGCGGCACGAGTTGCACAACTAGTGCAACAACTAGCACGCGTCTTTTTAATTCCGTTTTTAAGTTATTTCCTAGTTACATGGTGATGAGGTTTCTAGATTTTGCTCTTGAGGGCAAGGGCGTTCTTCAAGGAAGGGGGAATGATGAAAGTATCACTAGAAGATCAGAAAGATGGAAGAAAAAGTGACCAGTGTGCCCCGCGAGTTAGGGCGCGAGTTACGCAACTCGCACTGCTGAAGGAAGAAGCGACCAGTAGCACATGCTAGTTGCGGCGCGAGTTGCGCCAACGAGCGCCACAACTAGCATGCGTTTTTTTAAATTTTGTTTTTAAGTTATTTCCTTGTTTGCCAGTTTTGTTTTAATTAGGATATCTTAGTGTATTCATATTAGGACTGTGTTAGGCATAAATAGCTTCTTAATCATTAGGGTTGTAATCAATCAATGAATTATTATCTTTTGGCAAGTTATCAATAAACTTCTGTCCATTGGCAATTACCATAGACTTTTATTTTGGCTTTACTCGAGATCAAACGCTTAGGAACTGCTTGGGCTAGGATTAGATCCCCACAAGGATTAGTTTCTAGAGGTTTGGTTAGTCGAATCCTCGATTAATCAAATCAAACTCACTAATCAGAGAATTCAATTTCTAGGGTTAGGATTTTAATTGGGGATTTAGGGTTAAATTTGGGAATTTTGACCTAGGTCCTCAACAAATTCTTAATTAGTAAAAACCATAACTTCAGCACAAGTGCACTTTCTTCTTTCTTTTGCTTCAAGACTTTTTCTTTTCTTTTCCATTTGTGTTGTGTTTTCTTCTATATTGTTATGATTTAAGTGAATTGAGTTTGATACTAGATGTCAGGAAACATCCAAGAATAAGTATAAATTGGATACGTTTTAGCTTAGATTTAATTGTTGCAAAAGTTTGTCTTCTTAATGCTAATGTGTGAAGTTTGACATGTTTAATTGCTTTTTTTTTGCGCACTATTGCATGTTTAGGGTTTTGTATAATGTTCGTCGCATGTGCAGGTGCAGAAACATATATTCACGGAATCTAATAATTTGATGAAATCCATTCAAATTTTGTTGAACGCCCTTAATGAACTTCGTTTATGCCATGTTATGGAGAGATCTTCATTTGTGCCACCAAAACGAGGAGCTTCTAAAGTAAGTATCTTGAATGGCAAGCCTTTTGAGTTTTTATGCATCTGTTTATAGTTTTCTAAATTTTGTAGAAACCAGTATTTTCTGCTGTATGCTTTGGTACCTATAGCAATTAACAAATCCTTTTTGCAAGAGAACACAATGCAAATTTTATTACTGCTATATACAGTAACTTCATTCCAAGTCCCCTAAATTCAAATTCAAGGAGAGAGATATAAGTTTCTTTGTTGGGTGTTTAATTATGAGAGAATATCGATAAAGCAAAGTGGGTTGAAATTTGGTGACCTGCTGCTCTGCAGCCTCTGGAATTATGTAAAAAGATGGTTCATATTTTAGTTGATAATTAAAATTGAAGTGGATGACGCTGTACCATATGGTTGAGATAAGGTTCTGAAGTAACGTAATACCTGCAGACTGCAGTGAATGCATTAATTCCAGCATATGTTAACTCTGAAGGCTTCTTGTGGGCATTGTTTTTTGTAAATCTTGCTGAGTCAGGATAAGATGGGTAAATCAATCTTAAGCGTTGAGATTTTTTGTTTAGTGGCTGTTATTAAGTCATAAACCTATGTAATCATAGCACATATCCCATTGCAATATTAAAAATATTTGTTCACAAAAAACAATGCAAGAGAGAACTGAGAGGAAGAGAAAAATGAGAGAGATATCTTATTCAGCCAAAGGTACATGAATTTATAATACTAGGTCTATAAGAGAAAAAGGAAGTAGAATTAATTTACAAACATTACTCTTATCTTGTTCAGCCAAAGGTATATAAATTTATAGTACTAGGCCTAGAAGAGAAAAATGAAGTAGAATTAATTTACAATCTGATGAGAACCCTACTAGAAGATCCAAAAGAATAAGGAAGAGAGGGAAGAAACGGTTCAAAATAGCTGCTGGAAGAGAAAAGAAGGCATTTTCGCGACTTGCACAAGTCGCGATAGTTAAAAAATATTGTTTTCCACCAGTGAGTACCACCACTTGGTCGCCACTAGTGTCGCAGCTGACAAAATTAAAGAGATTCTCTGAAAAGTTTTGTATATAATTCTGCTAAAAGATTTACAATATATAGACAATAAGAGTTAATCAAATCCCTTAAACCTAGGGCCTAATAAGGAAAGAATCAATACTTAATTACAACAAAAATATATACAACCAAATATAGCAATAATGAGAATCCTAGAGAGGAAATCAAGGGATCTTCAAAACAGTCCTAACTATATAGCTATACATATGTTAAATAAGGACAGAATAACAGACAGAATATTATTATTCCATTGACATCCCCCCTCAAATTGATGCGGGTAAGTCCATCAGCATCAATTTGCTACTAAGAAACTTATGTCGCTGGCGAGTCAAAGCTTTGGTAAAGACATCAGCTATTTGCAGATCAGTAGTAAGATGAGGAAGAGTGATAACGCAGCGTTCAAAGGCGTCCTAAATGTAATGACAATCCAACTCTATGTGCTTTGTGCGTTCATGATACACTGGATTAGCAGCGATTTGAATAGCACTAGTGTTATCACCATGAAGAGGACTAGGATCAATTTGAGGAAATCCAAGTTCAGAAAGAAGACCACGTAACCACACAACTTCAGAACAATTTGCAGGCATGGCTCTATATTCAGCCTCCGTTGAAGATTTAGAGACACAATCTTGCTTCTTACACTTCCATGAGATCAAGGCATCTCCAAGAAATATGTTGTAGATTTCCTAGTATCTGGGCATCTAGCCCAATCTGCGTCACTATATGCAGTCAAATGAAGAGAAGAGCTTCCTGGAAATAACAACCCGCGAGTAGGCGATGCAATTAAGTATCGAATAATGCGGCGAACTGCAGCAAGATGAAGATGTTGAGGTGATTGCATAAATTTGCTGACCATATGGATAGCATATGAGATATCAGGCCTTGTAATAGTTAGGTAGATAAGACTACCAACTAGTCGCCTATATAGAAAAGGGATGAGGTAGAAGCTCGCCTTCATCTTTTCGGTATTTCACATTCACCTCCATTGGTGTGTCAACCGCAGTAGCATCCTTTAAACCAGCCAAGTCAATGAGGTCTTGGATATATTTATGTTGATTCAAGAACAAACAATGTGCCCGAGAGCGAACCTCTAACCCCAAGATCCTTCATCTGAAATGTACCATGCAACATATTTTGAAGCTTAGTGATCAACCCCTTGTCATTACCAGTGATGATAATGTCATCAATATATACCAAGAGAAGAACCATACTAGCAGCTGTTTGATGAAAGAAAAGGGATGAATCATATTGGCTTTGTGTGAAAGAAAATTTTAGAAGAGTGCTGCGAAACTTCTCAAATCAGGCTCTAGGGGCCTGCTTCAGCCCATGTGGAGATCGCCTGAGTTTGCATACCTCATTTGGAGAAGTCATTGACATACCAGATGGAAGTTTCATGTAAATCTGTTCTTTGAGGTCCCTATGCAAGAAGGCATTTTTTACATCCATCTGATGTAAAGGTCAAGATTTAGAGGATGCAATAGCTAGAATGGTTTGCACCGTTGTCATCTTAGCAACTGGAGCAAATGTTTCTTTATAGTCGAGTCCATATTCTTGTTTATTTCCAAGAGCAACCAGTCGAGCTTTGTATCTATCTAAAGAACCATCAGACTTGAGTTTCACAGTATAACCCACTTACTCCCAATCAGCTTGGCATTTGGAGGACAAGAGACAATATCCCAAGTATGGTTTTCCTCAAGTGCTTGAAGTTCTGCTTCCATTGCTCTTTGCCAACACTCATGTTCCATAGCCTGTTTATAACAAGATGGAATGCAAATAGAAGTTAATGTTGTAGTCATAGCTATAAGGGATGGAAAACCATACCTATTAGGGGGTTTGTGAGGTCAACTACTTCTTTGGAGAGGAGCTGGATCACTAGCAATGGGTAGAACAGGATCAGATGTCATAGGAAGAGCAGGAGGAACCTCAGTGAGACCTGTAGGACGATCAGATGCGAGACTCAATTAAAAGAGTTCGAACCACATCAAGAAGGTGATGATTCTTCCTTTTAGCCACACCGTTTTGTTGTGGAGTGAAAGGACAAGAACGTTGTGAAAGAATCCCATGACTTTGAAGAAAAAACTGAAATTCATTTGACATATATTCACCCCTAGGATCAAATTGCAATATTTTGATTTTGGCAGAGAATTGTATCTCCACTAAAGCAAGAAAGATTTTAAAAACAGAGAAAACCTCACTTTTAGACCGAAGAAAGTAAATCCAAGTAAAGCGAGTGAAATTATCAATAAATGTAACAAAATATTTGTAATGTTCATGAGAAATTACTTGTGAAATACCCCATACATCAGTATGTATGATTTCAAAAGGTTTTGTGGTGTGAGATTTATGCAATGGAAAGGGAAGAGTTTTGCTTTTACCAAGTGTGCAAGATGCACAATCAACATCAACAACATCAAAAGAAATAGAATTTTTTGTTGGAAATAAGGGATCCAGTCTGGATCCATGTGAAATCAAATGTAAATAATTAGATTAGTCAAATTACAATGGGAAACAGATTAGTGTAAAATGTTGACTATCCCATTTTGTTTGTATGGTGCCTCTCTATAAGAGGAATGCTTAGTTAGTGAGTAAATCAGATCAGTATTATTCAAAAATCATCAGTTTATATGGTATCAGAGCCTAAATTTCCTAAAACCCTAATTTTTCCAAAGGTCTACAACCAAGAAACCTGATTTTTCGAAAAAGGATACTGCCAATTACAGAACCTAGCCATCGGAATCCCATTTTTTTCCGATCTGAGGCTTCTGCTGCTGTGCCTCACCTGATCCGAAGCTGATCCGGCCCCCTCTCAGCGAAGTCGACGCCGTTCTGATCTTCTCTTAGCAGATTCGACGCCGATCTGCTGTTCTTCACCGGATTCACTGTCGATCCGGTCCTCTCTCAGCAAAATCGACACCGATCCGGCCCCATCTCAGCGAAATCGACGCCGTTCTGGTCCTCTCTTAGCAGATTCGACGCCGATCTGCTGTTCTTCACCGGATTCACTGTCGATCCGGTCCTCTCTCAGCAAAATCGACACCGATCTGCTGTTCTTCACCGGATTCACTGTCGATCCGGTCCTCTCTCAGCAAAACCGAAGCCGATCCGGTCCTCTTTCATCGGATTCGTTGCCGATCCGGTCTTCTCTCAGCCAAATCGTTGCTGATTCGGTCTTCCTCAGTCCATCCGCCACCGATCTGCTGTGCTTCACCTGAATCCGACGACGAACCAGAATCTCCGGCCTCAACCTCTGCCGAACCGACGCCGAACCAGTGTCTCCAACCTTCACCGGCTGTCTTAGTTTGTGGTTTGGTATAATCACACCCATCCCAGTTTGTTACCATGTCTGATGCATCCGAGTCTTCTTCCTCTGTTATTAATTCACACAACAATGTTTCATCTCATGAAACACATTCCCACCCCCATTCGGTCCAAATTACTACAATCCGCCTAAATGGAGATAATTTCCTACGGTGGTCACAGTCGGTCCGAATGTACATTCGAGGTCGTGGAAAAATTGGTTATTTAACAGGAGAAAAGAAGGAACCAAAACCGGAGGACCCGGCCTATTCCACTTGGGATGCTGAGAATTCAATGGTGATGACATGGCTTGTGAACTCTATGACCGAAGACATCAGCGGTAACTACATGTGCTACTCAACGGCAAAGGAACTATGGGACAATGTCAATCAGATGTATTCTGATTTAGGGAATCAATCCCAAGTGTATGAATTAACACTGAAATTGGGAGATATTCGGCAGGGCAATGATAATGTCACCAAATATTTCAACTCTCTAAAGCGACTTTGGCAAGACCTAGACCTCTTCAACGACTATGAGTGGAAGTCAATCGAAAATGCAAACTATAACAAAAAAACGGTGGAGGCCCACCGGATTTACAAATTTCTTGCCGGCCTCAATGTAGAGTTTGATGAGGTGAGAGGTCGAATCATTGGACGATCTCCGCTTCCTCCAATTGGTGAAGTATTTGCGGAAGTACGAAGGGAAGAAAGTAGGAGAAGTGTCATGTTGGGCAAAAGCGGCAGCAGTGGGACTGTTGAAACCTCTGCATTGCTAGTGTCGGAGACTGCTGCAAATAAAGCAGAACACCATTACAAAAAATCCGATGAGAAGCCACGAGCTTGGTGTGATTTTTGCAATCGTCCTCGCCACACTCGCGAGACGTGCTGGAAACTCCATGGAAAACCAGCAAATTGGAAGAGCAGCAGACCTAGCCGTGCCATAGCTAGTGCCAATGAAGCCGAAATCAGCCCCTTCAGCAAGGAGCAGATGAATCAACTTCTAAAACTGCTAAAGTCTAATTCCTCATCAGGGTTTCCTGGTGCCTCTGTTGCACAATTAGGTAGTGATAAAATTAGTGCTCTTTCTTGCTCTTCAAATTATACCTCATGGATTATAGATTCTGGAGCTTCTGATCACATGACTAGTGTTTCTAGTTTATTCAACACTTATTCCCCTTGTTCTGGCTTAAAAAAAATTAGAATTGCAGATGGAACTCTCTCATCTATCGCAGGAAAAGGTTTGATCAAAATATCCGAGAACATAAATCTCAATTCTGTCCTTCATGTTCCTAAGTTAGCCTGTAACCTCCTATCTGTTAGTAAACTCTCAAAAGAATCTAATTGTCGTGTAATCTTTTTTGATTCCCATTGTGAATTTCAGGACCAGATCTCGGGGAAGAAGATTGGCAGTGCTAGGATGATGGATGGACTCTACTATTTTGATGATGGCCCCTACAGTAATAAAAAAGCTCAAGGCATGAGTAGTGTTAGTTCTTCCTCTGTTTTTGAGCAAATAATGATTTGGCATTTTAGACTAGGACATCCTAGCTTTCAATATCTTAGATATTTATTTCCTACATTGTTTAAGGGTTTGGATTGTTCTACCTTTCATTGTGAACATTGTATTTTATCCAAAAGTCATCGAACGTCATATTTATCAAAACCATATGTTTCGTCAAAACCATTTTATCTCATCCATAGTGATGTTTGGGGTCCTTCAAAGATCCCTACGACTTCTGGAAAAAAATGGTTTGTTACATTTATCGATGATCATACCCGATTATGTTGGATTTATTTGATGCATGAAAAGTCGGACGTAGAAAAACTTTTCAAAGACTTTTACACTATGATTGAAACTCAATTTCAAACCAAAATTAGCATTCTTCATACTGATAATGGTACAGAATATTTTAATAAACGTCTGGGCACTTTTTTAAAGGAAAAAGGCATTTATCATCAATCCACGTGTGTGGATACACCTCAACAAAATGGCATTGCTGAAAGAAAAAACAGACACTTACTTGAAGTGGCTCGTGCTATAATGTTTTCTATGAATGTACCGAAATATCTTTGGGGTGAAGCTCTTTTGACAGCCGCATATCTAATTAATCGAATGCCCACACGTGTTTTAAAATATCAAACACCCCTCATGCATTTCAAACATTATTTTCCTCTGTCAAGAATTTACTCAGATTTACCGCTGAAAGTCTTTGGATGCACTGTTTTCGTTCACATATCACACCACTCTCGATCTAAACTTGATCCGCGTGCGGAACATTGCGTTTTCATTGGGTATGCCTCAAACAAAAAAGGATATAGATGTTACAATCCCTTGACAAGGAAATTTTTTGTTAGCATGGATGTCTCATTTTTGGAAAACAAACCCTATTTTCAAAAAAATTCTCTTCAGGGGAAGAAACAAGGAGTGGAAGATAATTTTTGGGATTTATCCTGTGATCCGTTACCGAACACAATCTTGAAAACTACTCCTTTATCTTCTTCTTCAAATTCTGAGGAAAACTTTCCAAAACTGCCAAATATTGATGTGTCCTCAACAGGGGGAGAAATGTTACAGAATAATGAGCTTCAGGTTTATACTCGTAAGGGTCCGCATCAAAAGAATAAAAATCCACCTATTATCCCAGAGCCAGATCAATCTTCAACTCCAAGAACAGGTATCCCGGAAATTACAGGTATTCCTATCCCTATTCCTAATATATCATCAGATTTGGATATTCCTATAGCCCTTAGAAAAGGATCTAGAGAGTGCACTAAAAATCCCAGATACCCCATGGCTAAATATCTGTCATATGAGAAACTATCTCATCATCATAGAGCTTTCTCATCAAAAATTTCACATCTGATTGTCCCTAGAAGTGTTCAGGAAGCTTTGAATGATCCGCATTGGAAATTAGCAGTTATGGAAGAGATGAATGCTCTGAGAAGAAGTGGCACGTGGGAGATAGTAGACCTGCCTAAAGAAAAGAAGACAGTAGGCTGTAAATGGGTGTTCACAGTGAAATGCAGAGCAGATGGCAGTATAGAAAGATACAAGGCAAGATTGGTTGCAAAAGGCTTTACTCAGACATACGGAATTGATTACCAGGAAACCTTCGCCCCTGTTGCTAAAATCAACTCTGTCCGGGTACTACTATCTTTAGCTGTGAATTTCAACTGGCCCTTACACCAGCTGGATGTAAAAAACGCATTTCTGAATGGAGACCTAGAGGAAGAAGTCTTTATGAGTTTGCCACCGGGGTTTGAAGAGAGACTTGGACCTGATAAGGTATGCAAATTAAGAAAGTCACTATATGGCCTGAAACAATCACCTAGAGCCTGGTTTGAACGTTTCGGAAATGTTGTGAAAACTTGTGGTTATAGTCAAAGTCAGGCCGATCACACTATGTTCTACAAACACAGTAAAGAAGGCAAGATTGCGATTCTAATTGTCTATGTGGATGATATAGTGTTGACAGGTGATGATACTGAAGAATTGGAGAAATTAAAAAGAAAACTGGCAGCTGCATTTGAAATCAAAGACCTAGGCCCATTAAAATATTTCCTCGGAATGGAATTTGCTAGATCCAAGGAGGGAATATTCGTCAATCAACGAAAGTATGTTCTTGACTTACTTGGTGAGACTGGCTTACTGGGGTGTAAACCAGCTGATACTCCGATTGAACCCAACCTGAAACTACAAACTGTCAAGGCTGAGGAAGTGCGGAACCGAGAGCAATATCAAAGGCTAGTTGGGAGGTTGATTTATTTATCTCATACTCGCCCCGACATTGCATTTGCTGTTAGCATGGTCAGTCAGTTTATGCATTCACCAGGACAAGAACACTTTGATGCTGTTTACAGAATTCTACGATACCTAAAGGGATCCCCCGGGAAAGGTTTGATATTTAAGAAGTATGGTCACCTACAAGTGGAAGCATACACAGACGCAGATTGGGCAGGAAGTATTACTGATAGACGATCCACTTCAGGTTATTGTACCTTTGTTGGAGGTAATCTTGTCACTTGGCGAAGCAAGAAACAAAATGTAGTTGCCAGAAGCAGTGCTGAAGCTGAATTCAGGGCCGTTGCTCACGGAATTTGTGAAGTAATATGGATTAAGAGACTATTAGAGGATCTGAAGATCTCTAATCCATTGCCTATGAAACTCTATTGTGATAACAAAGCTACAATCTCCATCGCTCATAATCCTGTCTTCCATGATAGAACGAAGCATGTAGAAGTAGATAGGCACTTCATCAAGGAAAAACTTGATACTGGACTAATCTGTATGCCTTTTGTCACCACAACGGAACAAGTTGCAGATGTGCTGACCAAAGGGTTACCAAAGAAGCAATTTGATGACTTAATTGGCAAGCTGGCTATGGAAGATATCTTCAAACCAGCTTGAGGGGGAGTGTTGGAAATAAGGGATCCAGTCTGGATCCATGTGAAATCAAATGTAAATAATTAGATTAGTCAAATTACAATGGGAAACAGATTAGTGTAAAATGTTGACTATCCCATTTTGTTTGTATGGTGCCTCTCTATAAGAGGAATGCTTAGTTAGTGAGTAAATCAGATCAGTATTATTCAAAAATCATCAGTTTATATTTTTATTTCCAAGTAAACCAGATTTGAGCAACATGCGAAGTACATGAAAATTAGGGTGGCTTAAACACTTATACCACACCTGACTATCACATTGAACAACATTACAAGCAACATAATTTAACAACGGAGAGGGAGAAGATAGAAGCAAAGGAAAGAGACGTCCTACTATAGGTCCCTTCGCGATCGTCTTCCCGGACACTTGATCCTGCATAACACAACCAGAATTTGAAAATTGAACGGTACAATTGTTGTCGACAATTGACCAATAGATATAAGATTAGTGGACAAGCTAGGAGACACAAAAACAATATTTAAAGAGGCTGAAATATCACCAACAACCGTGATAGGTAAGGAATTACCATCGGTTGTGTGAATCTGAAGATTTCCTTTATATTTTTGGACATTAGTAAGAGGTGACACAGTGCTGGTCATGTGGTTTGATGCACCAGAATCGAAATACCAAGGTTTAAGGGCAGAATGTTTGTTACCTGAAATCCCTAAAGCGGAAAAAGCATAAACTATCATTTGCTGGATCATTTCAGGAGTTATAGAACACTGGCCAGAATTAGGAACATTAGGAGCAAAAGATGTGGCAGCAGAACCAGAAGCATTCAAGGAACCAACTGAGACATTGTAGGCGGTTTCAGATTTCTTCGGAGGTCGAATTGAACAATCATTGATGATATGCCCTGTTTTCTTACAATAATTGCAAAATTTCTTTGTACAATTAATGGCAATATACCCAAATCCTTTGCAACTATAGTACTGGATATTATTCATATCTCTGCCTCCTTTAGACTTTGCTTGAGCAGCATAGGCAACAGGAATTGGAGTAGAATTTTGAGCTTTTTGCTCCATGACAGCTTGAGTAGTGAGTTGTTGTTCTTCCCTCAAAAGCTCACTGTTGAGGACCTAGGTCTAGATCCAACAACAAACCCTAACTTGCACCACAATTAACTCACACACACGATAGATTTGAGTTAGGTCACCTTAATTAGGGATCACCAACTCTCTAGAACGCGGGTTAATTAGCCATTGCTCTAGCCCAAGCGATTCTCAAGTGCGAAATCCCAAGAAAAAGCCGAATAATCTAGACTCGGATTATTAGCCCTTGTACTAGCCTAAGCTTCCTAAACTTTAGAAAAGCCGAATAGAGAAAACATATCAATTTTATTAATAACTGAAATAAAGAATACAAACTAATGAGAAACCCCCTGTTTATACTAACTAAATCCTAATAATGAAAGGACTAGGAAATAAAGTTTAATTCTAAATCCTAATAATGAAAGGACTAGGAAATAAAGTTTAATTCTAAATCCTAATAATGGAAGAACTAGGAAATAGAGTTTAATTCTAAAAGGAAAACAATATCAAATAAGATAGGAAACAAATAACCAAAAAAGAATAGGAAACTAAATATGTGCCCAAATAGGACTATGGTTGCTTTTCCTCCAGCCACTTAATTTCTTCTTCCGCAAGACTTGTTTCTTGGCTAGCAAGTCTCCTAGATCTTCTTAGGGTCTCAACATTCCCCCTTCCTTCAAGAATACCCTTGTCCTCAAGGGTAAAATCTGGAAATTGTTCTGCTATTTTATCATAATTCTCCCAAGTAGCCTCTTTCATAGGAGCCTCGCACCACTGCACCAGAAATTGCCATACTTTGGACATTGCACGACTTTTCTTCCAATTGTGATAGCTCAATCCTGCAGATGGTTGAAGTATCACCTTACCCTCCGAATCTAAAGCCGGCAATTTACTTGAGATCAAACTAGGGTCTCCCACTTTCTTCGCTTACTCTCCTTAGCAAATTTTTCAGTTGCCCTTATCACTGCGAAGCACTGGGTGCCTCCCTTATCTAGTCGTTCCATTAGGTGAACCTCACCTTCCTTAATATCTCTAGCGGACAAGGTTGTCCACTTTTCCTGCTTGCCATCTAATTTAAACCTCATCGTCATGGTCTCGAAATTTGTAGTTACTGTGCCGATACTCCGCAGCCACACATTGCCTAGAACTACATCAACTCCAACTAAAGATAATACATGTAAATCCGCCACAATCCGTACCCCTTGCACGTTCATCTTGACCTCTCGGACCACCTCCTCACATTTTAGCTTGTCCCCATTGGCTACTCTTACCTCAAATGGATCTATGGCTGCCCCTCGTAGTCCGTTCTTCCTAATGATATCAGCTTTTATAAAATTATAAGAGGAACCAGAATCCACAAGTAACGATACCTCAAACCTGCCAATCCACGCCATAAGCCTCATGGTAGATGGAGTGGAAGCCCCTGTGATGGCATTAAGCGACACCTCAGCCTCCCCGACTTTAGTGACCCTTTCGATAACTCTCAATTCCCCGTCATCGTCGGATTCACTTTCCCTTCCTTCGCCATCATCATCAGAGTCACTCGAATCTAGTATAAAATAAACCTTACCAGGCTTGCATTTGTGATCTCTGCCCCATTTATCGCCACACTTGAAGCATAAGCCTTTTTTTATTCTTTCTTGAAGTTCCTCCCGTGATAGCTTCCTCACATCTCCACCTTCCTTCTTGTACCTGTCTCCATCAGCTTCCTTCTCTGTATTGGCTGTTTTCTGATGTCTCGGTTCGGAGAATTTGTTGCCATTACCTTCTTTAATTGGTTTTCGATCCTCATAATAGCTATCACCCAAGACCTCAGCAATCTTCATTGCTTCAACTAACCTGTTGGGCTGCTTCAATTTGACCTCCCTTGCCAACCATGGTTTTAACCCCTCGATGAATGTGCCCACCAATGTTTCTTCGAACCATCCTCTCACCATAGTCTACAGTCGGCGAAACTTCTCAATATAAGACTGCACTCTTCCTTCTTGTTTAAGTTTGGCCAAACGACCATGATGATTGATTACCGGAGATGGTCCCCATTGAGCCATGAACTCCCTTTCAAAAGTCGTCCATCCCATTCGCCTCCCATCCTGCTCATATTGTGCTCTGATCCATCTCCACCAACTATTGGCTTTACCATCAAGGTAGATGCAAGCCGTGGAAACCCGATCTTCCCCAATCACATCATAGACCTGAAAATAGTGCTCCACTTTATCTAGTCACTCATGCGGATCACCACCATTAAAATGCGGAAAATCTACCTTCGGTTTCCTGGGTCCCCGACTATTATGTCTTTCTCGCCGCCTTTCACCATCAAACTCGGTCTCACACCTCGGCTGTCCCCTTTGTCGCTCATAAACGGGCATACGGTCACGGGTTCTTCGGTCAAATCTTCGGTCTTCCTCGTCGAAACCCTCACCCAATTATGCTTCTGAATCCCTATCATGCAACCACCGTTCGACCACTAATGGCCCCCGTTCTACACGCCCACCTAACCTCACACCACGGTTTCCCTCGTCAACCTCAGAAAATCCAGCCCCATGCCTGGAGCCTTGTGATCGTCGTTCTTCCCCATGAGTTCGTCTGTCTATCGATTCTCTTTCCTTGATCTTAGCCAGCCTTCGTTCAATCCGCTCTAGTGAATGTGTGAAGGTCGCGGTCAATTCTGCTATAGATTCGGATATCTGTTCTTGCTTCTCTTCTATGGCTTCAAACCGTTACTTGTTGGACTGCGACCCGCTTCCTGCCTCATCTTTAGTTGCCATGGCTATTTGAAAAAAATTTACTTTATTTACTTTATTTTTTTTTTTTGTAACCACTGTACTAAACCTCCCTGAAGAACCCTAAAATCCTTTCAATGAAAGCACCAAATTGTTGAGGACCTAGGTCTAGATCCAAGAACAAACCCTAACTTGCACCACAATTAACTCACACACACGATAGATTTGAGTTAGGTCACCTTAATTAGGGATCACCAACTCTCTAGAACGCGGGTTAATTAGCCATTGCCCTAGCCCAAGCGATTCTCGAGTGCGAAATCCCAAGAAAAAGCCGAATAATCTAGACTCGGATTATTAGCCCTTGTACTAGCCCAAGCTTCCTAAACTTTAGAAAAGCCGAATAGAGAAAACATATCAATTTTATTAATAACTGAAATAAAGAATACAAACTAATGAGAAACCCCCTGTTTATACTAACTAAATCCTAATAATGAAAGGACTAGGAAATAAAGTTTAATTCTAAATCCTAATAATGAAAGGACTAGGAAATAAAGTTTAATTCTAAATCCTAATAATGGAAGAACTAGGAAATAGAGTTTAATTCTAAAAGGAAAACAATATCAAATAAGATAGGAAACAAATAACCAAAAAAGAATAGGAAACTAAATATGTGCCCAAATAGGACTATGGTTGCTTTTCCTCCAGCCACTTAATTTCTTCTTCCGCAAGACTTGTTTCTTGGCTAGCAAGTCTCCTAGATCTTCTTAGGGTCTCAACACTCACCTAGACAAATATCCAATAAGGGAACTGGATTTCTGTTCATTAGGTTGGACCTAATTCCTTCAAACTCTCCTCTTAGCTTCATCAAAAACTAGTCTCGCTTGCGGGTCTCGTGCACACTTTGGATGGCAATAAGTCCTTCAGGAGGTGCACTTGCATAAACAATATCAGTGTACTTAGCCCGAAGATTCCCAAAGGAAGAATAGAACTCTTGAATCGACATACTTCCTTGAGAAAGAAGACTCAACTCGAGTTCCAACTGAAACTTTCGTGCTGTGTTGCTCTGGTTATAGACTTTCTTCAAGTAGTCTCACATTCCTTTGGAGGTTTTTAAGGCTTGAGATTGAGAAGTATGGAGGATTCGATACTTTCAAGAATCCAAGACATAATCTGAGCATCCTTCACCTCCCATTTCGCATATTTTTCCTTCTGTTTCTCGCTGTCAGGTGCAGGATTTGTTCCATCAATATGCCCCCATAATTCCTTTCCCTTGACAAAGATCTGGAACTGCAATTCCCAGGCAGAATAATTCTTGCCATTGAATCGAACACAAAAAAATTTAGGTCATTCTTGGTTACGTTCTAAGGACATGATATAACTAAAAAAAAAGGAACTGAGAGATCAGATCAGAAAATAGAATAGCATACCAAGAATAGAACACCAAGATCTCGAAGCTAGACAACCAAGTAACAAGATGAAACAATGTCAGAGTTTAGGCTCTGATACCATGACAAAATTAAAGAGATTCTCTGAAAAGTTTTGTATATAATTCTGCTAAAAGATTTACAATATATAGACAATAAGAGTTAATCAGATCCCTTAAAACCTTTGGCCTAATAAGGAAAGAATCAAGACTGAATTATAGCAGAAATATATACAACCAAATATAGCAATAATGAGAATTCTAGAGAGGAAATCAAGGGATCTTCAAAACAGCCCTAACTATATAGCTATACATATGTTAAATAAGGAAAGAATAGCAGACAAAATATTATTATTCCATTGACAGCGGCTACAAGTCGTGGTGCTACAAAATTTGCAGCAGTCTGATTCTCTTGTGCGGCAGCAGTGTTTAGGTTTTATTATGTTTTTTTTTAGGTTTTTTTTAGTATTAGCATTATATTAGGTTTCTATTTTATTTCCTATTAGAATTGTATTAGGATTCAAGTTATTTATTTCCTAGTAGGACTAGGTTAGGTTATTGTGTTAGTATAAATAGGCCATTAAACATTAGGTTTGTGAACAAATACAAAGTGTTTGTTGATTTTATTGTTCTCCATATGGAGGCTATTTATAGAAAAATACAAAGTCCTTACCTACCACACCAATGGCTAGGATTAAGTCCTCACCTACCACACCAATGGTTAGGATTAAGTCCTCACCTACCATACCAATGGCTAGGATTAAGTCCTCACCTACCACACCAATGGTTAGGATTAAGTCCTCACCTACCACACTAATGGCTAAGATTAAGTAATAGATTGTCAACTATATACAACAAATATCTTACAAAATAAAATACTCTAACACTCCCCCTCAAGTTGGTGCATAGATGTCACTCATGCCCAACTTGCTAATTGAGTCATGAAAACTCTTTCCATTAATGGCCTTTGTAAGGATATCTGCAAGTTGGTGGAGGTCGTTCGAGAGAAAAACCAAACCGTACAGGTGGTCTATGTTCTCGACTAGGATACCGTCTAGTAGATAGACTGGGGTCAGGATCTGTGTGATTTTCACTGGACAAGTCATCAGATAAAATAGAGGGTTCAAGAGTTACCTCAGGTGCATTTTCAACCTCAGAGTCTGATTGACGAACCGGTGATGGAGAAGAGGAAGGTTGTACTACTTGTATGAGAACTGACTCCCCCTGTTTCTCTTTCCCTTTATTCTGCCTTTCATATATTCTCAAGGGTGGTTCTGTTTTTTTCGTGAGACTACCAGGAATCTCATTTTCAGAAGGTAAATTCTCTCTCTCGGAAGATTGACCTCTCAGAGTAATGGGTATACCACTGTCAGTTTTAGGAGACTTCTCTTCATAGTTCGAATTCTCCCCCTGAAGAGAAGTCTCGGGAGTAAAGTATGCCTCATCTTCCCAAAACGTGACATCTTGTGACACAAATACCCTACGGGATGGAGGATGATAACATTTGTACCCTTTTTGTGAGCTAGAATACCCTATAAAAACACACTTAAGAGCACGTGGGTCTAACTTTCCTCGATGAGGAGCATGCACATGTACATATACCACACATCCAAAGACTCGAGGAAGAATATGTAATGCAGAGTTAATATCACAGTAATGAGACAAGGATTGCAGTGGAGTTTGGAAAGACAGAACACTGGATGGCATACGATTAATGAGATATGCAGCAGATAGAACTGCATCACCCCAAAAAGATTTAGGCATATGCATACCGAGAAGTAAAGATCGTGCAACCTCGAGGAGATGACGATTTTTACGTTCAGCAGTACCATTTTGTTGAGGGGTATGTGCACAAGATGTTTGGTGGAGAATACCATTTTTCAAACAAAAAGCTTTGACACTATGGTTTAGATATTCACCGCCATTATCTGAGCGTAAAACTTGAATTTTCTTATGAAACTGTGTGAGAATCATATGATAAAAATTTTGAAAGATGTCACATACATCATTTTTATTTTTTAAAAGAAAAATCCAAGTCATGCGAGTACAATCATCAATAAATGTAACAAACCAGCGCATACCAGATGTAGAAACAATATTCGATGGACCCCAAACATCAGAATGAACAAGAGAGAAAGGCATAGATCGTTTATTATCATTACTAGGGGGGAAAACTGTGCGATGATGTTTAGACAAAACACACGTCTCACACTGCATATTATTGTGTCCAATTGTTTTAAACAAAGAAGGGAATAAAAACTTGAGATATCCAAAAGAACAATGACCTAAACGCTTATGCCAAAGGAAGATATTACTCTCATTGTCAGCTTTAACTTGGACTACTCTGTGAGGATGACTGGAAACACTGTCTGCTGTAAAGTAGTACAACCCTCCTTCTTCCCTACCAGTTCCAATCGTTTCTTTGGTTGTGATGTCCTGAAACACACAATGAGAAGGCCAGAACGTAACAGAACAATTTTGAGATTTAGTAATTTGACTAATCGAGAGTAAATTGTTGGATAAAGTGGGCACGTGTAAAACAGATGATAAATTTAAGGACGGTGTTAGAGATATAGATCCAGCCCCATGAACTGGGGTGGGTGTACCATCAACATATGACACATTATTGGTTTTAGTTGGACTACGATGACTGAAGTTTTGAGAATTAAAAGTCATGTGATCCGTTGCACCAGAATCAATTATCCAAGTATTATTACTAGAAACTGTAGAAACATTGAAAGCAGAATGAAAAATACCTGAGTTGGAGAATTGAATTTGAGAATCACATACGTTACCCTGGAGAGTAGAAGACGAGTTGCCCGAGGATGAAGTAAAAGAGGCAGTTCCAATGGCCATAGTAGAAGTAGTCACAATAGCAGCGGAATTTTTTTTTTTTTTTTTTTTTTTGATTGAAGGGTCAATACTAGGTGGCAGCAGCGCACAAACGAAGGCGACGGTGTATAGAGCTTCTAGTAGTAATATTTCACCAGAAAAATAAATGAAAAGGGACCCAGCAAGGAGTCGGGGTAGAGACCCAGCAAGGAGTCGAGGTAGCAAGGTAGTAGTTTTGTAGAAAACGACTTGGTTGCAGCCAGACAAGCAGATCGAAATCTAGGCAGCCAAGATTTCAGCAGGTTTAGAAATAAAATTCTATATTACAATACTATGATTGTGTTTCGAAAGAAAATATATATATATATATATTGTAGAGAAAAGAGATGAAGAACCCTAAACAATTTGTTTGGGCTCTGATACCATGAACAAATACAAAGTGTTTGTTGATTTTATTGTTCTCCATATGGAGGCTATTTATAGAAAAATACAAAGTCCTTACCTACCACACCAATGGCTAGGATTAAGTCCTCACCTACCACACCAATGGCTAGGATTAAGTCCTCACCTACCATACCAATGGCTAGGATTAAGTCCTCACCTACCACACCAATGGTTAGGATTAAGTCCTCACCTACCACACTAATGGCTAAGATTAAGTAATAGATTGTCAACTATATACAACAAATATCTTACAAAATAAAATACTCTAACAGTTTGTATTCATTCAAGTATCTTTTTCAGGTCAATAAAATTAAGATATTTTCTCTACTTTTGGCTTTTCTAAGATTTTAGGAAGCTTGGGCTAGGGCAGGGGTTAATAACCCGAGTTCTAGATATATTTCGGCTTTTTCTGAGACCAAACACTTGGGGATCGCTGACTAGGGTTAGTTCTCCAAAAAGGGCTAATTCTAGAGATTTGAATAGTTGAGCCTTCGATTAATCAAGTGAAAACTTTCTAATCTTGAAATTCAATTTCTAGGGTTAGGGTTTCAATTTGGGGATTTGGGAAAATTTGACCTAGGTCCTCAACACAATCATTACTCAATGAATCACCTAGGTAATAGAATCAATCTATAGCTAATTGAAGGCCTAATTGAAGCTATAATTGACAGCTAGTTTTAACATTATTTAAAACGATTTGTACTGAAAATGGAATTAAGTTTACATATTTGGAAACTTCCTTTCTTAAAAAATTAAGTTCAGTGACTGCTAGAAGTAGCTAGTTCGTTTTAATATATGTTAGTTTCTAAGAATATCCGTGCTATTATGTAAGACAGTCTTATGATGATTGTCCTATGGTTTTGCAGTATGCTAAGCCTTCTAGTTATGGCTCAAAATCGCGTTCCACCTCTGTGAAGGCTAGAGATGTGTCAGCTACATCAAGTGCTACGCCTACGTCAACATCTTTATGGGACAAGGTAAGTTTTCAGTTTTTATGTGTTCATGAATATTATTGCAGGTATATGTTTTGCCAAGTCCTTTGTATTAATTATGTAACGAAAATATTTGATTTATGTATTTTATATATATGTGTGTGCGTGAGTGTGTGTGTGTGTCTGTCTTCTCTCTGTAGGAATATTGAACATTTTGGTATGGAATATTATATATTGTTTTTCAAGCCCTGTGCATTCCTAAAAATGGGGAATTCAAATCTGTGATTGGCTCCTTTTTGTTAGAATAAACTCATGGAAGAAAGGTTTAGGGCCATATTCTGAACTTCATACAAGAGTTTCCCTTTTTCCTTTATTGGCTTGGATTTTAAAGATGTATTTGTGTCAGTTACAGATATGTAATAAGTTGTTCTGTTCCTTTGCTTTCTGACAATTGTTATTTTGCCAGGTTTATTGGCTTTCGATCGATTATCTTGTTGTTGCTAAGGCAGCAGTTGTGAGTATTAAAATTTCTGTACTTTGTTCCTTAACACAAAGATTTTCATGTCAGGATGTCCGACTTTAACTAAATCCAGACCTTGAATCTGAAGCTATAGATGCATCTGGTGGATGCATCTTGTCTTAATTTTTTGTTGTTTTGCAGAACAACAAATAATGACAAACAAATCTCATTTGTCAGATGCATTCAGTGATGAGATTTTATCTGAATTATTGTTAAAATCTGGACATCCTGTCTTGAGAAGGATATTATGTTGTCCAAATTACGATATATAGTATTACATGTCAGTTTCTCTAACACCGGTGTGTGCGTTATAGGTTTGTGGCTCATATTTTACTGCTGTTATGTATGTGGAGCATTGGTGTGAAGAGCATTTCAACAGTCTCACAATAGGGAGTCCAGATTTTTCCCATCTTGAGACGGTAAATTAAGTGGAAATAATTAAAAAAAAAATTAATTTTTTTATGAGTTTTTTTCTCCCTTAAAAGTGTTCTAGAATGTCTATTAGTTCTTTATAGAGCTATTTAGTTGATCTGGAACCCCTATTGTGTGCTTTATGAGAAAGATGTCCTCTACTTATCTACTGTACTCTTTGATTTCTTAACCACATGTTTTCACCTTTTTCTTTTTTTTGTTGTCCCTTTTGGCAGTTACCTTATCATGTTGAAATACTTGTCTCAGCGGTCACTCAAATCAATGAACCTGACAGCTTATATGGGATCATCCAGTCTCACAAGGTTAGTTTGTAAATGCATGACCTTGTTGGAGATTCTGTTTCACTGGGTCGTACTCGTTCTACTTTCTAAGATGTATTGTGAATATATATTCTGTGCTATTATATATTCAGTACCGATTACTTATATTAACTTGCAAAAATTACTGATTATTTCTATTAACTTGTAGATGCAATTGCCATTATGTTTGATAAAGGAGGGGAAGAAAAGCTGTATTGTTGATTTGATTTGCATTTTAGCAAGTTACTACTGTACTTTATCATTTCAGCATTAGATAAGATTAACACTTTTAATTTTGTTCGAATTATTTGTTAGTCAGTTAAAAATGAACTAGGTAACTTTTTCAGTCATGGAATCGTACAGGCTTGCTGCCTATAATTTTCAAATTCTGGATGGAAAAAGTCAAATTGGACTAATCGTTGTATCATTATGATTATGATGATGATTATTTTTATTCATTCTTCAACCTTTGATTCTTCAATGATGATCCATTGATCCAGTCCATATATACATTCTGCTGTAAAGCAGTAATAGATATCGTGCTAGTTTTAGAAGTTAATCTATGTAGGTTTGTTTTACATGTCTTAACAAAATATTCTCACAAGTTCTATACTTTTCGGTTTTGTGGGATGACCTCAACAGTTGTCCTCTCACATTGTTACCTTAGAGCATGAGGGAAACTGGAGTAAGGCCCTTGAATACTATGAACTACAAGTACGATCAAATGCCATGGTGCAAATGGATGGAGGTTCCAGAGCTTTATCAGCACATATGCAATCAGCTGTTCACTTACCTCTGTCCACATCGGAAACTGAGATGAGAACAAGAAAGCCTTACAAAGGGTTGATTAGATCTTTGCAGCAAATTGGTTGTATGCATGTGCTGGATATGTATTGCCAAGGATTGACCTCTCAAAAGGGCCAATTTCAGCATGACCTGGAGTTCACTGAATTGCAGGTTTTCTTTCTTAATTTAATTTGTTTACATTGTTTGCTCGATGAATGAAAATGTGTTTCTTCTTTCTATTTGTGTTGGATGAATTGTTTGTTTAGTATTTCCCTGAATCTTCTTGATCATTTAATTTGTAGTATGAGGCTGCATGGCGTGCAGGAAATTGGGATTTCTCCTTACTTTATGTGGAAGCTAATTCTCCTTCAGGTCAATACGTTAGAAGTGATCATTTCAATGAAAATTTGCATAGGTAACTTTGTTTAAACCGTGTTTAATTATCTATTATGAGATTTAGATCTTATCCATGGTTTAGAGCTGATATTTATAGCTCACTTCTGGTTATGTTACCTAAGTGGTACCTATATACTTTGTTCTAATTAGGAAGTAATTGATTTATTTGTGAATTCTCGATTCATGAAGATGCTAAGCTAACTTTTTGCTGGTATTATGTGTTGAATTCTGTATCTCTTCATAGATGCGCATGGGTAGGTGCTTGCTATATTTTTCATCATTCCTCCCCATAATTTGTTTAGCTTTTAGATTTGAGCTTGCAGTTCTATACTGTATGTGCTCAAGCAGAGCTTATTAATATTGATGTTGACATTTTGAAAGTGAAAAAGCATAGATAGCTAATATCAGCAAATATTATGTTAGATTATCAATGTCACCAAAACAAGGAAACAACTGTCCTTAACATGTAAGCAGTTAGAAGAAAATTTGAGTAGAGCTATAAATATTATATTACATCTTGATAGAAAATAAAGTCCTAGGGGAATGCATTGACTAGTGAAAACCAGTTTTGTTTGAAATATATTATTAATTTAACACTGCTGGTGCTAGTTGGACTTCTAATATAACGGCTAGTGCAATATGCTGCATAACTAATTTAAATGCAGAAAGGAAAAATTAGAAAATAAATTAAAAAACAATTGACAATTTGTGAAATGTAGATAAATTTTAATTATAAAGTTCAGGATGTTGAAATTGTTTAGTTATTGGACCAATATATTGATGACATCATGTTTTAAATGGCAATATGGTAATGTTTGTTCTACACCTATTTTGCTTATGTTTTTATTATCTGATCTTCTGTTGATTTTTGTGAGCATACATTTGATGAGATAACTGAAAAGAATGTGCTTTTTGTTGACTTTTTGCTTCTGTGATCCTTTTGTTTTCATTTGCTGGAATACTAGTTGTTTGAGGGCATTGCAAGAGGGAGATCCTGATGAATTTCTTGGTAAACTAAAAGATTCGAAGCAGGTAACGCCTATATCGCCCTTGTCATTTTATAAACAGGCTGCTGTATGTAATTCAGTATACTTATATTCCATTACTTCTAGGAGCTTGTTTTGTCAGTCTCTCGTGCAAGTGAAGAGAGCACCGAGTATATCTACTCAACAATAATTAAACTTCAGGTACCTAACATTTACTGCTTATTATCTACTATGCAAAAAGGCATTATAACTGCAACCGTTTTGAAGTCTTCATTTGATCTTGCTAATGGGACAAGTGGCTTTCTGGAATCTCAGCTCAAATAGTATATTCTTGTTTGACTATATAATTTAGATCAAGCATGCTTTTATTTGGATAGTTAAGGGTGACCTTAGTTGGTTGGTCAGTTTTGAACTTCTAAAAGGCTAATCATAAATTGGGGGTTGCCACCATATGTGTATTATATAAGCTAGTGATTTTACAGTTTTACAATCTTACATTAAGTACATGTTGTTCTATGGCCAATATGATGCCTGCCATATAAATTGCAGTCTGGGTTCCTATTAAAGATGTCGTATCATAAAATAACTCCCTGCACAGATTCTTTATCATCTTGGTGTAGCTTGGGATATCCGCTGGAAACCTTCAAGTGAAAGGACAAGAGTCTTCCCCAAGAAGCAAAAGACAATTTCAGAACCCGTAATTCCGACCATGAACCAGGTATTTAGTCTATGTACTCTTGTCCGTGGTTTTGGTAATCATCTTAACTTAGCAAGCTTCTTCATGCATTCTGTAAGTCTGTTCATTAACATTTTCTATGTCCTATAAAAGAAATGTAATTCTGTAAGTCATCAGTGATTTTTTTGTAAATTGTTGTCAATATATATTAACTGAGGTTCAAATCATTTGATAGGTCTACTACTATAATGAGGCTTTTTGTGTTTTGTGTTTATTACTTTTGGTGGGGTCCTTAAGTATAAGAGTAAGCTATTAGGTTAAGTAATAAATTGGTAAGTTGACATGGTATCAATTTCTGTTTTGCTAGGAGGGATTGCATTTGAATCCTTTTGTGTGATTGCTTTTGTACTTGTTATCTGTTGAGGACCTAGGTTAGAATTACCCAAATCCCCAATTTGCAACCCTAACCCTAGAAATAGAATTCCAAGATTAGGGAGTTTTGATTTGATTAATCGAAGGTTCGACTAATCAAATCTCTAGAATTAGCCCTTGTTGGAGAACTAACCCTAGCCCAAGCGATTTCCAAGGTTTTGGTCTTGGAAAAAGCCGAATATAATCTAGATCTCGGGTTATTAGCCCTTGAACTAGCCCAAACTTCCTAAATTTTAGAAAAGCCGAATAGAGATAAACCTCTCAATTTTACTGATATTCTCCATTGATAATAATTGATTACAAACTTAGCCTATTTATAATGACTCTTTAACCTAACCTATACCTAATAGGAAACAAATATAAAAACCTAAAACAATTCTAATAGCAATAAATAATAACAAACCTAATACAATTCTAATACTAAAAACCTAATAGCAAAAGAATTAGTTAAAGAAGAATTAAAACTCAACTAAGGTATTTTACTTGAATTACAACTCAAACTAATGTACTTTTCTCAATCTCAATCTCTCTAATCTCCTAGTCCTAGTGAGGGTCTCATCATTATCTTCGTTTGTTCTGCTTCTTATGTATCTATATCTATGTCTAGTCCACATGACAAGGCATTTGGTCTTGCTTGTGAAGGTGTGTTTTAGAACTTGGTACTAGTAATTAGACTTGGGTGGAATGGTAACATACAACTTGAACATGCTCAACTTATTCATATATCTTATTATCAAGAAAGATTAGGGTTCTGGTTTTGTTGTTCCTGGCATAATTTCATAAAATCTTGCTTTTTTTTTTAACTGTTTTGGTATTATAATTAAAAAAAATTTCCTTTAGTTAACATGACATCAAATGGTGAAAAGTGTAAAAAAAAAAAAAAAAAATCCAAACAATAAGAGTTCCATCAATGTCATCAAGTTTGGGGTAACACAAAAATCCTCTTTAATAAGAACTTGCGGTAACCTGACACATTGATTTGCCACCATTTGATAAATTGAGGAAGTAGACTGCGATTAAGCTTCACTCTAAAAGATATTAAGAATAGAACAAGACACAATCCACCTCTGTTGAGACTAGCTTATCAACTTTGTGCTGTTTCTGTAAAAGGAGAAACAGCTTTGGAAGGAAAAGATGTTTGGTTGCCTGACATAAGTTTTTGAATGTCTATCTAGTTGTCGTGGCTGAATGTAGACTGGAACTCCATTTTGGGACGAACTCAGTTACATATGAATTTATTGGAACCATTCATAGCATTCAGGCGAGTTTTGCTTCAAATCTTGAGCTGCAAGGACTCTACGATGCAACATCTTTTGCAATCTGCATCCACTCTTCGTAAGGTATCGTTAGAATTTTCAAAATTAGGAAATTTTGAATTAGTTTTATTGTCTCATATGTTTTCTGTTCATTTACAGGGCTCCAGGTTTTCTCAAACAGCTGCTGCTTTACATGAGTTAAAGTTTCTTTGTGCAGGCTCTGGAGAACAATATTCAACTTTGTATTGGCTTGGAAGGGTACAAAGTTCTCCTTATTCCTCTAATACCTTGTTCAGACCAGTAGACTTGTGCATATGTTGTATACTTAAGAGCTGTCATACATAATTCATACATACATAGATATATACATACATACATATATACATTAATTGTTAACCTGATTTAACAAGTTTATGGATTTACTAGGATAATAGTGGGTAGAGATCACATCCACAAACAAAATTTGAGAAAATAAGATGGAAGTGAATTTTACGTTGAAAACATAAAAAGTAAGAGACTGGTAAATATATATCAATGGATGATACAACCCAATAGGCTAATATTTTGGGTTGTAAGGTTATCCATCAATATATAAAACACTTCTCATAAACATAAAAATAACCAGTATGGAGATTTTACACAACTAAATGGAGAAAACAATTAGGTATTCCTCAACTTATATTTTAATAATAATGAGAGTGTTCAGAAATACAAATGTTTGTAGTGAAATAGTATTAGTGTCTGTTTCCCCAAGTATAAATTCTGCAGGCTTACTATTGAGCATTTGCCTTCACATCTTGTTGCTGAGTTGGCAGAGTTGCTCACATAAATGCTTTATCTGTTCTGCTAATATTTATACTATTGATTTTATTGAAAACTCTAAAAGGCTACAGTCATTGAGACAATCACACTAGCAGCTGCTTGTATATTGTATAACTGTATACTTTCTATTTAATGGTACATTGCAACGTAATTCTGAATTTTCCATGTTAGGAGTGTCTTGATTCTACATTTTGGCATGTCCTATTGCTATTGGTTGTATAGTTTAAGCAACTAATAGCATTCCTCTTCCGTAGTTCCTTTTTTAAACCTTTCTGCTGTGAATCTTCCAATTAACCCTTTCTAGCTTCTGTTAAACAAGCCTTTTTTTTTTTTTTTTGGTGAAAGATTTCACCTGTAGCATTTCTAAGATATATATATATATATATATATATATATATATATATATGTAGTCCTTCTGTAGGGAGGGATTCCTCACATCAACATCCGTAAGACCTTGATAATCGAATGAATTTAAATGAATTTTTATGTTTTTTTTTATGGATAATAAGAACAGTGAAATATTCTTGTGAAAAATATTTGAATTTTTTTTCAAGCACTAGAACTATTCATTGTTATTATTGTTCATAAAAAAAAACATATCAAAATTCATTGAAATTGAGTGGATTTTATCATAGTCCTCACAGATGTTTGTAAGAGATACCTATAGCATGTCAAAGACATATAAGTATTGTTACTGTCACTATTTGTACAATGGCAGCTTGAAGAAGCAAAGCTATTGCGTGCCCAAGGTCAGCATGAGATGGCCATCAATCTTGCAAAGTATATCTCAGAGAATTACCAATTGGATGAAGAAGCTCCAGATGTGCATCGCTTGGTTGGGAAGTGGCTGGCAGAAACTAGATCTAGCAAGTTATAAATCAGATCTTCAACTTAGACATGCTAGTTGTAATTGTTGTTATGTTAGAATAAATTTTAATTCTTTTCTTTTGTAATGAATGTGATAAATTGCAGCTCAAGAACTATTTTAGAGAAGTATCTGAAACCTGCAGTTTCACTCGCTGAGGATCAGAGGACTACAGATAAGAAGTCCATTGAAAGACAGTGTCAAACTCATTTTCATCTTGCTCACTATGCGGATGCTTTATTTAGGAGTTATGAGGAACGGCTTACCTCCAATGAATGGCTAGCAGCAATGCGTTTAAGGAAGCACAAGGTATTAAATCTAGGCACAGAGAGAGAGAAAGAGAGAGAGAGAGAGATTACTGTTTAACAATTGCATTTCAATGTTGATTTTGCAGACAGTAGAGTTGGAAGCACTTATTAGGCAGCTAAGAAGTTCAACAAAGGTAAGTAATTGCAACTAATTCATTTTTTCTGTTCATTTCTGTAGTGGGACCCCAAGCTGCTTTACATGTGATAAAATGCCATTTTTGATAATTCTAGGGAAACAAAATTGATTATTCTGTAAAAATACAAGAGTTGCAAAAGCAGCTCTCCATGGATAAGGAAGAAGCTGAAAAATTGCTGGTACGTGAATGTGCTTTTTTTCAGATACCTGAGTTTGCTAACATGTTCTATATATGTATTTAAGTTTGTACTATACTTCCTCCGACAAAATTGAGGCTTGCTTTGTTCAATTATATTGCATGAATTAGTTGCTAAACTTTTTTATTCATAATTACTTTAGAATTTAACTTAGCTTGTCATATCTTCTGGCATCATTGCACTAAAGCCAATAATATTTCGTACATAATAATTTTTTTCTTTCTTCAACCTCTCAGGATGACAGGGACAATTTTCTTGGTCTGGCACTGGAGGGGTATAAACGTTGTTTGGTTACTGGTGACAAATATGATGTGAGAGTGGTATGTAAATTTTCTCTTTATCCTCTGTGCATTTAGAATGAATATATACATATATTTTTTCATGCTGTATAGAGCAGTGAAGGCTTTTAAAACAGGGCAGGAAATGTGACTTAAGAACATGTAATCGTAAATATGACCAAATCTCAGTTTGACTTCAGCAGTCTCAATAATTTTTGCATTTATAGCTAAGCTATGTATTTGTATATAAGTCTGTTAATGTACAAACTTTTATCTAGAGAAATGTTTTTTGTCAATTATTGTATTCCTAAACTGTGAAAAATTTCTTAAAAGTACAGCCCCAAATAAGTCTTTTGAGTTTCCAAATTTCTTAGATCCCAAGTATGTTATCAAGTTTCCTAAAAGCATCTACTCTTGATTTCTTTACCCCCCCTGGAGCACCATCTTGTATTTTACAAATAATGGAACTTTGTGTGTGGTACGCCTACCTTAATGGCATATGACAACAATTATTTCTACAACGGGCCCAACAGTAGAACTTGAACTCTAATACTGCTCATGTGCATGGTGGAAAACAACTAATGGGCTTGCATGTGGATCCTGTTATTCCGCGTGACCCAAAAGCTTAAACTTGTATGTAAGGGCATAAACACTTGTATTTAAGCTCTAAGATATCCAATCAATCCCATCCAACTTTATAGTATAAATTAATTACAAAAATGGGGACTCTTCAAATTTTGAAAATAAGGTTTTGCAATTAGTTTAGCTCTATTATTGTGTAGAAACACCATTAATCCCAAAAGGTTAAGTGGATAGGAAAGGGACTATGGTATTTTAACTCTCTGATTGATAATTGTTATCTGTTCGTGCTTATATCTACTCTAATTCCAATCAAATTATTGTCATAAAGTGAATCCAATGCGCATTAATTTTGTGATTTCAGGTGTTTCGACTACTGTCCTTGTGGTTCAGCCTTTCTTCTAGACAAAATGTCATAGATAACATGCTTATCACAATTGATGAGGTATATATCAATAGTGTTGCTTTAGTTATAGATTGATATCTGAGATAATCTCAAAACCAGTCTTCAGTTTATAATTGTGTTTGTTTGGTTTGATTATTGATATCTTATTCCAATATGTTGCAGGTTCAGTCTTATAAATTTATACCCCTAGTATACCAAATTGCCTCAAGAATGGGGAGCTCAAAGGATGATCAGGGGTCTCATAATTTTCAGGTATTATAGTTGGGTGTGTTATCTATCTCTTGTGAAGAAGTAAGATAGTTTTTAACTCTTGTTTATTGGACTGTGCAGTTTGCTTTAGTTTCTCTTGTGAAGAAAATGGCCATTGACCATCCTTACCATACAATTTTTCAGGTAAGTTGGAGATTCTAATTTGCCTTGTTTGAAAACATGAAATCACATGCCCTTAAAAGATTTTTTTCTTGAAAGATTAGCAAAAGAATTTGAATGTGTATGCTATATGTATTTCCAACTGCTGAGGGAAATAGAAAACAGAAAACAGAAACCTGATGTCACCTCTGTATCACAGGACATTGCAAGAAATATTTCTATTTTGGTTTTTCATGTGAATACATGTGTTGTAAACTTGGCTTCTGAATCTTATTCATATCTTCAATTTCATTTTTTGGAAATAGCTTCTAGCTCTGGCAAATGGTGATCGTATCAAGGACAAACAACGCAGTAGAAACTCATTTGTGGTGGATATGGATAAGAAGCTCGCAGCAGAGAATCTTTTGGAAGAGTTATCATCCTATCATGGACCTATTATCAGACAAGTAAATTTCATAATTTGATTTTCATGTTTCTGATCTCTCAGAAGTTCTGATTTTAATGTTTTCTCATCAATAAGCTCGTCCTTGTCTACCTTATGTCATAGATGAAACAAATGGTGGAGATCTATATCAAGCTTGCAGAGCTCGAAACGAGGAGAGAGGTTAGTCAAAATGTTTTGAGTTCTGTCTTTCTATTTCTTACCATCTAGAACAAGCTGAAGTTCTGTTTTGCCAAACGACTACTTAAGTACTAACTAGATTGTTCTGCAGGATACCAATAGAAGGATTACATTACCAAGAGAAATTCGTAGCCTTCGGCAGTTAGAACTTGTAAGTTGTTATATTTGGTCCATAAACAAGGGTTTAACATGCCGTATGATAAAATTGATAGTTAGGCTGGAATGGTTATTTGTTATATTTATTGTATTTGGTCCACAAACAAAGGTTTAACATGCCATGTGATAAAATTGATAGGTAGGTTGGAATGGTTATTTATATATTCGTAAGTTTTTGTTATTTTGTTGCTTTTTGTAATATGATCTCATTTACTATACAGTCTGAATCTAAAACATCAGAGACATGTTGATTTTCTAGCACCACTATGGTGTCTTAGTACAAACCAAATTAAAAAATTTCTAATTACTTAACCATCAAGTACAGACTATTGATCAAAGATCTGATGGTCGAATAACACCAGTACCATTATCCTGGTGCAGAACTAACTTTGACATGTAAACCTATATGCACACTCAGGGTTGCACAAGCATGTTTATTTTGGGTGGTGACACACCTCTATATCTACCTTCATCTTTGGGAACAACAGTGCACAGGTCATTTGCCTTTATGCACTGGTACTTGTTTTTACTTTGTAAACGAACATTAGACAAGACTATTACCTTTAGTGCTTTTCAGATTATTTACAATGAACCTTAACGTGTTAACTTTGTTTGGCATTTATTTTTGTTTTCACTCTACTCTGCTTGGAAGAAATATAAAGATTGGAAGACACTAGTTTAGATCTGTGTAGTACTAAATTGATATTGGAGTACATCAAAAGGCACACATGATAAAGTGTTGGTGTTGGAAGTTACTGTTAGTTTTGTCTTTATTATTTTAGTTAGCTACAATAAAGGAGTTAGAGTTAGGAATTAGGATGTTACTCAAATCTCTAGTTAGGATTGTTTTTGTTTCCTAGTTTGAAGGTAGTTAAACAGGCTGCCTTAGTTTTGTATATATATGATTAATCTATCATACTAAGAGATTAAGTGAAAAGGAATAATAAAACTTTTCCGCTAAATTCTACATGATATCAGAGCTCTCTCTGAATTCAAAATTTTCCAAAATGACTACGGATGTTGTTGATACACCTAGTTCATCTTCCAAAACTACTTCCTCCTCTTCTCATTCGGAACTTACCAACAATAATGGAAGTTCTGATAGTTCAAATCTCTTACATATGCCCATCACTGGTCATAAACTAAATGGGCATAATTATCTCCAATGGTCTCAGTACGTTTCTATGTTTATTTGTGGGAAAGGACAAGATGACTATATCAATATCAATGGCAATTTCGTGTCACCAGCAAGGGATGATGTAGCCTTCAAGAAATGGAAGACAGAAAACAGCATGGTGATGTCATGGTTAATAAACTCCATGACAGATGATATGGGAGAGAACTTTCTTCTCTATGAGACTGCAAAAGACATATAGGATGCAGCTAGAGAAACTTACTCCAAAATGACAACTCGGCTGAATTATTTGGTATAGAGAGTATATTAAATGACCTTCGGCAAGGAAAGATGACTTTCACAGTGTTTTTTAACACATTAATGAAACAGTGCAACAGCTGGACGTGTTCGAAAAATACCAATGGAAGTGTCCAGAAGATGGAAGTTTATACAAAGAGATTGTTGACCAGAAGCGGATTTTCAAGTTTCTACTTGGACTGAATCAGCACCTTGATGAAATCAGAGGCAGGATCCTTGCAATCAAACCTCTTCCAAGTATTCGTGAGGTTTTTTCAGAGGTACGCAGGGAGAAGAGTCAAAAACGAGTCATAATGGTTTCCCCTAAATCTGAAACCAATACTACACCTGAGAGTTCAGCCGTTGCTGCTCAAGGTGTTCAATCCGGTGATCGGCCTAGGAGAGAGAGGCCGTGGTGTAACCACTACCGCAGGTCGGGACACACCAAAGACACCTGCTGGAAACTCCATGGCAAACCAATTGATTGGAAGCCAAATCGAACATTCAACAGCCGGGACAGTAAGGGTAATATGGTGGCTGGTCCAAAAATTCAATTCATGGTTGATTCCAATCCGTTCAACAAAGAGCAGATGGAGATGTTGTAGAAGATTTTCCAGCACACATCACCCATTAGTGTTGGTTTTAAACCCGAAAATAGTACTGCTGGTTTTAGCACAGGGAATCTAGCCCAAAAAGGTAGTTTTCAAAATGCTTCGAGTGTAAAAATAGAAAAGAGTAGACCATGGATTGTGGATTCTGGTGCTTCAGACCACATGACCGGTGATATCAAGAATTTCAAAACATTTAATCCATGTCATGGTAATCTTTCTGTAAAAATCGCTGATGGTTCATTATCAAAAGTAGCAGGGACGGGTTCAGTTGTCATTTCGAAAATATGATATTACAATCTGTACTTTTAGGACCCGTTTGGAGCATGGGATTGGATTGGGATTGGACTATTCTCAGTCCAATCCCATGATTGGCTGTTGGATGGGATTGGAGAAATCCAATCCCATCCAACATTTTAGTGCTGGTGTTGTCCTGCCTCACAGCTTGGGACAAAAATTGTCCCAAGCTTCATTATTTTTTATTTAATATATTATATTTATTTAAAATATTATTAACAAAATATATTTTTTAAATATTAATAAGAATATAAATGTGACAAGATGAGGTTAGGCTAGTGGTATACCCCTCACACTTACACCTCGAGGTTGTGAGTTCGAGTACTATCCCCCTCCCTTAAACCCCGAATGAATTGTAATAGTTAAAAAAAGAATATACATGTATTTTTTAAAAATTAATTATAAATAGTTGTATTTTTTTTTTAAAATAGTATAAATATTATATTTAAAAAAATTAACCAAATTTAATTTAACTAATTTAATTTTTATTATTGATTTAAAGTAATTTTATTTTACTTTAAAATTGATTTAATCTAATTTTAAACTCACCAATCTCATACTCTATAAAACATAAAACACAACAATTTTTTTTTTGTTCAATCTCATACTACACCAAACAAGAGACAACACTATTTTTAGTCTAATCCATACTGCACCAAACACATGACAGTACTAATTAGTCCAATCGTATCCAATCCAATCTCGCACACCAAACGCACCTTTAGTCCCTAATTCTCGATTGTAATCTGTTATCAATTAGTAAACTTACACAGGAGTTGAATTGTATTACTAAGTTTTTCTCTACTTATCGTGAATTACAGGACTTGAGTTTGGGGAAGACGATTGGCAGTGCTAATGTGTGTTCTGTGCTCTTTCTCTAACCAGTTGATGATTATTTCGGAAGTCAATCTCTAATAGCAGAGTTTGTTTCTCAACAAAGCTGTTTTTAGTCAAATTAAAATTCTAAGATTAATAATAATGATGCTATTATGTTGTGGCATTATAGGTTAGGACTCCCGAATTTCTTGTACCTTCAGAAATTATTTCCTACACTGTTTAATAATAAAAATTCAAATTTCTTTCAATGTGAAATATGTCAATTGTCTAAACATACTCTTCATATCTATTCACAACATTTACATCAGAAATCCCATCCTTTTATGTCTGGGGTCCATCTAGGATTGAAAATATCACTAGAGCTAGGTGATTTATTTCCTTCATTGATGATCATATTAGACTAACTTGGATTTTTCTTATGAAAGAAAAATCTGAAGTAAGTCAAATTTTCAAAATTTTAATCAAATGATCCAAAATCAGTTTCAAACTAAAATTCAAATTTTACAAACAGATAATGGCAAAGAATATTTTAATTTCGTTTTAAAACATTACTTGATCAGTGAAGGAATTGTCCATCAGAGTGCATGTGTCGAGACTCCTATTCAAAATGGAGTCTCAGAATGAAAAAAATCGTCTAGAGCAATTATGTTCACTTCTAATGTCCCCAAACAGTTTTGGGGTGAAGCTATTCTTACAGCTGCATACTTAATTAATAGGTTACCCTCGAGAGTCCTTCACTTTCAAACTGTCTGTCAAATTTTTCTTCAACATTTTCCACATAGCCGATTATTAACCAATATTCCCCTCCTAGAGTTTTTCGACTATAGTGTTTATGTTTATACGAGTCAAGTTCATCGAAGTAAATTAGACCCTCGTTCAGTTAAATGCATCTTTCTTGGGCATGCCCCTACTCAAAAAGGGTATAAATGTTATTCCCTAGTTCAAAACGATTTTTTACATCCATGGATGTTTCAGTTTTGGGAAACGCTATTAACTGATCAGGATATTGAGTCTTTTCATAATTCTAAACTCTAAAGAGTTCAAAAGACTTCTAAGCCTAATGAAACTCAAAATCAAATTCAAAACCTGTCATCTGATTCTTTTTATTCTATGTCCACCGAATTTGAAATTTGAAATTCAAAATCAGCCGGTTAGAAATTCTCAAAAGACTCCTATTTCAACTCCAACTCCACAAAAGACTCCTACTCCAACACAGCCATCTATCATTCAATCCGATCAGTTTTCAACTGATCCAAGTCAGCAAATTAATCCTACACAACCTGCTGTTAATAAGCTGTTTGTATATTCCAGGAAAAAGAATCAAGGTACGGATAAAGACCTTGGAACACAGTCACTACTTCACCATGACTTTGAACCGAATCCACAAGTCCAGGAAGCAATCGGTGAGAAAAATTCAGATTTGGACAGCAGCAAAGATAATTCCATTGCAGCAGAAAATATTTGTCCGATTATGATCAACCTATTGCATTACGGGAGGGTATGAGAGAATGTAAGAACCGGTCATTATATCCCATGAGCAATTTTATTTCTTATGAAGGGTTATCTCAAAGCTACAGGGGTTTTACAACTAATATATCAACAGTGTCTGTTCCTAGCAATATGAAGTACTCTGAATACCAGAATGGAGAGCAACAGTTTATGAAGAAGTCAGAGCCCTTGAGAAAAATGGAACTTAGCAAATGGCAGACTTGCCAGAAGGGAAGAACACTGTCGGGTGCAAGTGAATATTCATAATGGAGAGCAACAGTTAATGAAGAAGTCAGAGCCCTTGAGAAAAATGGAACTTGGCAAATGGCAGACCTGCCAGAAGGGAAGCACACTGTCGGGTGCAAGTGAATATTCACGGTGAAGTATAAAGCAGATGGGAGTGTTCAGCGATTCAATGCAAGGTTGGTTGCGAGAGGTTTTACTCAGTCTTATGGAATCGACTATGAAGAAACTTTTGCTTGAGTGGCAAAACTCAACATAATCCATGTATTGCTTTCACTTGCTGCTAATTTGGATTGGTCTCTTCATCAATTAGACGTAAAAAATGCCTTCTTAAATTGAGACCTAGAAGATTAGGAGTACATGGAGGTCCTACCGGGTTTGGAAGCTTACTCTCAGACTAGAAAAGTGTGCAGACTTAGAAAGTCACTCTGCGGTCTTAAGCAGTTTCCGCGTGCTTGGTTTGAGAGGTTCACAAGAGCAGTAAAACAGTTTGAATACTCACAATGTCAAACTTGATCACACTTTGTTTGTAAAGCATTCGGTTGGAGGTAAAATTTCTATCCTTATAGTTTATGTGGATGACATAATAATTACAGGCAATTATGAAGAAGAAATTCGAAGTTTGAAAGGTTTTCTTGCAAAAGAATTCGAAATCAAGGACTTGGGCGGCCTAAAGTATTTTCTTGGCATGGAAATTGCTAGGTCAAAACAGGGGATTGTTGTCTCTACGCAAGTATGTTCTGGACTTGCTAAGAGAGACCGGATAGCTTGAGTGCAAACCGGCCAAAACTCCAATGGAGTGCATAGTAAAACTAGGCAGTATTAAGGGCAGTGCACCGATAGACAAAGGAAGATATTAGCGGCTTGTGGAAAAGTTTATCTATCTTTCGCATACAAGACCAGATATATGTTTTTCAGTAAATGATGTGAGTCAATTTATGAATAATCCTACTGAAGAACGTATGGATGCAGTTTTCAGAATTTTGAGATACTTGAAGATGACACTAGGAAAGGGACTTTACTTTAAGAAGGGATTAGATCGAAATATTGATGTATTTATTGATGCTAATTGAGCAGGATCAATTACAGATCGCAGGTCAACATCAGGATACTGTTCATTTGTATGGGGAAACTTGGTGACAAGAAGGAGTAAAAAACAAGCAGTGGTGTCTAGAAGCAGTGCAGAGACAGAATTTCGGGCCATGGCATATGGCATTTGTGAAGGAATATGGTTGAAAAGGTTGTTAATTGAACTTAAGATTGCTATGGACAAGACAATGCAACTATTGTGTGATAATCAAGCAGCTATCAGTATTGCTAAAAATCTTGTACATCACGGCAGGATAAAGCATGTTGAAATAGACAAAAATTTCAATAAGGAGAAGTTGGAAAAGGGTAGTGTGAAATTATTATATACTCCTACAGTTCTTCAAACTGCTGACATCCTCACAAAGGCACTTTCTAAAGTTTTGTGTAACAAGCTGGGTATGAATAATATTTACAACCCAGCTTGAGGGGGGTGTTGGAAATTACTGTTAGTTTTATCTTTATTATTTTAGTTAGCTACAATAAAGGAGTTAGAGTTAGAATGTTACTCAATCTCTAGTTAGGATTGTTTTTGTTTGCTAGTTTGAAGGTAGCTAAACCGGCTGCCTTAGTTTTTTATATATATGATTAATCTCTCATACTGAGAGATTAAGTGAAATGAAATAATAAAACTTTTCCTCTAAATTCTACATAAAGAATCTGATGAACGCGAGAGGCTGAGACGTGAACAGTAATTTCCGTGAACAGTGTCTCAATCAGTTTCCTATTTTATTGGCTTTTGACTTTATTTTAATTTCCTATTCTAGTTTAGTTTAATTACTATTTGTTTTAGGAGTTTTATTCCTTTTAGTATTTTGTTTTCCTATTCCTTTTATTAGGAAGATTATATCTCCTATATATAGCTTATTATCATTAGGGTTGTTAGTTATCAGATTTATCAAAGTACTATTCAGTTTTCTCTGTCTTTTGGCTAAACAACCATAGACATTATTTCGGCTTTTCTTGAGCATTATACTTAGGATTGGCTTGGGCTAGGGAAAAGGCTAAATAACCTGCGTTCTAGAGAATTGGGAATCCCTAAATAAAGTGACCTAATTCAAAATCTATCGTGTGCGTGCGTTACTTGCTTCGCAAGTTAGGGCTTGTTATTGGATCTAGACCTAGGTCCTCAACAGAATCATTGACAAGTATTGCATCTTGCATGGATTAGTAATCTAGTGGCTTTGTGTTAGTGATAAGGCTATATCAACAGATCAAGCTTCGGATCTGATTAAACAAGAAAGTTTCACTGGGACCTTTTATCAAGCTACTGACAGCAAGTCCCACAAATCTCCTAAAGCTACAACCCATGTAATCAAGACAGATGAAGACCATGGTCATCAGTATGAGGATCATGGCTTGATCAGGATGATTAGAAGCTTCTAGGGTTGTTAGAGTAGTTAGGAAATCTGTTAGAAAAGGCAGGAAAGTTTGTTAACAAATTAACAAACTTTCCAGCTCAGATTACTCTAGGTTATTTGTATATAAATACCTAATGATCTGTATTTGTAATGATTACAGAAAATGAAATAAAAAATCAAAACAGAAAGAAAAATCAGAAGAGAGATTATTTTCTCTTACATATTTGTTTCCTGAGAAAATAATCTTCAAAACGCAGATGATCTTCATCTTCTCCAGTGCTTCTCTCTCTAGGTTTTTCTCCAGAGCTTCTCTCTCTATTTTCTGATCTGATTCGAGATTCTTCAGTTTGACTTGAGAAGAAGAGAGAAGCAAATATCATCACCTGCACGTGTGAAAGCGTGTGAAATCAAAACGCTACAGTAAACACAAATCTATTAGTAAAACGCAGCGTTTTACTGATGACCATGGTTTTCATCTGTCTTGATTACATGGGTTGTAGCTTTAGGAGATCTGTGGGACCTACTGTCAGTAGCTTGATAAAACTTTGTATACTTGCTCTTGCGTAAGTTCCTTTGTATTATCATGTACAGTGGTTACTAAACCTTGAATGCATTGTTTTTTGACAATTTCCAGGTGCCTGTAGTAACTGCTGCTGTTCCAGTTGACCGTACCTTGCCAATATTGCGAAGGCTCCTTCCCATACTTCAAAGGACTAGCTGATTCAATTATGTATATTCATATCTAGCAATGGCCTGATTGTTATTATTTTGTTTTTCTTTCTATACCTTATGCTAATTTTCACTTATTATTGATGAGATATGCAGGATTATGAATGGTATAAATGCTCCAAAGGTGGTTGAGTGCCTTGGTTCTGATGGTTGCAAGTATAAACAGCTAGCAAAATCTGGAAACGATGACTTACGACAAGATGCTGTAAGCATTTCATCTATCATACATATACAATCAATAAATATATGCGTGATTTGATTTATACATCTCCAATCTAAAGTATTAAAAGGGCAGTCCCTAATCTCTTCCATGTAATAGCTGCTTGTTAGACAAACCCGACCTAAAATTTAAGCTTGGAGATTAGAATTCCAAGAAATAGACCCATTAGTCGTTTTCGATTATGGTCAAACCTCGAAGGTATTTTTGGAACTCCCTTAAGCTATTACACGGAATGTTAACTAGAGTACCAATACCAAATGCTATCCTTTCCCCTCATGTGCAAGCATGACAAAAGGCTTAACCACGTGGGTCTGGAAACTATGGGTTCCCCACATGTGCAAGCGGACGAAAGGCTTAACCAAATGGGTCTGGACGCTAACCTAATGGATGGGGTAGGGTAGTAAAACCCAGAAACCGAGACAAAAATTTTGGAAGTATTTAAGACTACTCAACCTTATAGTTTAAGCAACTAGGTGGAGGCCCTGAATATAGAATCCTTCGCAATAAACAATGCCGGATACTCTTAACACCCTTACACGCATACACATACGTACATGCGTAGTTACCCACTTACAACATGCTTGTACATGTATGTGTTGGAGTAGACTTTGTTTTATGGCAGATGCATTTATAACAACTCCTATGAACAATATGCAGGTTATGGAACAAGTGTTTGGTTTAGTTAACACATTTTTACGGAATCATCGGGATACATGGAAAAGAAGATTAGGAGTACGTACATACAAGGTATTCCCTGTTTTCTAATACAATGAGATTAGATAAAGTTTTCGGACTTTCAATTTGATTGAAGGAACTTGGAAAAACCTGCTACTTTTATGTAAGGGATGAAGGTTGTGGTATAATTATGAGCTTGTTCCTGTTATGTATGTGTGTGTGTGTGTGTTTATATATATATATAATCCTAACAAGTTATTTCATTTAATTGGGAAATAATCCTTGCATCTCATCAGTTCCACAGCATGTATCTCAATATTTCCTTTGTATTTGTATTTTTACTTCTCTGAATTTTTTTATTTTTTTTTTGCCCTTTTCACCAAGTAAAACATAGAAACCACTTCTACTCGCTAACCTGCTGCGTTGACGCTGTTCTTGCTCGGGTATCATGGTGTTTGGCCTTGAAACCTGGGGTTATCTCAATGACTTTTGCTTCTGAAACTACCTATGCTTTAGTTGTTATATAGTTTATTAAATATTTTTCACCAGTGTCCCAACGTTTCAAAGCCTTCAATGTTTCCACTCTGCAGCTTGATTCAACTTAATTCTCTTTGATTTTGACTGGTAATAACATGATTTATCTTAGTTATGTACAACTGTATTTTTACTGCTGCGAGTGTGATTGTTCTGCATCTAAGTTGCTGATCAATCTTTAAATCATGTAATCCACAATAAGACTTCAAATCTGTTTACTTTTTGGCACTCTGATAGTTTTCACTGACACTTCCATGGTTATGGATTATGTAGAATAAAAATCTATTAGTTCGAATAAATGCATTGTTTCCAATGTAATAGGTGGTTCCATTTACTCCAAGTGCTGGTGTTCTTGAATGGGTTGATGGCACTCTTCCTCTTGGAGAATATCTAATCGGAAGGTAGTTAAATTGCTAGGCTTTAGTATTATAGCATTGCAATGGTGTTCAAGAGGCTCATAAAATCCTGATATCTCATGTTTCCAATTTTCAGCACAAGAGATGGTGGTGCCCACGGTCGGTATGGAATAGGAGACTGGTCGTTCCTCAAATGCCGAGAGCACATGTCAAATGCAAGTATTTTTGTTTTTGTTTTTATCATCATATAAGTAAACAAAAGGATTGTCTAAAGAACTTTTTTGTTTTATATAATAGAACTTGAAGTACCATTATTACTCAGTTGTTTCCATCTGACAAAAGGGTGAAGCTATGAACACTTGGTTGTCCTGTTAGAACAGTCATTCTGCTACCTAAATCATATTAAAGTTTGATAATACTTTGCTGACATGTTTTGAAATAATCAAATTAGTCCTGGTCGTAAAAACCTCAGCTATTCTATTTCATCTCATCAACTGCTTGACAATGTAGGTTGGAATAGGAACTAAGACATTAAATAAATAGGCAATTCTCTCATTGTTCTTTCTTTTCTAGAGAAAAAATGTGCTGACCATTTAATTTTGCAATTGTTCCAGGGGAATGGCCACATGCAGGTCACATCATGAAACGTCTTCATCTTTTTTATTGTTCATCTCAAAAGATCCCAACAAATAATGTGTTACACAAGATTAAAGATTTAGATTGACCTTTTTCCTTTTTCTTTTTACAATTTTAATGCCACGATCCTTTGTTTATTTCTATTTTCATATCAAAGATTAAGTTAATGATTAAAAATATATGCATTCAAGTAATAGACCCTGTATCGTATTAAACACTTAGCTTCCTTATGGGCTTCTGTTACACAACAATTTAAGGATATTCTTTGTTCTTTTCATTCATCTTTGTTGGGAAGAAGCTGTGACTAACTTTTCTGTAATTTTTGGGAGTTTGGGTTTTTGTTCCAGTTTTTTATAGCTGGTTGGTTAGTTCTTGTATAGTCTTTTGACTTTCTGTAGATGGCCTTTTTTGATGGCCCTGTGGACTTCTAGTTCACTTGTTCTATTTCTTTTTGCTAATAAAATATCTTTGTTTCCTATTAAAAAAAATAAAAAAAGTAATAGACCCGTATCCTAGTAAGTTCATTATTGTCATCTTATAACAATCATTGATTGATATCCGGTAGAAACTAAAATTTAAAATGTGTTTTTGTTGAATTCTGTTGTCATGTTTGATCTATTCAAATTCATTTAGTTAAACTTAAAATGGAAAATAAAAATAGAGGAATTTCTTATTCAGATATTATGATGGAAGTTAGGTAATGAGATTAATTGGAATGGGAATTCTGTTCCAGTTCCTGGCAAACAAGATAGCTTTAATGAAATACTCTTTTCCAACTACTGTTACTTCCTAACAAAGAGTTTAAGCAGTTAAATTTAGATGAAAGATAAATTTTGGGAGAGTGGACCAATCAATTAAATGTCATTATTTTTCTTGTAAAGAAATATTTATTGCCTTTAACCTTAATAAGTTCTGATATGATTTTTTTTTTTTTTTTTTTATATTAGGAAAAAGACAAGCGCGGAGCATTTCAGGAAGTTTGTGAGAACTTCAGGTTATTCATTTAGGGTTGAAGATGTGGATTTGGAAAACAATAGAACAAAAAGAAAAATGCTAATTGTTTTTAAATCTTTCTTGGTAATTTTCTGCAGGCCTGTCATGCATTACTTTTTCTTAGAAAAGTTCTTACAACCAGCTGACTGGTTTGAGAAGAGACTCGCATATACACGAAGTGTTGCAGCAAGTTCAATGGTAAGTGTATTCAATGCTTGCTTTGACATTATGACATTGATATTTTTTTTTTTTATTTGAATTTGAAGCATAGTTTTCTTTTTCTATAAATTCCATGCATCCATAGTAATATTCAAAGATTTTATTGTGTGTAAAGTGGTATATGTGTTACTGCTGGAAATTCCTTTTAACCATATTTTGTGATTAATTGTAATTGGTTCATTTATCAGATACCTGTAGAAGAATATAGAAAAATGTAGTTAAAAGCTTGTTCTGCATTATTCTTTCTTCTTCTTCTTTTTTAATATAGATTGTCTTCCAACATGGCATTGCCAAAACGTATCATGTCTAGCAACCAAATTGGATTTGCTCTCCGATCAATACAAAAATTGGTGACAGTTTCAGTTGGATATTTGTTTCACTGTCTATTTGGATTGATTTGGTGTTTGATGTTAACTATTCACATCCCAAACGCATTATTTGGAAACCTGTAATTTACGACAAACAATGCCAATGGGACGGCTGCAATTTGCACCAAATAAAATGTAAAATTGACAAAACTATACAAAGGAATGGATGATAATGTGATGAACTTGAAAGTAAGATTACCTATCAACTTTTTTCCATCAAAAACTCATTGTCTTCAATTCTTCTAGCATTTGTACTTCTTATCTGTGAAAGTAAAATCAATGGACAAGTGAAAAATAGACTTGCAAATTTGTTGGAGGCTAAATATTTGGTTTTGTATCATTTCCGTTTTCTGTCTTGTCCATCTTACTTTTCTACAGCATATATTCAGCTTTCAACAGGTATCTGCATTGTTGCCAACTTGCCATTAAATATTTGTGGCCAGTAATTGCTATTTTTTGCTAAAACCTAGTTCTTTACTCGTTTCTTCGACTGATTAGTTAGTTCATGACAATCAACTAACTTGAAATAGTTAATAATAATGGCAACTTTCTTCCTTGCCAATTCAGGTGGGTTATATTGTTGGCCTGGGAGATCGACATTCGATGAATATCTTGATCGATCAAGCCACTGCAGAAGTTGTTCACATAGATCTTGGTGTTGCCTTTGAACAAGGCTTGATGCTGAAGACACCAGAGAGGGTTTGTTTTTGCAGTGTTCTGTTGTCCTTATTTCAGTGGATCTATAGCCTGGTTGTCATCTTCCATCTCACTTGTTTTCTTTTTTCTATTCTTTTTGTCCGTTTCGGCAGGTTCCATTCAGGCTTTCAAGAGACATAATTGATGGCATGGGTGTTACTGGAGTAGAAGGGGTTTTCAGAAGATGTTGTGAGAAAACACTGTCTGTTATGCAAGCAAATAAAGAAGCTTTGCTGACCATTGTCGAAGTACAATTGCTTGATCCATATTTTTCAATAACGGATGGAAAGTCGTCATTTTTCTATCTTCTGATAAATGATGAATTCTTTTTGCAGGTGTTTATCCATGATCCCCTATATAAATGGGCTTTATCCCCCTTGAAGGCTTTGCAGCGACAGAAGGTAATAAGCTTTAACTCTCTCTCTAATTATTAGCCTATTCAATCTGAATATGCATATGTTTGCTTGATTGAGAAAGAGTGTAATAATTGAAGTTGACAGCTTGAAGTAAGAGCAAAATAGTAGGAAAGAAGGCATTTTTTGATCTAGGTAGATGAGAGGGATATCCCCTGATTTGTTAACTCAAATAGATAGTATAAGTTACGGGGCTGTAGCAGTATGCCAAGCTAACTGTAAAAGGTTGTGACACCTTGTGACTTGTGGGTTGAGACTATGCCACTGCTGCAAAGTGTTGCTTTAGAACTCTCTGTATTAGTTATTTTTCTTTTTCTTTTTATGGATTGCAAATGCAAGTGCTACTGTGTGATTAAAATACCAATTACAGTCGACCATATCTCTTAAATATATGATCTTTTGTATGTTACCTTGTGAATTTTGACTCTGGTTGAATTAAAATGGATTGTAATAGAATATGATGTAATCTGCACTTTTGCTTCTAGCATGCAATGTATTATTACTCATCTCGGTCCTTGATAGGAAAGGGATGATGATTCGGTAACAAGCTTGGGAGGCTCGCAAGACGAATATGAGGGGAACAAGGATGCTGCGCGTGCACTTATGCGTGTCAAGCAAAAGCTAGATGGATATGAAGAAGGCGAAATGAGAAGCGTACATGGGCAGGTAATTCCTAGTGCCACTACCTCCTGCATGTACCCTTATCAAGTAGAGTGCTTGCTGTCAATTGTTTTCCTTTTCCTTCGTGTTGGATAGCCTGCACCTGTGGTGTGCCTCAAAGAGGAGTACTAGTATCATAGGCAAACAGAAAAAGGTTAATTGGCAAGTAATTTTACAGTTACTGCCACATGACGCCTCCCTAAGGCCCAATTTATGATGATTGTAGAAAATTACAATCGATGAAAATCAACTCACTACATATGACATGATTGAAACCCGACTTACTTTGTTTGACTTCCTTTTGTGATTATATTACCCTGCAACTTTTTTTTCGTTTTCTTTTGCAGGTGCAACAACTTATACAAGATGCCATTGATCCCGAGCGCTTATGTCAAATGTTTCCTGGATGGGGAGCATGGTTGTGAGAAAATCCATTTAAAACACTAACAGCACCTACCCGATCTTGCAATCTTGTACAGGCGGCTTTTCATTTTTCTGTATATTGACGAGACGAGGTGCAGCTTTTGGTTCTTCTGTGTAGTAGAGATGAGGCCATTTATTTTGTGTGAAAACTTGTAATATGAGCTATATGTATTAGGGTGATCCTACATAACCATTTATTTTATATATCGATAAAGTTTTCAACGGAGTCTTAGTATTGGAGAAAAATCAGGCTTCTATTACCGATCCAAAGCCCAACGAAAACATGCAACTTGGTTTTCACTTGTCAGATTTAGTTAGATATCGAAACTCGTAACCTAATATTCGTTCTGGTGTAACGAGTAATGACTGAAAATAGGTGCACTTGCCTCATTGCCTGTTAACGTAAAGTTATTTAAGAAGATGATATAACATGAATTCAAAAGGAGAGTATCAAATTAAATACGTGTTATCCAATGACCGACCATTGAAGTATTGACTAGACGACAAGACTACGTGGATTTACCATGCTTTCTTGGCCAAAAAGTTATTCATTCTATGCCTTTTCTGTTTCTTTTTCTTTTTATAGTTTAATTCAATAATAAATGGGATAGTTTGAACCGACTTGTCACCTGTGACCATTGATGTTCTCTTTCTAGGGTTTTGTTCAACTCCCTTTGATGTTCTCTTTCTGGGGTTTTTCTCCTCTTTTAAGTTGATTGTTTATGTAACTGTGTCAATATATTGACCATGTGTGGATGCTTAAAGTTGTTGAATTTCTTGTGAATATTTTCGCTTAATGTTGAATTAAGATCCTTTTGTGAAGAGTAATCTAGTGTTGGTTGTTTGATTGAATCACTTTTTGACAAGTGATGGTTGTTTTCCTTTCTCTTGATTACTTCTATCATATGAGCTGCAACTTTTTGTTGTTCACTGACTTTCATCAATAATGATTAAATTTATTGGTAAATAGTTTCTGGGTGGTTTTAGTTTGGAGCAAAAAGATTTGACTTTTATGTGGAATGCGGCAGGTCCTTTATCAGGGAAGTATGTGGAAGATAAGGGTGGAGCTACCAGATGCTTATCCTTATTTATAAATCTTAGCTCATAAACAACTCATAGCACTAGTCCCATATCGAAAAATAAAAAAGGCATATAGGAGATGGATTGTATATAAAAAATAAACTATAAAAGAAGAAATAAAGTAACCATATGATGGTTTTTACATGGCCCACATATGTGGCTCAATTTGGGTCACATATGCTATTTGTTTTTGCCCAATATGGTAATTTTTATTTATTTTAAAAAAAAAAAAAAAGGAACCTCGAGTAGCGGTTCCCATCTATTCTGAAATTGGCAATTCCAGTTTCATAAATTAAAGAACTGAAATCGAATCGTATGGTTTCGATTTGGTTCCAGTTAGGAACTGCCCGGATTGGCTCGAGCTCGCCTGGTTCGGTTCTATACGTCGATCTAAGCCTTATCAAAAAGTACTAACCATATCTACAATATTATTATTTTTGGATAATCACACAAACACCCCTGACGATTGGTAATATTGCACTCGTTGGCAACTTTTACTTTTATTGCACAAACATCCCCTAAAAAATATTAACCAGACATTTGACTAACCAAAAAGTTAACGCAAAGTTACTGTAGAAGGGTAAACTCATCTTTTTTTCCATTAAACCATTAAAATAATTAAAAAATTAAAAATCAAAATCAAAATCAAAATGGATCAAATATGATCCATTTAAAGGGAGATGAAGCCAGATTTCTCCAACTCCCTCGCATTTCTTCTTCTTTCATTTTCATGATCATGTTCTTGCTAAAGTATTCTGCCTAATATGTCCAACCACCATCGCCGCTCGATCTCCTCTGTGGCACCGACTTCGAGCGCCCAACATCACCCTAAATCACCATCCAAACAACAAGAGAGATGGAGAGGCGGAGGGAAGATAGAGAGAGAGAGGGAAAAATTACATATTTTATGTTGGGGTTGATGAAAAACAATTTGAAGGAAATTTGAAGAAAAAAAATCAATTCGGTGGTGATGGATTTGTTTGGGTGGTGGTTGAGTTGTGGTATTTGGGTTAATGATGAATAAAAAAATTGAAAAAAAAATCTGGAATTGAAGAAGATGAAATGGTCTTTCTGTTATAGATTTAGTAGATCTAGTGTTTTTTCCTTATTGGTTTCTTGATGATGGGATGATATAATGAGCTTTCTTTTGTTTGTTTTGTTTATATGAGATTTGCTATTTTTTTGTTGTTGTTGGATGACAATTTCTTGAGAGAATTCTGCAACACATAACAATAATCGATGGATGACAGAAAATAAAAAAAAAAAAAACAAAGGTAGAGAGAGTTAAAAAAAAATTTGGAATTTTTGTTCTTCAAAGAATTGTTTTTATATAATTATTAAGGATAATAAATTATTAAATAAAATAAGATAGTAAGGGTATAATGGTTTTTTTTGCCCAAAACGTTAACTTTTTGGTTAGTCAAACGTCTGGTTAATATTTTTAAGAGATGTTTGTGCATAAAAGTAAAAGTTGTTTGTGAGTGCAATATTACCAATCATCAGGGGTGTTTATGCAATTATCCATATTATTTTTCAAAAGGACAAAAATTATTTAGCTCTCTAACTTATTTTGAATTATTACTTTTAATAGATATTTCTATTTTTGGCTCATGTTATTTCTAATTTTTTTAAAAATTCATCAATTTAGCCATTCTATTAGTTAAATTTAACGATTTTAAGGGTATTTTAATCTTTATATATAAAAATAAATATTCATATTTAAAAATAAATAAAAATTGTTAAATAAAAAACAACAATTAACAAAATTTTAAAAAAAAAATTGAAAATGGAGGTGGCAGGCAGACAGCAGCCTCCTCCATTAACCATAAAAATTTGGTCAGAATGGCTAAATTAATGGATTTTTAAAAAGTTAAGGATAATGCAAGTCAATATAGAAAATATCGATTAAAAAGTAATAATTTAAAATAAGTTAGGGACCAAAATAATATTTTTCCTTTTTTAACAGATTTTGTGACATTTTTAGTTTTAATTTTTCGTTATTCAATATAACCTAATAATAGTAATAATTCAATTTTTTTTTTTTTTTTTTGAAATGGAATAATTCAATTGTACTGAATGCTGGTATGCATCTAATGGTTACCTTTTTAAAAAGAAAAAAAAAATTTAGTATAACTTCAAAAAGTGGCAAGTAAAAGTCCTTTTTAATTTTTTTAATTAAATACCTTATTAGTCAGATAACTATTAAAATTTATTAAGATTGAATCTCTATTAGTATAGTAGCTATCTATATTTTTAGTAAAAGTTATTTACTCCCAATAAAAGATATACGCATATTAATTATAATTTTATATGTAATAGTAAAATAATATATATTAATTATAGTTAAAATTTTAATAACTTAAAGGTGCTTGTGACCAGTTAAGGTAAGTGACCATTATTGGTCTTATAAAAATATCTATTAACTTGTTCAAAACGTAGCATAGTTTTTTTCTCAAAATAGAAAAAGAATGGTAACATACTGCTATGGGCGATACTAATGTATATACACACACTACACTTATTCAATTCTTAAATTTTAGCAAGAAAAAAAAAATCAGAAAATTTGTAATCATTTCTGTGTGTAGGGTCGGTCTCTTTTCCAAGACCACTAACCATTAAGTTTTACCATTAGGATTTACGTGTGGCAAGCACGAAGCCAGTAAGTTAATTAGGGTTTTTGTTGTTTGTGCAGCCCATAGGTCGGTCTAAGTAGTTTTCTTGGGAATCAAGTCACATCACAGACTACTACTTGTACAAGTGTATACTTGTAGGACCCAGAAAAAATATATAAATAATTAACTAAAAATGAACTAAGGTCTGCCGCCAGTGTTTAGTGCAAATTGATCAATTTACACTTCATAATCCAGCGAGGCATCAACCCACATATGAGTTGTATACATAGTCAAAGACAGACCAACTTGACTAAAACTCGTTTATACATGTCACATTTGCTAAACACGGAAATAAATGGAACTAAATAAATACCGATTTTAGTAAAAATATTAGATATAAATTTTTAAAAATTTTAATATAATATTGAAAATATTTTTTAAAAAATTATATTAATCCTTTTAAAATATAAAAAATATTAAGAATATTTTTGTCGAAGTATTCATATTTACTTTCTTAATTAAATGTGAATAAAATATTTAATTATTTATGGTCAATTGCATGTTTAATCTCAAAATTACCCTCAAACCCAAAACATAACAACTTTTAAATGAAACAGCGTCCAAGCACACGTCCCTCCATCATTATCTAAATAAGGTCTCACAGGCCCAAATTAACAAACGTGTTCTATCTCATCTAACTAAGATATTTTAAAAAACAACAGGCGCAATATAGTCATTTCACATGGGGTTTAAACTCTGTACGGCTACAGCCTCCAATAAAACTATTGAATCCTAAAACGATAGGCACAAAACCGCCAGCGCCGCACCGCCAAATCCCCAAAAAGAAAAAAAAAAAAAAAAAAAAAACCTAACTTGGTGGCGGTTCCATCAATTACCTATAAATTCATGGCTCCCTCTCTGTCTCTTTCTGTTTTCTTTCTCCAATTAACAAGAACCCACAAAAACCCTCCTCTCGAAGTAACGTTTTACCCACGGTTTGTGAATACTTCAGGTTCTATTTCGATTTCTCTTCTTTAAAAGCTATATATTTATATACACTGCAGAATGTATAGCGTCAATTACTATTATATCTTTTAGGTCTTATGCTATTCTAATTTGTCGACATTTCCTGAAATTTGGTTCCAAAGTTTTTATCTTTCTGTTGATCTCAGTTTAGAATCTATTTCTTCAATTAGTTTCTGTATATGTATATGTATATATATACATTTAGTTTTTAGTTTCTTCAAATGGCAAACATGATCGCACATGGATTCAGCGTTTTAGATAACCCATCAAAGCATACAAGTAGCACCACCCTTTCAGAGTTAGATACTACAACTCATGATTATGATTCATCATCCATGTCGGATTGTGAAAGTTCCATTTCTGGTCCCAATAATGATCCGGACCCGTCATTCCATGACGGGTTGATTAGATTGCATGAAGGGGACAGAGTCTATGATCTCCTAAGGCGAAGATTGGTTTCGGTTTGGGTTTGGTGGGAGCACAAGCTGAGGTGGTTGCCATTCATAGAAATTCAGTTCGTGGTGTCATGGGACAAGCTAGGATACAATCTTTTCAGATTTTCGTGAAGGCAACTGCTAGCAAATGTGGGGGCGATGCCAATGTGAAATTTGCTTGGTATGCTGGTTCAAAAGAGGATCTTTGCAAGATTGTGGAGCAAGGTTTTGGGAATCCTAATAACAATGGATTGTACGGTCGCGGAATCTATTTTTCTCCTGATGATTCTCCTATGGAGTGGTAAGCGAGTGTTGCGTGTGCATGTTTTTTAATGTGGGAATTGTTGGATTCTGTTTGCTAATGATGTCTTCGTGCCTTACAGTTTGAAGGATTCTGTTGTAGACAAAGACGGGCTGCGACATCTGTTGCTGTGCCGCCTTGTATTGGGGAAAACAGAGGTCGTGCATCCTGGTTCTGAGCAGTATCATCCGAGCTCCGAGGAGTTTGATTCTGGTGTGGACAATTTAACAGTGCCTAAGAAATATATCGTGTGGTGCACCAACATGAACACTCATATCTTGCCGGAGTACATTATAAGTTTTAAGGCTCCCTCCACCTTGAATGGTAAATAACTCGCCTTTTTTTCCCCTTTAAGAACTTCTGTATAGGGTTGTTATAATGGAGTGTCTCTATTTTGGTCGTTACTGATGAAGTTGTGTAATTGTGTAGGCTTTGCGAGTGTTCGGGATTCTTCGAGAACACCAACTTCACCTTGGATGCCATTTACAAATCTGATTTCAGTATTATCAAAATTCTTGCCTCCAGCGACTATTGCCTTAATCAGCAAGTATCACAGAGATCACAAGGTAAATACTTTTGCATTGTTTTTGGCGGTTGCATACTTGTTAGTTCATTTTGTAGTATTTTATCATTATTCTCTATTTGTACGATCTCACATCCTTGGACTTTCCATTTCCAGGAGAAGAAGATATCGCGGGTTGAACTCATACAGCGAGTGAGGCAGATAGCAGGAGACAAGTTGTTGATTGCAGCCATTAAAGCTTATAGAACTCGGTACTAATGTAACAAATATGTTTACAGTTCTTAGTAGTAGGCTGATGATGACGATGACAATAGTAGAAATCAATTCAAGATGGTTTTTTGTAAAGTAAGAACAATATGCTCCATCAATTTAGATTCTCTTGTCATCTGGGAAATCATCGTGTGCCAGCTCCTAGTACACAAACTCTAATATCCTTACACAGTAGTTTAGTTACGAAATTCAATTTTTTTGAAATCCATGATCCTTTTTTTTGCTAATATTCGTTCGTCGTCTCTCACGCGTTATGATGGGATGGATGCATAGTGAATATATTTCCACCTTTGTGGCTCTTTTACGCTGTCTTCTCCATGCGGTCTTGCCAGCATATATTCCGCTATCTATGTGATGGTTGTTTATTATCTCCATGTAGATTTTCATATTGCATCCTGTTAGGTAGGTAGAATCCTACTTTACTTGAAGAATATGCTGTTCCATTAGCATCAATTTATATATGCTTGTGATGAGCTGGAAGATCATCCATGGTGACTAAGGTTCTTTCAGTGGAACAAAGTCTAAACATTCACTAAACCCTCTTGTCTTAAGTGGACTGTGATATCACTTTGAACTTATTTCATCATTGAAAAAACATGAACCCCCTTGTAGAAACTTGATTGGAAAGCATAGGGCATCATTCATTGTTTATTTTACTCAATGGTGTACGCTGTGTAGGCCTTGATGCAAACTTGGTCATCAAGAACTAGCACCTTGTATTGTATATGGAAAATCTCAAGTCATCTGCTGACTAACTAGCATTTCTTCTACTAGTAGTTTCATTTCCAGTTTCAGGCCTTTATGATAAGTACATAACTAATTTACTATAAAGCCTTAAGGTTATATGTTCAAGGTCTTCCGACTAGCTTCACAATTTTTGATACAACCGTGAACACAACGCGAACATGAAGTGAATTCTGAGAGTTAGAATTGCGGATTTTAATATAATTAATCATACAAAATTTATCCATCTTTATTAGAATGTTTATATGAGTAGATAAACAGTCTTGAAGCTCCAAAAAGCTTTAGATGCTATATGAAATGGTAAAGTAAAAAAAAAAAATCCCCTTTTGTAAAGAGATGATTTTTTTAAAAAAAAAATTTAATTTTGGAGAGGAAATAATTAGGGTTGGCCGCGGTTCTGGTTAATAACCGGTTAACCGGAACCGGGAGTCCCGGTTCCGGTTAGCTCAAAAAATTGAACCGGAACCACCGGCTAGGTTCCAGTTCAGTTCACATCCTTTTTTTTCTTTTCTCTTTTAAAAACAATGGAGGACGTGGTTCCAGTTCCCAAAACAGGAGCAGGAACTGTAACCGTAGTTCCTCCCCCAGTTCTGGAACCAGAATCAGGACTCTATTGTCCTAGTTTCGATTCCCCTCCTAGGGGGACCGGAATCGGCAATTCCAAAACAGGAACTATCAGTGCCGAAACTGCGGCCAACCCTAGAAATAATTGTTGTGATAAGTGTGACTTTCCACACTTGCACTAAAGAACACATGTCTTGCTGGTGGCAGCATGCGAGCCACCAAAGACAACACTATTTGCCACAAAGCAACTTTCATTAGGTTGTTTCACCAGTTTCTTTTTTTCTATATATAGCATCTCTCTCTTGTAAATATACGAAAATCAATTCAAAGTCTTTCAATTTATTATTTATAACACATTATCAGCACGATTAATTTATTATTATGCTCTGCGGTTACCACACTGTTAAATCTTTCACATCAGAAAAATAAGTCTAGTTCTATTTTTATTTGTAGTATTGCAACATGAAGATTGCAAAACTAAAAAAGCCAGAAGCTCTAAATATAAAGAATTTCAGTCCAAATAAAAATCTAAAGTTCTGGATTTAATGAATTTTTTTTTTTAATATGCATTAACTGTTATGCATTTTTTAAGTTGGCTATGCCGACCATATTTATTATTTATGCATATTTATTTACTATTATTCATATTTACTGTTTATGCAATTTATTTTTAACGCTTTTTTTCCTTTGATTAAATTTTATTATCAGACCAGAAGTCTTAATTATATAAATGATTTTCAGATCAGAAGTTCTGATTCATTTTTAATTATATACCACAATTTCGAATTTGTTTTATCATATCAGAAGTTCTGATTTTATATATGATTTTCATACTAGAAGTTCTGATTCACTTTTGATTATATATTCAGACCAGAATTTCTGATTCACTTTTAATTTTATATATATATATATATATATATATAATATACTACTATTTTGAATTTTGCTTTATCAGACCAGAAGTTCTGATTTTGTATGTGATTTCAGATATAAAAGCTTAACATGGCAAAACTCAAGGATTTGCGAGTTGATGCACTCAAAGTTGATGGAGACAATTATTTGTTCTGGATTATTGATGCTGAGTCAAAATTGAAATCTGAATGCCTTTATAATACAATAAAAGAAGGAAATGAGTCGTTTGAGAAAGACAAATCTACTGCTATAGGGTGGTTCTTCACCATCATTTACATCAAGATTTAAAGGCTCAATATCTTACTATTACAAAATCAGAAGTTTTGTGGCGTGAGCTAAAAGACTGATACAATCACCAATCGGCCATAACCCTTCCAAATGCCAGGTACGAATGACAACATTTGAGGTTTTAGGATTATAAATCTGTTTCGGAATATAATTCTGCTATGTTTCGAATTACTATAAGATTGAAATTATATGGTAAAGATATCTCTGATAAGGACATGTTAGAGAAAAGATTTACCATTTTCCATGCCTCAAATATTTTACTACAACAACAATACCGAGAACGCAGATTTACAAAATATTCACAATTAATTACATGTCTCCTTGTTGCAGAAAAGAATAATGAATTTCTATTAAAAGTTCATGAATTACGCCCGACCGGTTCTAATACATTCTCTGAATTGAATGCTAGCCATATTGGAAATCATCAACGTGATTATAATAGTGGTTTTGACTATAATCGCGATCATGGTCGTAATCGCGATCGTGGGCGTGGAAATGAACATGGTTATTTTGAATGTGGTGGTTATTAATTTTCAAGCCACCAAAATTTTAAAAACACTCCCCAAAAGTAGAATGTTTATGAGGCAAAACAAAAATAAAGGTAAGACTACTCAACATGGACCTTTTAAAAATGATGGGATTTATTTTAGATGTAGTAGTGATGATCACTGGTCACGCACATGTCGAGCACCAAAACACTTAGTTGGTTTTTATCAAGCATCATTAAAGGAAGAAGAAAAATAAAAGAAAGTTGAGAAAAATCTTATTAATGATTCTGATCATGTTGATATTACCCATCTTGATGTTTCAGATTTCTTTGAAGACCCGAAAGGAAACATTGAGCATTTAATTGGTGATGGAAATGTCCATCCTAATTAAAAATCGTTTTTATTATCTTTTTGTTTTGTAATCTTGTGATATATATTTAACTTTTATAAAAAATATTTTGTGTAATCATATTCTTTGTTTATTTTTCTTAAATATATTTGTATAATATACGTTTTTCTTTATGTAAAAATATAAATATAAACAAATGGTAGTAAATGAATCACCTGTTACAAGCCAAAAGCATGACAGACTACTTATCTTAGGAAATACAGTTTCCTGGAAGAGCAAAGTAAATTATCCGGATTCTAATGTAAATAAAACTCGAGCTACAAATAAATCAATTTTCACTGAATCAACTCCAGTAGAGTAAAAAGTCTCTGAAGTGACAAGTCTTTGAAGCGACAAGTCCCTGAAAAGACAAGTCCCTAGAGCGACAAGTCCCTGGAGCGACAAGAGTCCCTGAAGCGACACAAGTCCCTGAAATGGCAGAGGTTCCTGAAGAATTTAAAATGTCAGAAGCATATAATTCGATATCTCGTCATTTGTATTTATTAAGGTTATAAAGATCCATGTATGGATTAGAATAATCTGAACGGATGATGTATAACCGTCTTAATGAATATTTGATAAAAGAGGGATATATTAATAACCCTTTATGTGTATATGTTTTTATAAAGAAATCAGAATCTGGATTCGCAATTGTACCAGTATATGTTAATTTAATTAGAACTTCTGAAGAACTCTTAAAAAGCTATTGAATATTGTCTCGACTTGAAGGTCGAGCAAAGATCAAACGGAATACTTGATCTTAAAGTATCACATCTTAATGTGATTAATGTGTTATTATATCTTGCACTTTGTAAAATAAGGGGGAGCGTCCAATCAAGGGGAGCAAATTCTTAAGGAAATCAATATATGTGCACTGTACTCTTTTTTCATTCAATCGAATTTTATCCCACTGGGTTTTACCAACAAGGTTTTCAATGAGACAATTTGAGCACATAAAATTTCATTTATGATCTAGAAAATCATTATATATATTTTAAGTATGATCTAGAAAATTATTACATATAATTTGTTAAGGTTTTTATCCCATTGGATTTTTCCTAGCAAATTCACTAAGGGCCTGTTTGTTAATTGGATTTGGGTAATTTTTTTTCCAAATCCATGTTTGGTGCAACCAATGGATTTGGAAAAAGTTAACCCATTTTTTTAACCCATCAGAATGGGATAACTCAAACCCATCATTTTAATGGGTTAAAATTAACCCTTCTCTCTCTCTCTCACACACACACACATAATCTTGTTCTCTCTCTCGCTCGCTTTCTCTCTCTCTCTCTTCGGTTTTTGCTCTCTCTCGTCGGGGCATGTGGTCCATTATCTTAGGTTAAGTGTGATGAAGATTGAAGGAGAAAGTTAGGATTTCAGTGGAGATTTGATTGTTTTGAGAGTTGGAGGAGAGAATAGAACTTGAGAACCAAAGAAATTTGAAGAGAGCAATGTGTTGGTGGTAGTCGAAGCCATGTCTTTTCTGGTCTGGTCTCTCAAAATGCTCTCTGTTTTCTCTGTTTCTATCTATCTTTTTATATTTTCTCCTCACAAATTTTAACAATAATAATAGTAGTAATAAAATATTTGGTACAAAATTAGAAATTGGAGTGTGAAATGGTAGAAAATGGTGTGTGATAGCAACAAAATCGAAAGATTGGGCTTGATTTTTGAGATGTTTTTTCAATATTTTTTTAGTTGGTTAAGTTAAAACCATACATCCAAGTGTTGCTTGGGTTGCATCCACGTGTTCTCAATATCATATCCAATAGTTTTTTATATTTTTATTTTTTAAAATTTTTTTCTAAACCATAATCCTATCTTACGTTACACTAAACATGGGATAACTTTTAAATTTATCTCATCTAATCTCATATAAATAATCTAATTCTATCCAATGGAACAAACGAGGCCTAATGGTAGTAATAATAAAATATTTGGTACAAAATTAGAAATTGGAGTGTGAAATGGTAGAAAATGGTGTGTGATAGCAACAAAGTCGAAAGATCTGGGCTTGATTTTTGAGATGTTTTTTCAATATTTTTTTAGTTGGTTAAGTTAAAACCATACATCCATGTGTTGCTTAGGTTGCATCCACGAGTTCTCAATATCATATCCAGTAGTTTTTTATATTTTTATTTTTTAAAATTTTTTTCTAAACCATAATCTTATCCTACGTTACACTAAATATAGGATAACTTTTAAATTTATCTCATCTAATCCTATCCAATAGAACAAACGAAGCCTAATAGTAGTAGTCATAAAATATTTGGTACAAAATCAGAAATTGGAGTGTGAAATGGTAGAAAATGGTGTGTGATAGCAATAAAGTCGAAAGATCTGGACTTGATTTTTGTTAAATAGTGAAGATAATTTTTCAGGCCCAAAATGAGGCCCAAAAGGGTGGGTAGTAGCCCAAATAGTATTGGGCTGACCCAATAGGAATAGTACGGGTGAATGAATAGTATCGGGCTGACCCAGTGCTACAGTACACACAGTGACGTAAGCAATGACCTCACAGTGAACATGACGTAAGCAGTGACGTCAACAGTGTTGACCGTATACGTGAACAGTACCGTACGCGTGAACAGTACCCGGTGAATAGTACCCGAAATTTTCCTATAAATAGCCCCCCTCATTCATTTGTAAACCATCCCAAAATCAAGTCTTCTCTTCTCCCTTAAGTGTATTTTCTTCTCTTGTAAGGTTGTTCTCTCCTAGAAAATTAGAGAGAGGTTGTAATTATTTTTGGGTCTAATAAAGTCTTTCTATCTTTGCCCGTGGATGTTTCCCTCAAATTAATTGGGGGTTTTACCACGTAAATACTGTGTCTCCAGTTCTTCTCCACCTTTCTCAAATCTTTACTTTAGTTGCGATTATATTGCTTCCACATACAGTTTCCTAACAGTGGTATCAGAGCTTCCGGTTGTATTCCGAGTTGCAGGTGTCAGAATCTCTAGTAAATTCTTAGTATGCTCTGTGGTTGCAGCACTGTCTGATCTTCCACATCAGAAAAGAATTGTTCTTGAGTTTACTGACTAAGAGCTTCCGGTAGTATTCGTGGTTGCTGGAAATAAGTGTGGTGGTGTGGAAAGTGCATGTCTAGGAAAGGTCTGGCTAAGGAAAGACTTGGTACTTAAGAGTGTCCGTTGTGACCCACCTCTCTTTCCTAGGAACTTACCTGGTGCACTATTCATAACTACGGTCACTATTCCAGTATACGGTACTATACGGTGAAATAGTGTGAGACGATCCAAGTGAGAAGCAGGTCATCATTAACATTATGGCAACAAAGTTCAAGATTGAGAAGTTCGACGGAAGCAATTTCTCGCTGTGGAAGATGAAGATGAGGGCAATACTAGTAAAAGACAATTGCCTGGCAGCAATTGGAGACAGACCAAAAGAAATTACTGATGATAGCAAGTGGGACGAAATGGATGGCAATGCAATTGCTAATCTGCATTTGGCACTTGCTGATGGAGTGTTATCAAGTATAGCAGAGAAGAAGACAGCAAAGGAGATTTGGGAGACTCTGACAAAATTATATGAGGCCAAGTCATTGCACAACAAAATCTTCTTGAAAATGAGACTCTATACTCTTCGAATGGCAGAATCTTCAACGATGACTGACCATATCAACACCTTAAATACTCTATTTTCTCAACTCACAGTGTTGGGGCATAAAATAGAAGAAAATGAGCGTGCCGAACTTCTACTTCAAAGTCTACCCGATTCGTATGATCAACTCATCATCAATCTCACAAACAATATACTTGTGGAGTATCTAGTCTTCGATGATGTTGCAGCCGCAGTTCTCGAAGAAGAAAGTCGGCGTAAAAACAAAGAAGACAAATTGGGAAGCTCACAACAAGCTGAAGCTTTGACGATGACGAGAGGGAGATCAACGGAACGTGGCCCCAGTGGGAGTCAAAATCGTGGTAGATCAAAGTCAAGAAGTAAGAAGAGTATCAAATGCTACCATTGTGGCAAAAAAGGGCATGTCAGATCAGAGTGTTGGAACAGGAAGAAGAGTGGAGATAACAGAGCTCCGGAGTCATCAGGCTCTCAAGGATGTGTAGCAAGCACCTCAGATGATGGTGAAGTTTTATACAGCGAAGGCACTACTATTAGTGAAGGCAGAAAACGGTTTGCTGATGTCTGGCTTCTAGATTCAGCAGCTACCTGGCACATGACCTCTCGAAGAGAATGGTTCCACAAATATGAACCCATCTCTGGAGGATCTGTATTTATGGGTAATGATCATGCCTTGGAGATCGCTGGTATTGGTACCATCAAGATAAAAATGCACGATGGTACAGTCCGCACCATTCAGGAGGTACGACATGTGAAGGGCCTAAAGAAGAATCTATTGTCTCTAGGACAATTAGATGATCTTGGTTGCAAGACCCATATTGAAAATGGGATCATGAAAATTGTCAGAAGCGCGCTTGTGGTTATGAAGGCAGAAAAGATCAGTGCAAATCTATACATGCTTACAGGAGAAACACTTCAGGAAGCCGATTCATGTTCTGCATCAACCAACCATGGAGAAGAATCAACGATATTGTGGCATCATAAACTAGGCCACATATCGGAACGAGGTTTGAAGATTCTATCCGATCGAAATCTGCTTCCTGGGCTCAAATCAGTAAATCTACCTTTTTGTGAGCACTGTGTTACAAGCAAGCAGCATAGATTGAAGTTCAGCAGCAGTACGGCTAGAAGCAAATGCATCCTAGACTTGATTCATTCTGATGTCTGGGAATCACCGGATATATCTCTAGGAGGAGCAAAATACATGGTGACATTTATTGATGATTACTCCAGGAGATGCTGGGTGTACCCGATCAAGAGAAAGTCAGACGTGCTTGCAGTATTTAAAGCCTTCAAAGCGCGGATAGAACTTGATTCAGAAAAAAGGATCAAGTGTTTGAGGACAGATAATGGAAGAGAATATACAGACGGCGAGTTTCTTGCATTTTGTAAGCATGAAGGAATAGACAGGCAGTTCACTGTCACATACACTCCTCAACAGAATGGAGTGGCAGAGCGGATGAATAGAACTCTTGCTGAAAGAATAAGAGCTATGTTGAGGACTGCAGACCTACCCAATTCATTTTGGGCTGAAGCAGCCAAAACCGCCTGTTATGTGGTAAATCGGTCGCCATCAACAGCAATCAATTTAAAAACACCGATGGAGATGTGGACTGGTAAGTCGCCTGATTATTCAAATCTATATCCATTTGGATGTCCTGCGTACGTGATGTACAATGCCCAAGAAAGATCAAAGCTGGATCCGAAATCCAGGAGGTGTATATTCTTGGGGTATGCTGACGGAGTAAAGGGGTATCGCCTGTGGGATCCCACTACCCGCAAGGTTATTGTCAGCAGGGATGTGATCTTTGTAGAAGATCAACTACTACAAAACGATGGAAATAATAGCACATCGAAGGAGGCTTCAGAGACTACAACAGTACAAGTGGAAAATAATCCGGTACAAGAAAGTCCAGTTTCTACTGAAGCAGCACCAGAGCACGAGGTACAAGAACCAGTCGAGTCCGAGGCTCTAGAAGTTCACCGACCAACTCGTGAGAGAAGGCCGCCAGCTTGGCATTCGGAGTATGTTACTGAGAGCAATGTTGCATACTGTCTTTTAACGGAGGATGGAGAGCCCTCAACTTTCCATGAAGCTACGAGTAGCTCAGATACATCTCTGTGGATGGCAGCAATGCAGGAAGAAATTGAAGCTCTACACAAGAACAAGACTTGGGAACTGGTACCATTGCCACATGGAAGAAAAGCCATTGGTAATAAATGGGTCTACAAGATCAAGCGAGATAGCAATGATCAAGTGGAACGGTATCGTGCAAGATTGGTGGTAAAGGGCTATGCTCAGAAAGAAGGAATTGATTTTAACGAGATATTTTCCCCAGTTGTTCGACTTACAACAATCAGAATAGTCCTGGCTATGTGTGCTACGTTTGACTTACATCTGGAGCAGTTGGATGTGAAAACTGCATTTCTTCATGGAGAGCTTGAAGAAGAAATTTATATGCTTCAACCAGAAGGTTTTGCTGAAACAGGCAAGGAGAACTTGGTTTGCAGGTTGAACAAATCTCTATACGGTCTCAAACAGGCGCCGAGGTGTTGGTACAAGAGATTTGATTCCTTCATTATAAGCCTTGGGTACAACAGACTTAGTTCAGACCATTGTACTTATTACAAGAGGTTTGGTGATGATGGTGATTTCATCATAATGCTGTTGTACGTAGACGACATGTTGGTGGCAGGCCCCAACAAAGATCGAGTCCAAGAATTAAAGGCACAGTTGGCTAGGGAGTTTGATATGAAGGACTTGGGACTAGCAAACAAGATTCTAGGGATGCAAATTCAACGAGACAGAAATAATAGGAAGATTTGGCTTTCCCAGAAAAACTATCTCAATAAAATCTTGCGCCGCTTCAATATGCAAGATTGTAAGCCAATTTCTACCCCTCTTCCTATTAATTTCAAGTTATCCTCAAGTATGAGTCCTAGCAATGAAGCAGAGAGGATGGAGATGTCTCGAATACCGTATGCATCGGCAGTGGGAAGTTTAATGTTCGCCATGATATGTACAAGACCAGACATTGCACAAGCAGTGGGAGTAATCAGTCGGTACATGGCGAATCCTGGTAGAGAGCATTGGAATAATGTGAAGAGGATTCTGAGATATATCAGAGGAACCTCAGATGTTGCATTATGTTATGGAGGATCAGATTTTACTGTCAGGGGCTATGTAGATTCAGATTTTGCAGGAGATCTCGATAAAAGAAAATCCACTACGGGCTATGTGTTTACAATTGCAGGAGGAGCTGTGAGTTGGATTTCCAAATTACAAACTGTTGTGGCCTTATCTACAACGGAAGCAGAATACATGGCGGCTACACAAGCTTGTAAGGAAGCAATATGGATACAAAGGTTATTGGAGGAACTCGGGCACAAGCAGGAGAAGATTGTTTTGTTTTGTGACAGTCAGAGTGCCTTGCATATCGCAAGGAATCCAGCCTTTCATTCCAGGACAAAGCACATAGGAGTTCAATATCACTTTGTTCGAGAAGTAGTGGAAGAAGGTAATGTGGATATGCAGAAGATTCACACCAAGGAGAACCTAGCAGATGCAATGACCAAGCCAATCAATGCTGACAAGTTCATATGGTGTAGATCCTCATTCGGCCTAGCAGAAACGTAAGCAACATGAGTATGAGCAAAGAATAGAAGGATGTTTGGACCATGAAAAATGACTTCAAGTGGGAGAATGTTAAATAGTGAAGATAATTTTTCAGGCCCAAAATGAGGCCCAAAAGGGTGGGTAGTAGCCCAAATAGTATTGGGCTGACCCAATAGGAATAGTACGGGTGAATGAATAGTATCGGGCTGACCCAGTGCTACAGTACACACAGTGACGTAAGCAATGACCTCACAGTGAACATGACGTAAGCAGTGACGTCAACAGTGTTGACCGTATACGTGAACAGTACCGTACGCGTGAACAGTACCCGGTGAATAGTACCCGAAATTTTCCTATAAATAGCCCCCCTCATTCATTTGTAAACCATCCCAAAATCAAGTCTTCTCTTCTCCCTTAAGTGTATTTTCTTCTCTTGTAAGGTTGTTCTCTCCTAGAAAATTAGAGAGAGGTTGTAATTATTTTTGGGTCTAATAAAGTCTTTCTATCTTTGCCCGTGGATGTTTCCCTCAAATTAATTGGGGGTTTTACCACGTAAATACTGTGTCTCCAGTTCTTCTCCACCTTTCTCAAATCTTTACTTTAGTTGCGATTATATTGCTTCCACATACAGTTTCCTAACAATTTTTGAGATGTTTTTTCAATATTTTTTTAGTTGTTAAGTTAAAACCATACATCCAAGTGTTACTTTGCATCCACGTGTTCTCAATATCATATCCAGTAGTTTTTTATATTTTTATTTTTTTAAAAAAATTTCGAAACCATAATCTTATCCTACGTTACACTAAATATGGGATAACTTTTAAATTTATCTCATCCAATTCAATTACAACCAATTCCATATAAATAATATAATCTTATCTCATGCAACAAACGAGTTCTAAAAATGTATAAATTCAATGGGAAGTGTTGTGATAACTGATAAGTGTGACTTTCTACACTTGTCACTAAAGAACACGTCTTGCTGGTGGCAGCATGCAAGCCACCAAAGACGCACTATTTGCCACACAGCAGCTTTCATTAAGGTGTTTCACCATATTCTCTTTTTCTATATATAGTATCTCTCTCTCTCTCTCTCTCTCTCTCTCTCTTATAAATATACGAAAATCAATACAAAGTCTTACTAATATTCTCTATACTTGCTCTACATTTACGGTATTTATTTATTGTTTTAAATTATTCATTTTATCATTTATAACAATAACAACATATTTTGTTGTAATTTTTAACAATAGTGCATTGGGAGAGATGTGGGTTATGAGTATACAAAGTGGAAAGCCCCATAGGCCCATATGATTGGCCTCAACCTCCACAGATTTCCTTTCTCTAAGCCGCCAATTTTGAATCCTTGAGTGTCATGTGCCTTAACGAAGCACAGACAATAATAACGATGCATACATAGTTTGGCGGCGACTCCAAGCTATATTTCTAGATTTGATTTGAGCAACACGGGTCAACGTTGACCACCAGCCTTGTTCAAAACGTTCGAAGAAAACAACATACATTATCTATAATCCTTTATTTTATTTGCTTGCTTTTTTAATTTAAATTCCTCCACTCAACTATATAAACCCACATATTTAATGAAACTTCTTATTCCAACTCTCAGCTGATTGGTTATAAGTATAGTTTGGTAGTAATTACATATTTTAATTAAATTGAGATTCCAAATTTCAATTCCTCCTTTGCCAAGTAAAAAATAAAAAATAAAACCTCAGTTGATAAAATAAAATAAAACCATCTAAAACTATTTTGTTTTTATTGATTGTTTGTGCAAAATAACCTTATTATTCTACTTCAATTAAATATATATATATATATATTTAATTAATATAGTAATTCATTTCAATTCATTTTATATATCTTAGAAGTTTCTTTTAAAGGAAAACCAATTTGTAAAGAAGAATAAAAAAAATAAAAAATTCTTAATAAAAGTCTTCTAGAAATTATTCTTTTGATATATGATAATATACTTATTTATTTATTACATATAGATATCACAATCTAGCACTATCAAAGAGTGTGTATGTGCTACTTTTTTAAGAAATCAAATGGTCCCTCATATTCTCACTAATTTCTAGCTACTGAGTTCGCTACAACCTCACAACTTTTTTTTTTTTTTTTTTAAACGGTTAGAAAAATTAAAAGGGACCTAAAATATCACGATATTTTTTATTGACTTACTCCCTATTTTTGATTTTTTGTCCAAGTCGTTGCATTGGCATCGGTGACTAAAGTGGCAGAGCTGACTTTATCCATTTATATAGTCTTTGAATTTTTAAAAAGTATGGTTATATATATTTTTATTTTGTCAATTATAGAAGAAAAAAAATTAAATAAAACATGCTTAATTACATCATTTATACATTTATTCAATAGCATGATACTACACATCATATATAATTGCAAATTAAAATTTCAAATTATAGTTTTTTTTTAACTATTACAATTAAATTGAGAGACACAACTCGAACTTATAAAAGTGTAAGTGTGAAGAATATACCATTAAATTAACTTCGTCTTATAAACTTGTAGTTGTTAGATTTATGAAAATATAGACATGTGACATCCTCATTCCATTGAAGCATGTCTATATTATATGATGTTAGAGTATTGTTGGGTTTATTAAACAATAATCAAAAGCCCAAATCCTACTTCTTCTCTCTCTATATATATAATTTTTCAATATGTACACATTGAATTATATATATGAAGTGGCCAACATACTAACACGCAGAGGCACGGCTCTTGATTGTCCTAATTACTTTTGATCTCAAAACTTTATTTTGAAGCTAAGTTTTCAACTTCTAAACGTGATCTAAATAATCATGATATATTATATATATATATATATGTATATAGTCATGATAACCAAAAAAAATAAAATGAAAATTATAAAACTTCAATGTGAAAACATTATTAGGAATTGATGGATCACATCATGAAAATCACATAAGATCACATCTGTGTTTTAGACTTGAAAAACAATCTCTGGGGGATTATTATTATTATTTAATAATCCAATTAATTAATGTACACAATTCAACCACGATTTCCAGCATACACTCATTATTCATTAATCGAAATCATTATTGTTTATAAGTTTAAACATGTTTAAATAAAACATTGTTAGGTAACAACAAACAAACAAACTTCTTTTTGAGTTGTCTTAATTACTTTGAAAAACTAATAAACTAGGCTTTGATATACATATCGACATCAACACATGATTACAAGTTTCACACGTTTACTTGTAGAATTAATCACCACCTGCATGCTTGGATGTCAAGTTGGGTCATTGGATTTTTAGTCCTTTAGTTTACTGAGTAATAAAAAGAGTGCACTGTCATTTCGTGAAGAACTATATTGATTGTTTGCTCTAATTTCTTGTTTGCTTGGTTTATTTTATTAATTATATTATACGCATAAGATAATGTTATAATTAAAATATCAATATTTTCAGCGTAATATAAGTACCATCTCAATCAAGATATAAAAGTTGGTGTGTGAAACTCTATTTAAAAATAAATGCAACATGGATGAAATAAAAGGAAAATAAAAAAACAAAAACAAAAACAAGAACAAAAGAATTGAATGCGTTCAAAACTCTCGTCACCTTGAAAACGATACACTCATAGTTTGGTTTCTTAAAACACAAATAAATAAAAACTATTTGAAAACAACTCTACATTCTATACATGTAAATTAATGGCAACAACAAAATGGAGACAAATAGTGTGTCTATATATATAACATCTATAGTATAATTTTTTTTTTTTTTAAGGTACAAATTACAATATTAATAATTGTCGGAATCTGTCGAGATCAATCACTTAACGCATAATCTGAATATCTTCTTCCATAATGAGAGACATCTACTCCCACAATAAAGGGATAAAACTACCCACACATACTAGTAGATACACATGGTGAGAATTAAACTATCACCATTAAAATGGGAAAAATGTACGCTAACCACTTCAACTATGAGTGTATACATCTATAATATAATTTATTAATATATTATATAATATAAATTGAATAAAACATACTTGCGGCTTTTACTCCTTTCTGTAAATGGTTTTTTTTGCGTATTTTTCTGTTTATATTTTAATGTCATTTTCAGTAAATTGGGTGGCAGCAAACAAATACCAAGAATGGTGGAATCTGCAGCTGGATAACACGTGTAAGGCGTAGAGCTTCACACGTTGATCGGCAATGGTCAGATGTGATAGGAATTAGCTGCATTGATGGTGGCAGCCACCGTCTTTTGTGTTCCATCGATTCTTTACAACTCCTAAATTCGATAATTATATAAAAATAATAATTTTAATTAGCAAATCTATTTTTACAATCTGAGTATGTGCATTGCAACATTCTCATGTTTCAATTAAAGGACAAAAATTAAAATTTTCTAAGTTTCTATATATATTTTTTAAAAATATAATTATAAGATTAATCACTGTCGAATCTGTCAAGATCAATTATTAAATACGCGGTTCGAATATCTAATATTAAAAAATGAGTATAGTAGAACTTAAACCCTCACGTGGAAAGAATGCGTACTAACTATTTAAATATGAGTTGATGTACAAGTTTATATATATATATATATATAATTTTTTTTTAAGGTTAATATTTATACAGATGAAATAAACATATTATCAATCGATGTCTTTGAGCCCTGGACAAATATGTGAATATACTGTGTGATACCCAAATATTTTCTTCATTGAAAAAGTTAATAAAATATCCACTAAAAATGAGAAGTTGATATCTAAAATTATTTTTCTATATAAATTTAGTATAGTTAACTAGGACAACTAAAATTCATTGAATAGAAATCCAATGTCTTCAGTGATTAATTATCTCTTTCAGGGAACCTCCTCATTCTGAAATTGACTTTATTATTCTAGATATTTTTTCTCTCTGTAAAAGAGCCTCGGTCTCTTTTTCTTTTATGCCCTGTAGTGCTAATTCTATTGTGCATGCTCTAGCTAGGTATAGTTTCTCTATTGATGATGTTTTTATTTGGTTGGAGGATGCTACTCCTTAGCTGAATCAGGGTCTTCTGTCTGATGCTCTAGTTTGTTCTTTGATTTCATTTCTCCAAAAAAAAAAAAAAATAGAAATCAATAGTTTTTTTATAAAAAAAAATAATTGGTCATGCTATTGTACATTAAAATCCTTAATATTTAATAGATTCTAAAGAAATCAAAAGTTGTATCTAGTAATAAAAAATTAGAAACATGCAATTTATATATTTTTCTAATAATTATAATATTTTATATCGAAAATAAATTTGTAGAAAAATTGTCAAGGATTCGTAAAACAAAAAGACAAGACAAAGATGAGAAACTATTAGATAGAAAAGAGCTGGCCATTAAATGTAGACCAAGCCCTCCATCAACCTCCGTCAACCGCTATTCACAAAGATGTTTAAACAAAATCAAAATCAAAATCAAAATCAAAACACATGTGAAAATGATTACAGAAATGAGAATTGAGAGGAGCTCCCAGTTACGTGTGAACAAAGCAAAGAACTTTCTTTCTTGAGTTACGTGATACAAAAAACACCACACCACACCATCCATCAATAAACATAATAAAAGTCTCAAAAATTAGCCGATTTATTGATTGGTTGGTTGGTCACAGAGAAACCCAACCCATCTCTATACGCCTACCTCACCAAAAGCGCGTATGTTCACACAAAGCTCCAGAAATCATATCAACTATCAAGTCACCTTTTTTTTTTTTTTTTTATATATATCTCTTTAACTCTTCGCTGGCCAAAACCCCAACACTTTTCTTTTCTCATTTCCACCAATCTCTCTCTCTCTCTCTCTCCCTCGGTGTGTGATATAAAAAATATCACATTTTGGAGATTATTATAGTTTATTATAGGTACAAATGCAGGCTGCGAGCCCGCTTCTCTCGCTGTCTCCGAGCTCTCCGAGTTTCAACAGCTACCCTTCATCAGCCAATCTTGCTGATATTGCAGCCAGGGTTGTTGAAGAATTCAGGCATGATGATGGTGATTCTGATATTTACGACTGGGAACCTGAGAGTTTGTGCCGGCTGCCGGAAGAGCGAAAGCGGGAAATAAACGTGAACGTTGAAGGTGGTGATGGTGATGATGACGATGATGAATACGATGATGATGATGATGAAGAATTTGAGTTCGCTTTTGCTTGTAGAAAACCGGACTCTCCTATTCCGGCCGATGAGATCTTCTTCAACGGTCAGATAAAGCCAATCTATCCACTTTTCGACACCACCCTGCTCTTGAACGACACCCCAGATCATCATCAAAAGCCCATTAACGGAAACAACAACGGCGGCGGCAACAACAACAACAACAACTCAAAAAGCTCGAAGAAAACGCACAGGCTACCTCTGAGAAAGCTCATGATCAGCGAGGACCGTGAGACGACGACGTCGTCTTCCTCATCCGAAGCTGACGACCTCGACAACTTGCAGCCGGGAACGTACTGCGTTTGGGCACCGGCGAAGGGTTCGTCAGCAGAATCGTCGCCGGGGAGGTGCAAGAAGAGCAACTCCACTGGATCGTCGAAGAGGTGGAAGTTCAGAGACTTGCTGTACAGGAGCCACAGCGACGGCAAGGACACGTTCATGTTCTTGGCAGCCAACAAGAAGAATTCTGATAAATTAATGGAGCATGAACAGAAACCTGATCAGAAAAGTGATAAAGTGAAAGGGAAAATGGTCGTGGAAGAGCGTTATGTGAAGAACAAAGCCATCAGAGAAGACGATAAGAAGAGGTCCTATCTGCCTTACAGGCAAGACTTGGTTGGGTTCTTCAATAATGTCAATGGCTTGAGTAGGAATTTGCAACCATTTTGAAGATCATTGTATATGATTCTATGGATATCAGAATTTTCGAGGTGGATTTTTTTGTTTTTGATCCCTCTTTCTAGCTATATATGTGAGTGTAATGTGTATTTTAGTGACTTTTTTTTGAGAAAAATATATAGGATTAATTTTATGTATATAAACGAGTGTTTGATTTGTGTAATTGTACTTTGTAACTTATTAAAAGCCCTATTAGCATTTACATAAATTAGCAGATTGAAATTATGTACATACATTTTAAGGCTAATTAGTTTGTGAAAAATTGTCGGATCAGCGAGAGAACCATTCAATTCCCACCTGTTGATAGGCACGGCCAGTGAAGACAGTGTGTTCAAAACGGTTAAAAACAAACCAATAAAGATTGTGTGTCCTAACTCCCAAAGCCGTGTAATCTGTTTTTTTACGATAAAATTGTAAAATGACAATGAAAATTTGTTGGTAGATAATTCAAGTGGGTCTCACACGTTATTGGTGTTACTATTTGAAAATTGTGAACTCCATGAGCAAAATTCAATTGTTTTCATTTGGGTACAAATGATATTATTTAAAAAATATTTTTTCTATGGTTATTTTGGAATATTGGATAATTCCACTAACCAAACAGAGATCATGAGCGTCTGATTTGAGACCATTGCCATATATTATATACTTTTCCTTTGCTTGAAACATTTTAATTTCTAGAAGTTATTGGCTTATTTGCATTATTATTTTTTTTTATAACAATTATTTGAAGCTTCTACAAGGGCCACAGTCATTTTAGACTTGGATTTTTGAGGTCTTAATTTTTGTTGTCTATATATATGAGAATTGACACAAATGATGTTGAGTGATTACCTCTTTAATTTGGTTGATGTGAAATGGAATTCTTCACTTATTTAAACAAATTAATTAATTAATTAATCAATCAATTCTTATAAGTATTGTCTCTCAAATCAAGCAAGCAAGAAACAAAAAATATTATCAAGAAACCAAATTTTAAATTTTTTTTCTAAAATACTATTTTCTCGAGTTATAAAGTCAATATCAACTTCATATAAAACATTGATAAATTTGACATTGAACTATAGAGTTAATATTCAATTTTATAAAATATAACATAAAAAAAAAATCATTGTCCATATTTAAACTCTATAAATTTTAAGGAACCGTCCCGTCCCTTCACCTCACCTCACCTCACGTTACTATAGTAAAATACTTTATTTGAATGTAGATATTTGATTGATCATTAATTATTCTATAATCATAAGTTGATAATCAATGAAAATCTTATTCACAATCTACAATTCTCAATTATTTATTGTTTCAAGTGGAATTAGTTAATTACTTTTTGATTAAAAAAGTTAGCTTTTGCCATTTATCTATATATACACACACAAAACAATTGAAGTAGGTTAGATAACAACAAAGAACAATGCACCACTACTGTCTAGCTGAATTAAACAACTTGATAATAATAGTTTAGTAATTACCAATAAAATTTAAAAATAATCAAAGTTGTTTTTGGATCAAATGGTGAGATCATCAAGAACGAGAAAGTGAGAAACCAAAAACATCCACCCAGAATCACAGTAAGTGCTTCTTTTGAGCTTTTTGGGTCCCACTAAAAAGGCACTCTTTGCTGTTTTGTGATTGGAGGGTGGTGAAAGCAGTCGGCATATAATACACCCTTGGTTTCCAATTTTTCCCATCCGAGTTGCCTGGAATGTTAGTCATTTGTGGGAGCCATTTGTTAAAAAACAAAAGAAGGAAAAGGAATTTGCAACAGTGAGGAGTGAAAAAAAAAAAGAAGAGAAAATTGAAGGCAATCCATTTATTTACTACATGTAGGCAAGGGAGAGGCTGTGTTCCTATTTTGTGTTGTCCCAACTCCCAATTGAGTACACCATTTGGTCTTTGGTCTTGGTCTCTGTCTTTTGTCCTCTTCTTCCACTAAACATAGGAAACTGTGTAAAGTGAAGACAGAGTAAAGCTTCTTTACATTATCTATTTAGTCTCTACCAGTCTATTTTTTATTTTTTTAATAAAGGAAATGGGAACATGAAGTGTTGTCTCAAGACAAATGTGAAGGTGAATTGAGTCAAATCTGTTCTCAGCTTTACCTACACCCTACATGAGGAAGACAAGTGACCCCCAAACATGGAAAAGTGCACATAAATTTTTGATATTTGTGTTAAAATTTTTACTAAAAATAACAGATGTAAGGGAATGTCACACCCTGATAAAATTTATCAGATAAGGTGCGTGAAATGAGCAAAAAGTGTATCCTATCTTGTAAAAGAAAAGCAGATTAAATCAGTAAGGAATCAGATTCTTCTGTATCCAGAGGAGGTACATTAATGTTACTAAAAAAAAAAATGAAGATTTGGTAGACAACAGAAGACTGGTCTTTTGATTTGTTTTACAAACTTTTTCCTCTCTTCGAAAACCAGAAGCAGAATAAAGAAGAAAAGAGATAACTAGTGAATGATTGAAGCTGCAAGCTTTTGTTTTGCAGCAGCTTCTTATACACATTTAGATAAAGAGTAACTGAGAAATAGCAGTGAGTAGTAGGGAATAAGGTACCTGAGTCATGGTTGTGAATTGTGATGGTGGGGTTATTGCATTTTCATATTTTTCCACTTTTTTACTTTATGCGGAGAGAGCATACAATTGCCAAAGCCTGAAATGTGACAGTAACACTGACACCCCTGTTATTAGCACTCAATAGTTACAGTAGGTACCCATATTTCTTGGGTACTCAACCAAATCCACATAGAGACAGACACGCCATGGTCTCCACATCATTTTCCACTTCTCTTCCTAGAAGCTCTAGTATTTCCCATCTCAACTTGCCCTTATTTTGGGCAAAAATAATGGTTCACACTTCACACAACTATCCGTCAGCATCTTGTAAATTGTATCTTTTTTTTTTTCTGGGGTTGAGATTTTTGAAAACTGACTTATGATTTTAGATGTTGCATTTACACCCCAGAAATTATATCATTTTAGTTTCTAATCAGGTTGCATATCATCAAAACCTCCTCCACAGCAACTGTGGCATGTGTCCAATATTATTATATATGCAACTTAAAAGAAAAGTTGAATTTTGCATCAAAGTATTCTTCAAACAAAAAATCATAGATTTATATATAAAGCCCTTTTGCTTGGATTTATATGGGGAGAGTGGGTGAGGAATGAGGATTCCTTAATGAATAATAGCTGTCCATTTCCCAAGAGTCCCCACTTCAATTCTCCTTTTTTTTTTCCTCAAAATGGCAGACCATGTTCTATCTTCAATCTTCATGTCCATGTCCAATGCCATTAAAATGCCAAATCTCCATCACAATTCACAACTACAAACCTCTAAGCAAAGCTCAAGAATAAAGAGTTGGAAAAAGCTAGAAATAAAAAGAAAGAAATGGGGAGGAATATTAGATGGTTGCTAAGACAACATTGGATGGTAGAGAATTTGTAAAGCTTTTGTGACAGCAACTTTCTTTCACAGTTGGGACCCAAAATAGCATGGCAGGCACTCTCTATTCATTAGAAGATCAAATTTTCTCATTTCATAGTTTCAAAATATTTACATGGAACCCCTCCTTTTGTGGAAATGAATGTGTGTTATCATTTGTCAATAAAAGAAACCAAGGAGATGATAATGATGATGATGTTTAATTTTCCTGGAAATGACACATATGGAAAAATTGGTGGTAGTGTGGGGCATTGAAGAGAGACCAAAAGGGTCAATGTGACCCAAAAAAAAAAAAAATGCTCGATGAATCATACCGTGTTTATTGGGTTTTGTTTGATAGCTATTTGTCCAAAACCCCATTTTTTTAGTGTAAACGTGCATTGCATTTTCTCAAAGAAAGTATGCCAATAACTGTTTGTCTTCTAGATGAATCAAACAACCAAACGGCTAGGGAAATAGCTAGAAATTGATGCACTAAAAAATATGCTTGTTTTTTAGTCAGTAGTACAAGTGTGATTAGTTTACAACTTGAATGATTAATTAGTTTAATAACTTAAAAAGAGTGGTTATATATATAGTTTGGTGATAACATGCGCCTCTTAATAAAGTTGAGATTTCGAATTCGAATTTCTCCTTTTCAAGTTAAAAAAAAAAGTGCTCAAAAAAACTAATTTATGTTTTGAAGTCTTTATTGAAATAAAGTTTTTATTGGCAGCCATCACTAAAACGGATCAATTGAGCTAAAAATTATTGAGGATGATACATTTTTCATTGTCCGGGCAAAAAACAAGGCAAGAAGGGTTTGAAAAGTTAATGAGAGGTGCAAGTTAGCTGTCCCGCTATTATTGGTTGTTTAGTTGGACTGCAACGGAAGGGGTATTCAATTTAAATGATTTTTTAAAAATAAATAATATTTATAGAATTCATAAATTTTTAATAATTTTTATAGATTTTACAGAATTATAAAATGATTTTCATATATTTTTATAAACTTTCATTTTAAATAATTTTTAAAGATTTTTATACATTTTACAAAAGAGAGATTATCAATTTGATCCCTAATTTTTAAAAAATTATCAATTTTTTAAATCAGTTTCGTTTATTGATATCTTTGGACCATAACTTTTTGAAAATGTATCAATTTGGTTATTTTGTAAATCAACTGTTAGTCAAACTTAACGGTTTCAGGGGTATTTTCATCTTTAAACCTATTAATGGTCAACAATAAATTTTTTAGGAAAATGACATATCTATCCCTAATTAAAAATTTAAAATATTTCTTCAAAAAAATTTAAAAATAAATTAAATTAAAAAAAAAATTTGTTGGATCTCTACCGTTCATCGAGATTATTGGACGGTGTACATTATATTGAAATTTTTATAAAAAATTAATTTTTTTTTCTTGCTCCACCGTCTATCCAGATGGATGGATTTAGGTGGCCAGATCTCCACCAACATCCAAAAAAAAAAGAAAGAATGAATATGGGTCGAAGAACCCGATCTGGGGCGGAGAACCCAAATCGGGTTCTTTGGTGAAGAGCCCATTTCTGTGAAGAACCCAGACAGTTTTTTTTTTTTTTTTGGTTTTTTTTTTTATATTAGTGGAGATCCAATCTAAATCTCTACCAAAAACAATTTTAATTTTTTTTATATAAAAAAATTTTAATTTTCACTTTCTATTTTTTTAAAAAATTCAAATATAATCTCTACCTTCCATTAATCTTGATGGACAGTGGAGATTAATTTTAAAAATATTTAATATTTATTTTTTAAAACATTTAATATAATCTCCACCGTTCATCAATTTTAATGGACGGTGGAGATCCATTTAAAAATTTTTAATTTTTTAAAATATTAATCTGAAATGACTATATTACCCTTCCAAATATTAATAATTTTTTAAAAAATTTGAGGTTAAAATTATAATTTTAATTCATTTAAATAGAGTGAAAGGTAAATTAGTCTTTTTACCAATTATGTTAGGTTTGATCATTAAAAAATTAGTCAAAGGAACCAAAATGATACATTTTTAAAAAGTTAGGGTCCAAAAATACCAATAAACAAAACGGATTTAAAAAATTGATAATTCTCCAAAAGTTAGGGACTAAATTAATAATTCCCCTTTACAGAATGATAAAATACAATTTCTATAGATGTTTGTAGATATTTTTTTTAAAGAAGATATGGACAAACTTGCTGTGACATTTAAAAATAAAAATGCACTCTATCAATCCATTTAAATTTTATATGTCTCATAATATAATTAAACTTGTTTATAGGGCAAATAATTATATATATAATTTTTGACCTAATAATTCACTGATTTATTATTAATGTATTTAAGATTTTTTTTTTAAATATTTTAACTTATTCTTTAATCTTAAAAATATCATATTGAATTTCTTTTTTGTAACTTTATTCAATGTTAACAAAAAACTTAAAGTCTACTTTAAAGTCTTGAATAAGAAAAAAAAAGATAGTATATATTCAGAAATAATCCTTCAATATTTTCTTTCTTTTTTTTCTTTTTAGTTTAAACACTCTGTTTTCTATCTTTTGTCAGCTATATTTATTAACTTCCAAATTATTTTTCGTCCGCATAATAGGTTCCAATGTGATCATAATTTTTTTTTGAATTATTCTTTTCAAATAAAATGTTCAATAACGAGTGATAATAAAAGTTGTCAGTAATTATTTGATAGAAAGTCTTGAAAGAATTTATGAGCATTTTTATGAGGAATTATCTACAAAAATCTAGTATTTTTAAAAGTCTATAAAAGTCAGTGACATTTTGAATACCTCATGACTTCCATAAACTCTTAAAAAATCTAGATTGAATACCTCATGACTTAAATTTTTTTGAAGTCGTTAAAAGTCTAAATTGAATATCCCATAACTTTTATAGAATTTTTAAAGCCTGTAAAAAATTTTAAATTGAATACCTTGTAATTTTTATAGACTTTTCAAAAATCTAAATTGAATACTCTTTAAGAGTGAGTTGATTGATTTTTATAGACCATAAAAGGTGTATATTATTTTAGATCATAGACACGGGCATAAAGGGTGATGGTGGGTTATGGTTATGGACCATCATGATCAAATTATTAAAGATGTATAGGTTAATATCATTCTCAATTTTTAACGTGTGCTCTTAAAAAAAAGTTGATAAACAGCTAAGAAGTTATCTTTTAACACACAGAAAAGTGTGTATTGATATATTAAAATTTTAAATATGAGCGTTTTATTACGGTTTTGGAAATGTTAAGAGGACCCTTTTCATATCAGATATGATACAATTGCTCAGTGCCCCCACAAACCTTGGCATGAAGTAAATACATACATCTCCACAGTTCTTAAACAGAGCATCAATGCCTTGCCCCAGTTCTTAAATCGAGCAACCTAAGCTGTTACTTATGCAGTAACAGGAGTTCGGCCGGATGATGCTGAGAGCTGCAAACTAGCAGCGTAATCTCGTGCCCACAAGTCGTAATGTACTATTTCTTCCAGGGAAGGTGAGGTCACCAATTCTGACCGGTGCTTATCACATGTTAGCTCCACAACCTTAAAAATATCCAGATAGCCAATCCTGAAAAACATGAAAACAACTTCTTGTTACTTCGCGGTTATCTTTTCATTACAAGTTACAAGAATTCTGCATACCAGGACAATGTATGCAAATTTATTGACCATGCCTTGCAAATGTTCGGATTTGCAAGCCAAGGAAACCAACTTATCACATGATTGTACAATGTGAAAACACTCCATGTAACCTTTTTACCATAAATTTATCATTGGATAATTATGAATTATAGAAATTATTTGCTACTCATAAGAATACAAGTGTACTGAGTTTTCATAATCATGTATCATCAAGCAAACTTTGGGTTCACTCTTCTTGTTTGAAGATTAGAATCTCATTAAGGTTGAAAGAAGAACCAGAAAAACAAACTCAACAAGATAATCTTAGTAAGTTCAAAAGCAAATTTTGTCAAGATAATATAAAGAGAATAATATACATACTTTTCATCGATGAACATCTCTACTGCTTTCTCATTTGCTGCACTAAGAACTCCCGTCATGGTGCCTCCAGCCCGTCCAGCTGCATAGGCAAGATCCATGGATGGGTATTTTACTTTGTCAGGCTGCTGAAATGTTAGTGAACCAAGCCTGCATAATACCATTTCAATTTTTAGTCGCCCATCAAACAGAATAAAAAATTAACACTCCACCACCTGTGGTAAAAAGACAACAAGTTATCCAGAGACATAATTTCAGTATCAAGCCTAAAAGAAAGCCTTAGACAAAAAGGCTTCGTTTGAAATCGTTATTGTGAGATTTAATGGGATACAAAATATCTACCATTGACAGAAAATCTCAATAAAAGGGAGACAGATTAATAAACATAAATCTTGCAACCAATTTAATTGCCATGTTCACCGCTCATGACTAATACAAGTCAATAGTTGTACTGATGGATATGTTTAACACAGAAGCACCATCCATCCCTCCTCATCATCCATGCTACACCTCCACTGTGAAACATTAATTGGATGACAGGCATACTTGGCAAGTATGTAATGACTCAAAATTTGAGTAATTTTTCATGGTACAAGCATAACTATTGATTCAACAAACAGAAAAATGGCTTTACCAGGGAAATGTAGAAAATCATTTCCAGCAGCGTGCATCCAATAAGTAGTATGTGAAAGACTTGGATGAATAGGTCATTTCTTAAAGTAAAACTACCTCTGAAAGGTAATTGGAAAACTTTGTAGCATAATCACATGTAAGTTATATTTTGTTAAAGAACGAACAAGATCCTCAAAATCATAATCTAAAGAGGGGAAAAAAAAACCACTTACTTGCAAAGATCAAGGCGAGGCCATGTTACTTCAGAGCAGTAAATTCTATCTGGCCATGACAATGTATAAAGGATTGGTAAACGCATATCAGGCCACCCCAATTGTCCAATAACAGAAGAATCCTGAAAAGAGAAAAAATATAACTATTAAGACGAGATAAGCCAAGATGTACACTTCAAGTTTGTTTGTGCCTTTTCAATAACACTGCTGCTACAACCATATGGCATCTGGAAAGAGTAAGACCTGTGTTTCAACCATGGAATGGATTATAGATTGCGGATGAATTACTATCTCAATATCATCATATTCAGCTCCAAATAAATAATGGGCTTCGATAACTTCTAAACCCTGTCATATAGGAAAAGAACATAATGGTTGTAACTTGAGTCAACTGATTGAGATACAAAATAGCGCTTGTAATATCCAATGGAGAAATCGGATGAAAACAAACCTTATTAAAAAGGGTAGCAGAATCCACTGTTATCTTCTTCCCCATAACCCAATTAGGATGCTTCAAAGCATCAGCTACTTTAACTTCTTTCAATTTCTCCACTGGCCATGACCTGTCAGTAAATGAGTGAACAGAGTGTCCAATCCAGCTTCTTAATATGACACCAATTTATAAACTTAATATGCACAATAGGTGGCAATCCAAAATTTGCCCAGAAAAAAATATTACTGTTTCAGATCATATATCTATTATACAACATACAGATATCCAAAGAATATCAGGATATGGATAACATCCAAAATTAAGCTAAAATGTATAAGTATCGGTAACAAAAGTTTGCAACAGTTTTTAGTGATGCCAAATGAGTTACTTTTGCATTTAGAGAAAAGACAATGATTCCATTTAGATATATAATGACAGATTGAAACTTTTTAACAGGAATTATAATTCCACACCTGAAAGCCCCACCAGATGCTGTTAAAATAATGCGCCGAAGTGCACCCTCCGGTAAGCCCTGAATACACTGAAGAAGCAAGATTTTGTTAAACTCTCTACAGTTAGCATGAAATAATTTATGACAGTAAGATGAAGAAATGATCATGCAAGTTCTAAAAAGAACATTCACTGAGCAGAATAAGTAATAGGAAGACTGCCAATAAGACCCAGAATAGATGTAATGAAAGCATCTACAATTTCCCTGCCATTTGTTGGCTATACTCAGTAATTAGAAGGTATATATTTTCATACCTGAAATATGGCAGAATGTTCTGAATCAGCTGGAAGAATTTTTATGTTATGCTTGTGTGCAAGAGGAAGGACAAAAGGACCACCAGCAATCAGTGTCTCCTTATTGGCCAAAGCTATGTCTTTCCCTGCTTCTATTGCAGCCACCGTAGGCTAAAATAAAATAACAAAAAAAATATTTTAGCTGGTTGATTCGTGTTATGTGATAACTAAATCCTCGGTTAGCTTTAACCCTATTATTCATTCTACAAAGTTCCAGATATTCTGGATTATATGTGACAAAAAATAAATAAGAAAACATGATCTAATGAAATTAAATTTGTGGAAGGAAAAATCATGTATTTACCTTTAATCCTGCACAACCTACAATCCCCGTTACCACAGAGACAGCATCTGGGTGGCGGGCAACCTGAAGAAATTCAAAACAATATATTTTCAATAATGTGAATGACTCTCATCAGGCAATCCAGAAAAAAAGAGGAATAGGATGGTAGGATACCTCAATAACTCCCTGCTCCCCAGGAATAATCTCAGGCTTTTGTTCAATGTCAGCCAAAGCCTCCTTGAGTTCACCAAGTAATGACTCATCTCTAACAGCAACTAGTTGAGGTTTGAATCTCTTCACCTGTAGAATGCCGAAAGATTATAGATTCCTAAAACTTCCACCCTAAGTCCACCTGATTCTATTTCATTATCAAAGCTTTATTCTCATAGAAAGTACTAAATAAATACTATAACAAGAGCGAGCATAGAAATTTTTAATTCATTAATATAAAAAAAGTGAGAAAATTATTATTTTTAGTGTGCACTCTTCAGAACCAAGATTGCAGACGTACTAGTGGTGGTTTATCATTGGTCAGAGTTATGTGAATCCACAAAATCAAATGAAGAATGGCAGATTTGCCATCACTGATCCTTAAATCATACTAATTAGAGTATTGCAAGTTCCGCTAGCATCATGTAACTGAAAACTCACCTGATCAGCAAGAAGAGTAACATTTGAACCAGCAGCTAGCGCCACAACTTTGAATTTATCTGGATTCTCCGCAACTATGTCTAGTGTCTGCACGATGAAGGGCCAAAACATGTAATAAAATTTCAAAAATTCATAGGATTTGAGAATTGAAAGGATAAATGTTGGAGGATTACAGGGTACATGCAATCATTGAACCACAATCATTCTTCTCCTTTGGCAATATGATTATCAAAATGTAGCCCATGACAAAAGTGGTTGTCTAAAAATTCTTTTGGACTCTTTTTACCTTATAAGTAATATTATTACTTACAATGTTAAATACACACTTCTTTATTGGCTCTTAAAGGTTTATAGTACAAACTAATTTTTTCTCCGAATTATCGCTAGTACCTGAGTTCCAATGGAACCAGTTGATCCAACGATTGAGATAGGCTTTGGACCATCCCAAGTCTTATGACCTGGCTCCGGAACAGCTCGCCCAGGCCAGGCCGGAGGAGGTGACATAGCAGAACACCGAACTATTCTGCCAACTGTTATTCCACTATCCTTTCTCATCAAAGTGCATTTACCTATATCACAAACCATCAAACCTTAAAATTCAAACTCGGACAGAAACTCAAACAGTTGAATTCAAAACACATCAACCAAATCACTACCAAGACAAAGCTAATAAAAGTATACTAGTCTATACACCAAACTCAGGAAATAAGTAATCATATATCTTACACAGGCGTTAAATAAACCTCCTATAGCAAAACATCAGCTTCACACCAAAGTGCACATATATATGTTCAAAGGTGAATCCAAGGCAGTAAATATTACTGCTTGCCGAAATATCTCCTATATTTTCCATATTTTGGGGATCGATATCAAAAATATCTTTGAATATCCATGATATTTTATGGAAATCGGCGATATTTCTGATATTTCCATGCAATTTCCAAAAATTTGGACCCCAATGTTTTCACCCAAACTGATATTTACTTCATTGTGCACGATAGAAATGTAACCCTAGTTGTCAGCTTAACAGGTTTTCTGATGTGGTACAACGGAAAACTCATCATTTTAAGGAATAATTCAACACTCTCAAGAGTCAAGATCATGGTTAGAATTTACACATTATAATTTTTCCAAAGAATCAACAAATACACACCACATTCATATTATATATAATAAATTTCTACTAAAAAAAACAAAATAATAAACAAAACCCACCTAATCCCATCAAATTAAAACCAAGATCCAACAGTGACATAGCAATTCAACCCATAAAAATCAAGGCTTTAATGTAAAAATGCCCAAAAAAAAATCACTTCAAGGAGTCATACCACTACAAACAAGCAGACGATTACATGAAATGAAGAGACAAACCTGTAAGCTTGGGGAGGCGACACTGCGTCTTGGTAGTATCCAGGAAAGAAAGAGCCTTAATTTCAGCTGGAGATAGCAAATTCAACGCCATCACAGTTCACAGTATCACAGCTTTTGTTTTGTTTTTCTTATTCCAAAAACTTGACTTGAGAGAGAGAGAGAGGCAGCAGTAGTAGCACCCAGGAGACGAGGAAGAAAGAGAAATAGACGCAGAGCAGAGGAGAGCTGAAGATGGGGTGTGTGTATATATATATATATATATATATATATATATATATATATACACACATGGAGATTGCATAAAACGTGTGGTTCCACCTTCAAGCAAACAAATAAGGAAACGACAGGTGGGGTTAGCTGTACATGCAATAAACGTTGGATAAGACGAGCTGGGAATTTATAAAATTGTCGAATTATTAGTGGAAGAGAAAGTGATCTGCCGGTCAACTATTAGATTACAGAGTATACAAATTTTTTCACTATTATTAGTTAGAGCAAGTCCAATGGGGTAAATATTAAATTTGTGTGATTTGTTGCTCTATAGAGTACTAAATCCTAAATTTCAAAAAAAAAAAAAATGCATGTAAAATAAAATGCAAATGACAGAAATTCAATAATGTTGTTTTGCACGAACATGCAACAATGATTTGACGGTGTTAATGAAGCTGTTTGCTGATTTAGACCCCACAACACAAATAAACAGGCACCGGAGAGAGGAATTTTAATTAAAAAAGTTTGTTAATTTTGTTGTGTAGACCTGATTGAGAGTCCTTTTCAATATCGAATAAGTTGAGGTTACCTGGTATCTTATCATATCTATATCAAACAAGATCCCCATTTCTTTGCATTGGCCTCTTGTGAGTATCAGATCATCAATCTTGTGTTTATCCCTCATTTTTTGTTATTTATTTTTCTTAGGGATATTATCGTTTTTTTCCCCTGAGGTATGAAAATATATTATTTTCCCCTCTGGTTTGAAACTATTCCCCAAAATCCCCCTTACTATTACTATTATATCAAAAAAGACCATTCTACCCTTACCATTTTATTTTTTATTCTATTTTATTCATTAAATTATTATATTTATTAATTATATAAATAAAAAATAAAAAATAATCTATGACCAATTCATCAATTAAATTACTACCCTCATCTACAATTTTAGATTTTTTTTTTTTTACCTAAATTCATCATCAATCAAATCACTTCAATCCCAAAAGTTTTTAACCCAAATTCATCATCAACTAAAGTAGTTCAGTTGTAGATTTTTTTTAACCCAGAATCATCATCAACTAGACAACTACATCACACATTCATCATCAACCAAATTACCATCCAACCTTTTTTTCATCATCAACCAAACCTGGAATTTTTTTACCCAGATTCATCTTTCCTTCTTCTTCTCCTTTTTCTTCTTCTTTTTCTCGTTTTTTTTTTTTTTTTGCTCAGAAAACCTCTGCGATGGAGTCCATTTCAGATCCATCGCAAATGGATCTCTCATATGCGATGGAGATCCATCTGCGATAGAGACCATCGCAGATGGAGCTTCCATCTGCGATGGATTTGAGATGGACTCCATCGTAGATCTGCGATAGAGTTGAAAGGGAGGGATTTGAGGATCTGGGAAGAGAATGGGAGGGGGGAGAAGTGGAATCGAATGAGGGAAAGCGAGGGCTGGCCAGATGAATCGAAAGCAGAATCGGAGGGAGAGAAGATGGTGAGAGATTCTGTGGTGGGAGGTGGTGGAGCGATTCTATGGAGGAGAAAAAAAATGAAGAAGAAGAAGAGGGATGAAGAAAAGGAAAAAACGAAAATGAAGAGAGATGGTTCCAAATTTTAAGTTTTTTTTTTAAAATTTTGTTTTTTTTAGGAATGAACCATATGATCTGGTCCATTGGATGGAGATATTTTTATCCCATCTATCTGGTCCATTTTTTTATTTTTTAATTATATAAATTATTTTTATATAATTAATAAAGATAATAATTTAATGAATAAATTAGAAATAAAATAAAATGGTAAGGGTAGAATGGTCGTTTTTGACAGAATAGTAATGGTAGGGGGGATTTTGGGGAATAGTTTCAAACCCAGGGGGAAAATGATCTATTTTCATACCTTAGGGGGGGAAAACGATAATACCCCTAATAAAAAAAAGTATAAATATATATATACTTTTTTTATTAAAAAAAATAAATAACAAAAAATGAGGAATAAACACAAATCAAATCGACATGATAAGATTAATCCAAGTGGTATGCCCTTCACACTTACACAAATTAAGTTGTAAATTTAGTTGAAGATAAAAATATAATTTTACCAGATCATACAACGTCGATTCTATCCATATGATCAACGGTTAGTTGAATTAGAATAATAAATGAGTATTTGCGTTGTTAATTAACTTCTCCAATATGATTCCATTTCTATGCTTTCAAAAATGGATGAGATATTCCATTATGCTAAAATTTTTCCCAATCTTTTCGTTTAAGTCTGAATCAAAAGAAAGAAAAATAAAAACAATTTTAAATATCATTTAATTACAATTAAAGGCTTTTTTTTTATTTCTTTTCCGCTCCCTCTCTCTCTCTGTGTTTTGTTATATTTAATTATATGAATTAAAGTAATGTTATGATTTTGACTCAATTATCTGTTCTCATGTATTATTGCACGACAAGCAAGCAAAGGAAAGTGAAATTTTAACCGACACTGATGGTGTAAATACAATTCAGGCATCTGATATAATTGAAATCGAAAAAGATACTTATTTCTATAGGCTGGCCTCATAGAGAATGAGAGCATCAGATTGAAGTCTGCAGAGCTCACTAGCCAAATTGTCTCTAGTCTTCAACCTCTAAATAACAAATTATATTTTTTTAGTTAACGTGACAGGATCAGTTTGGACAAAATTGTATAATATAACATCTTTATCTTTGAATAATTATTCTATCAATTGAATTGAATCACTAGCAAAGTGGACTATATATAGTAGAGGGACCACACCTCCTCCCACTATATTTTTATTAGGCCGCCTTAAATTTCTACCTAATTTTTGTCTGATTGTCTATACTTTTTAGTTTGAACCGGACTATTCAAACAGAATTGGCAGTTTTAAATCGGGATCAGAAACCGCTCAAAACCGATTAGGAACCAAGGCACCGAAATTAGGATCCTCGGTCTTAGTTTCGGTTGCCCTTTAAAAAAAATCAGAACAGTCGATTAGGAACCGACAATTCCTTCGGTTCTAGTTTTTTTTTTTTTTTTAAAATTTTAAAAAAATAGATAAGGGGGCCGGTTCCCTAAACCAGAGGAGGAACCGTAACCCCGATTCCTCCTCCGATTCCAAACCGAAATTGGGACCGGGACCCCCACGATCCCGGTGCCGATCCCCCTAAAAAATGAACCGGAACCGACAGTTCCAAAACCGAAACTGCCAGTGCTAGAACCTTGGCCATCTCTAATACTTTTACTCAATAACAATTATTAATAAAATAAATATAAAAAATTTGTTAAATTATACTTGAAATTAAAATTTATAAAAATTCATACTGAATTCCCTTAGCATTAAATTTCACCGTTAAAAAATAAGCTCGAACCTTTAATATTATAAAAACTCACCCTGAATCTCCTGCTTTTTCTTCTACTTTTTCTTTTTTTAACGGTCAAACTTAATATTATGAGAATTCAGTGTGAATTTTTATAAATTTTAATTTCGAGTGTAATTTAACAAATCTAAGGTAAGTTTACTATTATATATTCAATATTAATATTATTATTTGGGTTTTCTTGATGCTGACATGCGTACTAAACATTTATTATTATTATTATTATTATTATTTGGGTCCTCTTTGATGTGGTCACATATACTAAAAATCCAAAAACTTAATTAAAAAAAAATCATGTTTATTCAAGATATAAGGAAAAATAAATATGTTAAAAAAAAATGAATATAAATTTAAATTTAGTTTTCTAGATTGTGCTATACACTGTCAGACTCAACAGTCCATATTATTTTGATGTTATTGTTTCACTGACAGTCACAGTCCATGTACAAACTCGTCGCTGTGTGCCTCTCTTAATGGTATCATGGTTAATGGGTTGGAGAGTGATTCCTCCTTGGCTGTACAGAATATTAATAATAATTATCCTATCAATCTTTTTTAAAATCCTCCTTCAATGAAGCAAATAATGAACATCGTCGACACGTGAGATTATCAAACAAGGCAAACATGAATTATGCACGCACGCGAAAAAAGCATGAATCAAATTGGGTTTTACAGGTGAAAAAGAGTGAAGATTGACCAACATCGGATGGCGCAGACATTTCTTCATCCTCCTGGGATGATCAAAACTGAACTGATAAGTGCTCAAATGGGGTTACAACAGAGAGGGTTAAGTTGGGTTGATTCAGGATGCTACCATAATAAAATCTGAATAAAGTTTCCAACTAAAATTTCAAGCTAAGTAGAATAACTTCTAAGAGATACCAAAAAATAAGTGGCATAAATAAGGTAGGATTGCTACTAGGATACTTAAATCACAAGAAGTTATCGTCGTAGGCTACTACTGCACCTCAAGGACTTACACAGTTACTAGTTTATGTACAAAGAGTTCAGCACCACTTGCTTTCAGTATCTACTTAAAAACTTTATTCTCCCACGGAAAATAAACAACATATTGTATTATTAATTTATTCGGTTAAACTAGAGATTTGGTTTGGGACACGTCGATCCAAAATATTCTAGAAAAATTATTATCATTCTCCAAAGTGTATCTTTGAGTACCTTAGTTCAAGCTGATCACATAAACTAATCTCCTTTCAGTTCGCTTCAGAAGTCTCTTCTTTTTCTTCTTGTATCTCAATCGAGTTTAGCACTGGGCCCCCACCATTAATCTCTTCTGCATTTCCTGTTTCAGATATTTTTGTGATCCTCTGTAACTCATCAATTACATCTGATGGATGAGAAACTGACTGATCTCCTCCAGCCAACTGTTCTTTCTGAACAGATGGTTTCGGTCGTCGGATGGCTTCAGCTGCTTCTGCCATTGCAACAGGCGGCGGTTGGGGTGGAACCCATGTCCGCTTAATTGGTTGTTCGTGGGTTTGTGCACCATTAGGTCCAGCCTTTAGTTCATTTTCATTTTCAATTTCTGAGATCCTCACATTTTTCCGCTGCCACCACGGCACTGCACTCTCGTTCTCTAATTGATTGTTCACCCCATCATCTTGAACCATGTAATTTAAGCCTTCTGCACTTACTTCAGACTGAGGTACATGGCTCGAGCCATTTTGGGCCTGTCCAACCTCCCAAGGCTACTCATGAGGAGAAAAGTATTAATCAGTTAGGGGGAATTCAAGGGACTTCAATATTTCTTTTATTATAATTGAATGCAATTAGATAAACATGTTTAAGTTATTTGTAAAGGTTATATTTCAGAAAGCTCGTTTCAAATCAGAGCCCATTTTGGACCAATTATGTGGAAAACATGGTTCGATAGACCTCTTGTGTTTTCTTAAAACAGTCCAAAAACCAAGCAATGAAATTGTTAAGAGTACTTTCTCAATATCATGCAGGCCAGCGATAGCAAATGCAGGAATTTATAATTGATTGTGAGATATAATCTCCTTCTATATGAGTGGGTCCAACTCTTCCAAAATTATATACTTATGCACTTGTGAAATTCTATTGCTCACAGCTCATAGCCAACACATTCAAAGAGGAGTCCATAATCCATGAATCTAAAGAGAAAAGCACACCTTAGCTCTTGGGGCTAAGCGCGGATTTGATAATTGCTGGTTAGGGTTGGGAGGTTGATCATTGATGTCCTGCACATGGATCCAGAATGACAGAGAATCAGCACTGGCCAGCAAACAAGTCAATCTCAACATTGAAAGCGATATCAATTACCCTAATGTTGGAAGGTTTCTCTCCTCTTTGGACCATTGCCATTATCTGCAACACAATACAACAATCAAAAAGCAGAATTCATTCTCACGCTAGCCAAGGAAATATGCTAATATGAAATAGGTTATGCCAATATAAATGCAGCAAGTATCCAATATAAGAAATATGCTAAATAACTTTCCTTAAACAGTAGGATTGTTTACGGAGTTTTGAGAAAAATAAAGGTTCAGTAAAAGTACTTAACTCCATATATGACTTAGGGTGAGGTGCAATAGAGGGTTCCACGGGTGCAGGAGGTGAGGAAGATCTCACTGTACAGAAAATTCCAGTTATTTGATGAAAAAAAGATGAAACCAGAAAAAAGATGAAACAATATAGATTCAGCAACCTGATCTTGAGTCAAAGTCCGTCTTGCCATTTGCATATTGTTGCTGAGGAAAGGCAATTTGTATCAGTATCAACTCAACTTAGAGAACTAAATTTTGAATCACAACTTAGCATTCTCAGTCTACCACTTATTTTCAGCTCACCTTTACATTTGTCATCGAGATCCTATGATCTTCTTGACTGGCAAAAGAGGCTCTCCCAGAATAATTAGTTTGCCCTGATAATTATACAGAAACGAAGGATATTTAATAATAAAGACAGAGGTACTAATTTGCAAAGAGCACCCCAATAATTAATGATATTCCGTATTTGCTGTGACACACGTGCTTTCTGGAATCTACGCTCCGTCTCCCCAGATAAAACAATTGCTTGGCAACTCCTTTTGTCTGGATCTTTGAGGAGCAAACTATTGAAAGGGCCTAAAGCTCCAGACTTTTTTATATTTTATTTTTAATGCTACACAAGTTGGATAATTCATTATGCATGCTTAACTAATTATAAACATCCGAACAACTCAAAATTACAGAATCAAAAGCTAATGAAGTGCCTGCTTGATCAGAAGGGAAAATCTGATGTACCTTCCAACTTCCGAATGGAATTACTCATAGACTTCATTTCCTGAACTTGCACATCTAATAGATTCATAAATTCTTCAAAATATCTCTTCTCTGAAAAATGAAATTAGTTGCAGAATACAAAGATTGTTACTCAATAGCGAAGCAGCAAAAGTAAAAGACAAGTCAAGAAAAATGTTAGATGAACAAATAAACTTGATTCAATTAGAATCGCACCATTATTTTTTGAATTCAACATTTCCTGGCTTGCCTTTGCCACATCAGCAGCTGCCGCTGCCGCTGCTTTTGCAGCTGCTGCTGCTTCTTCTGCCAAGCTTGGTTTTGCATCAGTTTTCTTCAGAATGTCATTTTCATCTTCTAATACAACTTTACGTATCCAAGATTTCAACCTCGGGACAAAAGTATTCTAAAACAAGAAATATGTTATCTGATTCTGTGATTAAGCTTAAATTATTAAGTGGTAAGAATCTACTATACATATGAGGTTGGGCAAAAGATGCACACAGGTGAACTATGTAATGTCTGTGACAGGAATAGAATCATGAAGATCTCATATCAACATATTCGACTGGCAATTTTAAATTTTTCAGACAGCAAAAATAGATGATGTGTTGTTACCTTAATTAAAACAGCAGTTCCAGCACCTGATACAGCTAGCAATCCTACAGCAAAAACAGCATGATACCAGTGAAACCTTGAGCGCCATAAGGTCCCACCTGGTGAAATGGCACCAGTAGGAGCAGCTGCTGCAGGTTGCAGAGCTTGTGTTGGGGCCAGTGGCTGAATATTCGATGATGATTTCACCTGCCCATCTGTTTTGCATTGCAGTACAGCATAAAATAGCATCAGTGAAACAAACTTCAGACAAGTTTGGTCAAACCCAAAAAACTGCACCAGCAGGGAAGAGATAACTACCAGTTTGATACTAAACTTCATTACCTTGATTAGTAGTAGTAGTAGTAGTTGCCTGTGCACTTGGAGATGGATCCTGAAAATATCAGGCAGTAAAACAATAAATCTCGCAAACAGACAACCAGTGACTGCTTCATAAAACCATACAATGCCATATTAAGAGTTAACCAATATAAATCACTTTGCTTACAGGCACACGTCGAAAAGCCTCGTCTATCTCCTCCTTTGTAAGACCCTTCTTCTCAAGGAAAGATCTTCTATAGATGACTGGAGAACCCCTAACTTTAGGGTGAGAAAGAAATTTCACAGCATTTTGCACTTGATCCTCTCGCAATGGTTCCGAATTCTTAAATACTGATGGTTCAGAAATTGGTTTGGGAGCCTCTGCCTGGGAATGTTGCTGCACCTCATTTTTCGGTTGTACAATCTCTGTAGCTGAAATTTAGAAATCAAAATTAGAGTAGCATTGCTTATACTTCTCCATAAAAATCAATCAAGTGAAACCCGCCTAAACAACAAACTTTGAAAGCTCTCTTGAGCAAAATCGACCTGCAAAGGTGTCATTCTATTTATGTTAAGTAATTTTTCAATGCAGACGTTGTTATGTTTTATATCGGGTAAAGGAAGTTGTAACGCCATTTGCAGTAATATAGATAAAATATCCATCCAAAAATGAACTTTAAACAAGCCAATTTTTTTATTTCTATGATATGTACAATCTAGAATCTCCAGTAAATTGTACATTGTGATGCTTCTTATTAATGAAGATTAACATAAACTCATCCCAACACGAATTACCTAACGCCGATTAAACAAATTTTAAGATTCTCTATAATTTCCTCATCTTTTTGGTAAATACTGTAACATTCTAGTCAAACGAAATATTAACTTGTGAAATTTCAATTTTCAAGTAACAATTTACGAACTATTCGCACAAACAGGCCCGCACACGATTCAATCTAACTTAGCTAAACAAGTTTTTTCAGGTTTTTTTAATATATTTTTTCTTTAATATTGCAAAAACAGTAAAAGATTAGCCATTGACCAAATAAAAGAAAAGAAAACCTGAGGTAGGAGGATTCTCTGCCGTCGTATTAGGAGAAGCCGGAGACTGAGTGGCCATAGTACTCAAATCCTAACGTCAAATTTGCAAAATAAAAAAAATAGTTATAAAAAGCCAAGGAAGTGAACGACAGTAAAGGACGGAAAAACAAAATCGAAAAATATAGGTTGAAAGTGGTGGAGCTGCTTACTGGAGATGACGACGACGATGATGTCAGGAGAAGTCAGAGGTGGTTTTCGCGCATCGCAAAGCCGAGAGTTGCCATTTTACTCTTGTTTTTTCTCTGTTGATTACCACCAAATGACGCCGAAAAACGATGTAGATAATATGATTTTTTTTTTTTTTTGGCTTTCCGTTTTCGACACCAAATAATTCGAGTTTCTTTTTTATTTTCTTTTCAAAGATCAAATGATAAGAAAGGAGTTAATTTCAAGAGGTTTGCCTAATTACAATCGGAATTAAAGTTTGTATTAATTGATACTAACCTCCCTTCACGTTAACTTTGACCGCCAGAATAAACGTTGACTTTTTTTTTAATTTATTAAATAACCAAAATACCCCTATTAATTAATTAATATTATTAATTTTTTACTATTTATTAAAAAAATTAATGGTGAGATTCAGATTGGATCTCCACCAAGAAAAAAAAATTTTGAAGGCATTTATCGAACCCAGAAGGGTTCGTTCGAACCCAGAAGGATTCGTTCGAACCCTCTGGGTTCATGGAATCCAGAGGGTTCGAAGATGAACCCTTCTGGTTCGATGAATGTCTTCAAAATTTTTTTTTTTTTTTTTTGTTCTTGGTGGATTTCCATCGTCCATCATTATTGATGGACGATGGAGATCCAATCTGGATTCTACCATTAATTTTTTTAATAAATAGTAAAAAATTGATAATATTAATTAATAGGGGTATTTTGGTCATTTAATAAATTTGACAAAAGTCAACATTTAATCTGACGGTCAAAGTTAACGTGAGGGGAGATTAGTGTCAATTAATACAAACTTTGATTCCGAGTGTAATTAGTCAAATCTCAGGAAGGTTGAGTGTAATTAACTCAATAGGAAAGTGTAGGGTCCAATAATCCACAGTGTATCTTCTTTTTAATCACGCTATATATAAAGATTGTTTTAAAACAAAAATGAAAAAGTGAAAAAATAGTTTATAAAAATTAAATTAAATTACTAATTAATTAATTTGTTTTTAACTATATAATATTAATTTAGTAGTATACTCTTTATATTTATATTATTATAAATTCGAGTCGATTTTTATTAATAGAAGACGAGAATTATTGGAACAAACGGTCTGGATAACTACCTTCAATACGGGAAAGAGATCTACCTATACAATTAAGTTTTTATAAATAATAATAAAAATATATATTTATATAACTATATAAGAATTTAAATCTTAATGGCTTAAAAGATTTTGATATCTTTAAAATCTTGCGTAGAAATCTGGTTGTTAACCGATTATAACTGCGATCAAGGCATAAAATGTTAATACTTTAAAATATTAGCGTGATTGACCCGACATGTTTAAAGTAAATCTTATCTTAAATTTTAGGGATAATTGCAATGAAGTACCCTGACGTTTGGCTATATTGTAATGAAATCGTGAGTTTAGCCTTAATTGCATGTTAGTACCCTTGACCAAGTTGACCGGTATGTTGACTTTGACTTTTTTGGTAAAAAGACAAAATTGCCCCTGGTTTAAAAAAAATAAATTAAATAAAAATTTTAAAAAATTTTAAAAATTTAAAATTTAAAAAATGGATCTCCACCGTCCATCAATCTTGATGGACGGTGGAGATACATTTAAAATATAAAATAAAAATTTAAAACTAAATAATTAAAAAAAAATTTAAAAAATATTTTATATAAAAAAAAAATTAGTGTTCTTGGTGGAGATCCAGATTGGATCTCCACCGTCCATCAACATTGATGGACGGTGGAGATCCAATATGGATCTCCACCAAGAACATCAAGAACAAAAAAAAAAAAAAAAAAAAAAAAAAAAAAAATTGTTCAAACGCGAACCCAGATCTGGGTTCGCGTTTGAACAATTTTTTTTTTTTTTTTTTTTTTTGTTCTTGATGTTCTTGGTGGAGATCCAGATTGGATCTCCACCGTCCATCAATGTTGATGGACGGTGGAGATCCAATCTGGATCTCCACCAAGAACACTAATTTTTTTTTATATAAAATATTTTTTAAATTTTTTTTTAATTATTTAGTTTTAAATTTTTATTTTATATTTTAAATGTATCTCCACCGTCCATCAAGATTGATGGACGGTGGAGATCCATTTTTTAAATTTTAAATTTTTAAAATTTTTTAAAATTTTTATTTAATTTATTTTTTTTAAATCAGGGGCAATTTTGTCTTTTTACCAAAAAAGTCAAAGTCAACATACCGGTCAACTTGGTCAAGGGTACTAACATGCAATTAAGGCTAAACTCACGATTTCATTGCAATATAGCCAAACGTCAGGGTACTTCATTGCAATTATCCCTAAATTTTATAATGTCAAACCTTGCCTTGGACAAACATCTTCAAGCTCTTAGTGGGCTGGGCCTGAGAGATGCCACTACAACCACGGGCTTGTAATGGGCCTGCCTAATGGCCCAAGACCGCCACGTGAAATGTGATTTGGAGAGTGGAAACCAATCTTAAGGCCTGTTTGGAGGGTGAAATTGGACTGAGATTAGAATATTTCTAATCCAATCTCACGATTTATGGAAAGACGGGGACTTTGACAAAATGAGTGGGGTGCTAATAATAAACAAGGCCCCTAAAATATTAGATAAAATCATAAATAGTTGTTTAATAACTAAAATCTAAAATAGCCATGAGCCCCCTTTTTTTTTTTTTTTTTTTAATGAAATCTAATATTAATCGGGTCAGGTCTACGAGAGCGGAACAAATGAAACGCTATAAGTGTAACCCATAATAATAACTTTCATTAAAAAAAAAAAAAAAGTGTTCAACCACTTTATTATTAATAGATGTACAAAATAACCATGAATTAAATTATTTATAAGAACCTACTAAATATATTTACAAATAAAATTGCCATGATTCTCACCTACTAAATATACTCCATCTCATTATCTTATAAGAACAACAACTTGACCGTTACAAATTGAAGAAATATTTCACTAAAAAATAGTATGATAAAATGGTTCAACTTCATCGTAAATCTTTGTTTATCTACATTCTTCTTCAAAATCATACATGTTTAACTCTTTTCTTTTCTAAAGTAAATTTTTAATTAATGAACTACAATGATCAATATTGATAGGGTTGAACATCCATTTATAGTTTAAGTGGTTAGTGTAGTTTCCTACCACATCAGTTGTGAGGGTTCAATTCTCATTATGTACATTTACCAGTATGTATGAGTAGTTTTTTTTTACTCCTTATTGTGGGAGTAGATTTATCCGTTATAGGAGTAGATATTCGGACTGTACTTTTAGTTATTGATCTCAACAAATTTTTATAGTTATTAATATTATAATTTATACCATTAAAAAAAATATTGATAGGGTGACGAAAAATTTGTACTCAAATGAAACATTTTTCACATTTGAAGCAAATTTTTTTCACGATTAGGAAACGGACGTATAATATGTACACCTCGTTGATGTGGACGCAAGGATTATTTCAAAGCTAACAAGGTAGCTAATTTCCAAAAGCTACTCCCTAGTTTTCACGCGTGATTCTCACCACACCTACCTCAAGAAAATTCTTCCTCATTTTTGTCATTTTTTGTCTAATTCTTTGGCCTATGAATTATTAGGTGTAACTCTCGGATTAAATTTATAAAACGTACGTTAAATTATACAAAATTTATGTTAAATTCAAAAGTTGTATGCAAAGACTATGTAACTTTAATGTAAATTTTATGAAGCTTAATGTGAGTTACGATGTTCGTATTTTGTAAAAACACATACATATTCTCATAATGATTAAATTTTTATCATCTGACGGTATATAACTATATACGAAGTGTACCTAACAACCATGACAATATATAAAAAACTTTTATTATCATTTTAATTAGCGATATTATTAAAATCCTCCCAATAGTTTGGTATATTTATCAAAATTTCCTCTCTAGTTTTATTTTTGGTTAAAATTCTCTCTGTAGTTTGGTGTAATCGTCAAAATCTCCCTACTGTCAGTTTTAATTACCAAAATACTATTGACCGTTAATTTTTCAGTTAGGCATATTATTAAAATCCCCATATAATTTGATGTATTAGTCAAAATCTCTCCATAGTTTTATTTATGGTCAAAATCTCCCTCGTAGTTTCTTTTTATAGTTAATTTCCCCATACCCTCAGTTTTAATTACCAAAATACTTTTACCCATTAATTTTCTGTTAAAAATTTTAGGACACCATGGATATAAAGGTAAATATATATATATTAAATTAAAATATTTTAATTTATAATGTTAATGTTAATTTATAATATAATGACATTAGAGATCAAATATAAAAAATTAAAAAAAGTTGGATCTCCGTCGTCCATAGATGGACAGGGGAGATCATAAACACAATTTTTTTTTAAAAAAATTACAAAATGTTTTTAAAAAAATAAAAAAAATAAAAAATAAAAAGATGGATCTCCACCGTCCATCTACATATTATGATGGACATTAGATATCAAATTTAAAATATTAAAAATTTAAAAAATTTAAAAATTTGAATCTCCACTGTGCATAGATGGACGGTGGAGATCATAAATACAATAATTTTTAAAAAAAGTTAGCAAAAAATTTAAAAAAAAATTAAAAAAGTAAAAATAAAAAGATTAATCTCCACGTCTATCTCCATATTATGATGAACATTAGAGATCAAATCTAAAATATTAAAAAATTAAACAAAATTGGATCCCCACCGTCTATCTATAGATGGTGGAGATCATAAACACAAATATTTTTTAAAAAACATTACAAAAAAAAAAAAAAATTAAAAATAAAAAGATGAATTTCCACCGCCCATCTCTATATTATGATGAACATTAGAGATTAAATTTAAAATGTTAAAAAAATTAAAAATTAAAAAAAGTTAGATCTCCACCTTAGTTATGGCCCCGGTTCGAACCGAACCGCTGGTCCTGGTTCAAAACTAGTTAGGAATCGTGCACCGGAACCGGACCACTCGGTCCCGGTTGGAGCAAAAAAATAATCGGAACTGCCGGTTAGGAACCAGAGGTTCAAGGAACCTTCCGGTTAATGGCGGTTCCGGTTCTTGCACCGTTTTTTTTTTATTTTAAAAAATTTAAAAATTTGGCCGTTGGCCTGAGTGTTAGCCTGCTGCCACTGCCATGGCAGTGGCAGCAGTCTGACTACCATGTAGCCATCTTGTAAAATTACAACTACTACCCCTGAAAAATTACATTTTGATCCCCTAAATTTAAAAATTATTATTTTCTCCCTAACCCAAAAAACTATATAAACCCCATTCCTCTTCAATTCATTCACACCAATTTCTCGCAATCTCATTCTCTTAATATTTTTCTCTCATTCTCTCAATCTTTCTCTAATTCTTTCATTCAGTCATTCTCTCAATTTTGCTCTTATTTTTCAATACTGCAATTATTTTTATTATTTATTTAAATTATATACTTCACCATTATAAATTTATAATGGCATCACAGTCAAGACCGTCTATTTTTGGAGGCCGAAGATCTGTTTCCAGAAGGTTCGTTTCCTGTAGAGACATTGAGCAGGTACCAGATTTAAATGTTGAATATAACACCCCCCGATCCGAACCTGCTCGGACCGAATCGGGAAGCGCTACCGTATACGAAAAACAAGTTTCAGAACAGGAACTTTAAGTAATGATCCAAATAAATATTTAAAATTATCCAAAAAGATTTTCTGAAATTTTCGCCAGAGTTTCCTCTGTTTTTCCGACTTTCCAAAAACCTGTTTTCAACAATTTCATAAACACAATTCATACAAAATATTTATAAAAATTCAACTTCAAAAGTATTAAAATCCATGGGCCCAATTATCACAAATATTTACAAACATACATAAAACTAAATATCCATTACATATATTTACAAAAAAACATTCTTGTCCATGCATACCGATATAATACATATAAAACATCAAAGATATATTGGCTACCAAAAATGCAGGAGCGATGTGATTCAGGACTCAATAACTGCAGACTCAACTCTTTGCAGTCTTATCTTCTTCCTGAACTCACTTACCTGCGTGTGAGAAACTCAACACGCTAAGCATAACGCTTAGTGGGTGTACCTAAAATCCAATTGTATAAACATAATATAATATCTCAATAACGCAAATAACATATAAAACCAACATATGGGGCACAATTAAATCAAATATTTCATATATATATATATATATGTGTGTGTGTGTGTGTGTGTGTGTGTGTGTGTGTGTGTGTGTGCATTGGAAAAACGATAACAAATATTATATCAAAGCAATTATCAACAACATCTTCCGAAATCGGAATAAAATAGCGTATCAAACTTATTAATACCAAATCAAATCATATAACAAATTATATCTCATTTCTATTTCCATTTTAGGCTCCTGATATACTAAACATACTTTTCGGACTGGATTACGGGCTATACATAACAGAGATGGATACCAATGGAGGACCCGCTGCGTATCCCAGATATATCAGAACAGAGTTGGATACCAACAGAGCACCCGCTGCGTATCCCAGATCAGATTTCCCAACCCGCAAAGGGTGGTACCTCAATCATAACATATAGGCGTAGTACTACTCAGAGAACCCAATTGACATGTCAATCTCCTATATCCATATCTATGTTTACATATATCAAAGCCAAATCACTTTTCGAAAATCATATAATTCATTCTGAACAGAATCGTCAATTTAAATTCTGAAATCATATTCAAATCAGTATACACATTTTCAAAATTCGAATCGTATCAATATACATATACAAGCAAATTACAAAATCATTTCTGAAAATATTTCTGAATCCAGAAATTGCTTCAAATCACATTTAAAGTCACATGCAATAATATATCATAAATCCATAGTAAATCCAAATGCCCCGAATAACTTTTCGAAACAAATCGCAAAACAATATATATGAAATTGCTTTTAATAATATTCTCCGTAATATTACTATAATCAAAACATATCGAAAATCAATTCGGAATATTTTTCGTAAACAATATTACGGATCCAAATTATATTTCAAATAAACATAATCCAAATCACAAAACAATATATGTGTATATATATATATATTCAAAATCAATTTATTACAAACAATATATACTAAATCATCCCAAAATCAATTTCAAACAACATATCATAATCAATATAGCTCAAATAAACTAAAAACAATATAATATAACGATTCCGAAATATTCTGAAAAATCTGAAAAATACGAAAACAGTATCACCAAACTTGAAATACTATTCTTTACATAAAACTCTTCTTGACCAACTTCACTTTCCTTCTCCTTCTTCTTATTCTAGCACTTTCTCTCTCTAAAATCTCTCTCTTTCTCTCTCTATTTCTTTCTCTCTTTCACGCCTAATTGCTCTGATTTGTGTTTTTGCTGTGTAAAAATTTTTGTTGTGCAAATACAATTTTTGTTTAACTTGGGTTTTCATTGTGTGTGCTCCACTCTCTCTCTCACACACACACACACACATACATATATAAATATCTTCTCAATTACAAATTGCTCCCTTAACTTATACAAATCACAAAATGGTAATCCAATTTACAATTAATCACATTCCATATCGATAATTATTCTAAAAATATTCCACACTTATCCAATTACCAAATTGACTTCACCAATATTCAATTGGACCCATTATCATCCAAATGCACCATGAAAATAATATCTCTAATGGGATTTAACTCGGTTAAAATCACTATTTGTTTATACACCATATAGTAAATATATATTTTCCATCAAGTTAAATCAGATACTTAATTTCTGCATGCTTAATAATAATAATTTTCATAATTACGAAAAATTAGGGGCGTTACATTGAAGAAGTGCAGAGTCGTCGTGCCCCTAATCCAGAATTAAATTTCAACGATGCAAATTTTGCTGAATACTTACAACAGAGAGAATATGAGGAAGTAATATTTTGTAATGAAACTTCTCGTTATTTTAGTCATCACAATTCTTATCCCTCTCCCCCTAGTCCCTCTTGTGAAATCCCCTCAAGTGAAACCGTACAAATGTCACTGCTAGATTTGGCAAAGTACAAATTTGAACTTTTTTAAGTTCATATGAGGAGGGTCAAGAAGTAATCTGGGGAAGTTGTGGTGACTTGCAACTACTGTAACAAAGATTTTAAGTGGAACAAATTCGGAGGGTACAGGACATACTGGAAGCACATTAACACCAAGCATCCAGTCGAAGCTCAGCATGAGCGTAGCCGAGGACAATACCAAATTTCCAGGTACACATCTCTTGACCATTCTTTATTTAAATATAGTGATATAAATAATAAGGAACAATTAGCAAGAATGGTAGCGATCGAACATCTTCCTTTGTTTTGGCGAAAAAACTAGTTTTTTAAAATATTGTCATAATACTTTAAATCCCGCTGCATGTAGAGTACCTAGGACCACATTAAAACGTACTATGTGTGACATTTATAAAAAAGAAAAGAAAAAGCATTAGTTAGATATTTTCAAAATTATATGGGTCGTGTGTCTGTTTGTGACGATATCTGGAGCAATCATTGGTAGAAATATTCATACTTAGTACTCATTTGCCATTACATTGACTAATCATGAGAGTTGCAAAAACGAATTCTTGCATTTAGAGTTTTTGACAACACTCATTCTGGCGATAATATTTATAAATTAATAAAAATTATTTTTGAAGAATACTGTATTGAAAGTAAAATTTTTACAATCGATTTTGATAATGCTGCAAACAATAATGCCACTGTAACACCCCCTAACCCAAATCGCTCGGACCGAATCAGGGAGCGCTACTATATACTAAAATCTAACTTTTACTTTTATATAACCATAATTTAATACGACATTAAAAACATTTGAAAATGGTCCAAATAAATTTCCAAAAATCTTATCAGAGTTTCCTCTGGTTTTTTTTTATTTTTCAAAACCTGTTTACAATTAAAATTCATAAAAATTAACTTCTAAATCTCAAATCACTTTTGCGCACCTTTCCAAATGTAGTGCGACTTACCAAATCACTTTATCACAATATAATGTATAACTAGTCAAATAACATAAATATATGATAAAATATTTATATAGCGGAAGCTCGTTAAATATATATACAAACAGTTTTTGTATATGCATGCCGTATCAAAATATATATACTTATTACAAAAGGACTACCAAATATTTAGGAACGATGTGACTCTGGAGATGCTCTTGCAGTCTCTACTCTTCTTTGTCTTTGTCTTCCTTGGAACCTCTGTTACCTACGTGTGAGAAAACTCAACACGCTAAGTATATTGCTTAGTGGGTGTTCACATAATTGCATATACAAATATACTATATCAAATAAGTTTATATATTTTCGATAAAACTATAAATAACATATAATTAAATCAGATATGGGGCTCAAATCAAATCAAATCATATATTCAATAAATACCATATTCGAAATCAATCAACAGATAAAATCGTCATAATTTCTCAAATACTTTCATATAACAAATCAGATTTCAGACTGGGCTCCTAACATATAAAACATAAATTATCGGACTGGATTACGGGTTGTTCGGCATCGGACACACACCCGCCGAACATCAGATCAGAATGGAACACTAACGGAATCACCCGCTATAAATGTCCCATGACAGAATCCTAAGAAGGGTGGTACAAACAGAATAAATCGGCACAGTACTGTTCAGACAGAAATCCAATTGACATGTCAACCTCCTATATCCATATCTATGTTTATACACATCAGAGGCAAAATGTTTTCTCAAATCCAATGTCAACATATTTCATTTCTTTCAGAATCATCGAATTCAACTTATTCAATTTCAATTCATATCGATATATATATATATTTTTTTTGAAATTCAAATTTCATCAAATATCATATAACAGAAATATACGAATATATTTCGAAATCAATAATCACATCAAATCAATCCGAAAATATATTCAAACGTATTTCATAATTCCATATCGAATCAAAATGCCCCAAAATCATTTTCCGATACATTTCACAAATATTATATAATTAAAATCACTTTCAACGATATATTTCTATAACAATATATTTCCATAACACTATTAGAACCAAATCGTATTCAAATCAATTCAGAATAGAATTCACAATCAATATTTCAAAAATAAACTATATTATAAATCAAATCAGTCCAAAATCGATTTCAAACAATAAACCATAATCCAAATAACTCAAAATAAATTAAGTGAAATCAATCCAAAATATTCTGGAAAACGAAAAAATTCAAAAACACGTGTACACCGAACCTGAACTATAATCTATAATCCATATAATTCAACTAATTCAAAAACTCTAAAATTCGACAATTCCGAAAATTTCTGAAAAACTGGAAATTCGAAAAAAATACGTGTACACCAAACCTAAACATTTCCTCCTTCTCTTTTCCTTCTTCTCCTCATCTTTCCTTCTTCTTCTTTTTCTTCTTCTTTCCTTCTTCTTTTTCTTCTTTTCTTTATCTCTCCTCTTTCTCTCTCATCTTTTCTCTCTTCTTTCTCTCTCGTTTCTCTGTTCTGTTCTTGTTTGAGAGCTTTTGCTATCTTTCAATTCTGTTTTATGAAGCTCCACCGCTTCAAAATCGACTCGGTGCTATATTTTTTTTTAAAATTTTTGAGCCATCGCGATAGCGTACTGCGAGCGGTGGCCGCGTCGCTCGGTCGCGTTGCTCACTGGTGGAAATTTGCCACTTTCACCGTGAGTAGTTACTGCGAGCGCTGGTCGAGATCCTGGTCGCGGTGCTCACTGGTCCAATTTCTCCATTTTCACCGCGAGCAGCTACCGCGATCCCTGGTCGCGATGCTTACTGTCCAAGTTTTCACCATTTTCTTCGTGCATTGTTTTCGACCGTACATTTAATTACATTTTCCACCCCTCAAATCATAAATATCATATTCACATACTCAAAATTAATTCAATCATACTTTTCATATTTATTCGAAATTAGGGATATTACAGCCACCGTTCCACAATTAATTCAATTGTATCAACCCTACTTTGGCGGCAGATTTTTTCATCAAAGATGTGTTTGCCATGTTTTAAATATATGTGTACAACATGGTTTGCAAACACTATAAGAATAGATTACACCAATTAGGGATGCTCTATATTATTTGTGGAAACATCATAGCATTATGAAACAATGGGCTAGGTATTGTAAATCTAATGGGAAACATCCAATTATGTTTTCCCGTGATGTTCCAACTCGTTGGAACTCCACATATAAATTGTTTTGTGAAAACTATGATTATAGAGAATTATTAGCTAGATTTATGCAGCATAATATTAGGAGTATTAATTTATATGAACATTATTGGGATGTTTGTACAAATATTTGCATGCTTTTAAAAGTTTTTCATGATGCAACTAAAGTTTTATCCGATATATATTATCCAACTTCATATTTATCTTTATGTGAAGCCATTAATATTGTAGGTGCATTTAATGAATGTGCATAAATACCGAAACTAAGTTTGTACAATGAGAGATAGATGGTTAAATTATTATAGGGACATTCTTGTAATTTATACTGTTGCATCAGTTTTTGACCCTATGTGTAAATTTGATAGTTTATATGAATATTTAACATTTTATTATCAATCTCTAGGGCTAGCGAATATAGATATTAGTGTTTTATATAATAATATTAGGCAATTATTTTATTCAATGTATGACGAATATCGTTCTGTATACGGTCCCTCGCTGAACATTAATATTCAGCAATCAGAACTAAGCGGAAGTGGTAGTACTAGTAGTCATTCTCATTCTCGCTTTCCCTCATTAAGGAAGTTAGGGTCAAACGTGTTGACCAAAAAATCAAGAGCACAGGGGAGTTTTTCGTTTTCATCAACCTATGTTTCAGAGGTTGATGTTTACATAAACACCTCTGTTGAGTTTTTGGACAGCGAACACTTTAACATCCTACATTGGTGGAGGGAGTACGAAACTAACTTTCTAATTTTGGCCTTCATTGCCAATAAAATTTTGGAACCCTTATCTCGACCGTCGCCGTCGAACAGGAATTTAATGTAGGTGGCAATGTTTTCTACGAGAGACAAGTATTGCTCAGTCCTGACTCAATACAGATCCAGGTCTGTGTTGACGATTGGACCAAAGCCTCATATCGGCAGTAGGAATTGGCTCTGGTGTCCGACAACAATGACTTCTTCGACACCAACGACGATACAACGGCCATTGAAAGAACAAGCGACGATTGATCACCTCCAGAACATAACAAGTAAAAGAACTACGTGGGCTTTGATTCCTCATAGAGGATATGTAGGCAGCTTAATTGAGGTAAAATTAAGTGCAAGCCCTAATTATTTATTTATTTATTTTAATATATTTTTTTAATTTTATAGTTTTATGATATTATCGTAATTTTATTTTAACCCAGTACCCACGTTTAATTTTTTCAACTTTTTATTAATTTGTTTTAAATTTTTAATTATTTAATTTAAAATTTTTTTAAAAAAAAATTGGGCTGCTTGTTCCAGTTATAGAACTGATGATTGAACCGTGGGTTCCATAAAATCGGAGGAGGAATCGGAACCGGGACCGGGACCTCCACGGTCCCGGTTCCGGTTAGGCCAAAAACGGAACCGGAACGGCTGGTTCCGGAATCGGGGCCATAACTACTCCACCGCCCATAGATGAACAGTGGAGATTATAAACACAAAATATTTTTTAAAAAAATTACCAAAATTTTTTTAAAAAAAATTAAAAAAACACAAAATATTTTTTAAAAAAACACATAAAAAATTAAAAATTAAAAAATAAACCTCCATCGTCCATCTTCACAAAATTTTAAATTATTTAATTTTTTATATTTGATCTCTAATATCATCATATTATGGACGGTAGAGATTTATTAACTTTATAAATTAAAATATTTTAATTTAATATATATATATATATATATATATTTACCTTTATACCCTTGGTTCTCTAAAGTTTTTAACAAGAAAGTTAATAGTTAAAAGTATTTTGGTAATTAAAACTGACGGTAAGGGGAAATTGACTATAAAATGAAATTACGGGAGGAATTTTGACCATAAATGAAATTATGGGGAGATTTTGACTAATATATCAAATTATAGGAAGATTTTAATAATAAAATAAAATTAGAGGAAAATTTTTGATAAATACATTAAATTATAGGAGAAATTTTAATAATATCCATTTTAATTATGATTAGATTTAACGCACCTGTTAATTTTTATTAAAAACTCATCCGTCTCGCATCACTTGTAGGAAAATAGATTTGACCATGTTGGAGGCAATTTTTTAATCAATTAGTAAAAGGAATTTGGTAGACGATTTACATCACCTTTTACATTTGAAACTCATTATTTCTCTGTTTTGATTTGTTCTCTTCTTCGTACATATTTATAAAAAAACGAAGATTCAAAACCTACTTCTGTAACCATTACGTACAAGTCAGCCAAGTAATAATTGACACTAAAATTAAATTAATTCAAAAGTCATTATCAGGGCACTACAAATAATTCAACTTAAAAAATGATCGAAACAACACATTTTCTGGAGAAAAAGTTAAAAAAGAGATCTCACCTACTACGACCAGGTCCACTGTATATGTGTCAACAAATGAGGGCGGCAACATTATTATTATTATTAATTTATCTGTATTGAGAATGTAAAGTGTAAACATTGATTTTTAATGGGAACAATTTTACATGGAGAAATTAAGAGCAGTTGATTCTTTTGATCAATTCATTTTTTTCTTGATATATACGTACTTTTTAAGGTATTTGAGAGAGATAAACATTGGTTGATTTTTGTGACGTCTACAAGTAACAAATGTTGAACGTGTTTAAAGAATTTCTTTTCTGAAAAATGATTTACGTAGATACGTCTAAAACTAAAAGAACTAATCAACGTCTCTCTTATATGTGTATATATATAGGACCTCGCAGTTGCTTACTCAATATGTACACATCTGCTTGTCTTGCCTTCTGTGTTTGAATACTGCTTCAAAGCTAAACGGTTTGTAATCGTAATGGTTGATCTCATGTTTTGCGCGAAACAGAAAAAATGTGTTTTCATTTCCACGAGTACTGCTATATATATATATATATACACACACACGCATACGTTTCTAAGTGTTGTATGTAATTTAGTTTTTGTTTGTCTGAATTTTGCAGAAGAAAAAAGCTAGCTCGCTCATTCATGGCTCATCATAACCAGCCATCTAAGGGGTTCATTCCACGGTTCAAGAATTTATTGAGGTATATATAATATATATATTTACTATAAGTGCATTTGCATTGACTCACGAAGAGGCTCAAGTAAAGCTTCTCAAAACTATATATCCTACTTAAAATATTAAACACATCTGCACAATATTGTATTTATATAATTTCCGGCATGCATGGAATATATAAATAGTAAACTATATATATCCAACTTGCATGATCTATCAGACAACGTTCCTTGGGCTGGGGTGCCCCTGCTGAATTCTGTCGTGGTTGGACCCCAATATATTACATATATAGTAAGTTTCATGTGCAGTACATGTTTAAACTGAAAATTCCGCACGAAAACACGTATGTAATCCTGCACTTGAAACTCTCTCTCTCTCTCTCTCTCTCTCTCTCTCTCTCTCTCTCTCTCTCTATATATATATATATATATATATATATATATACTCTAAAAAAGAAAGGGACGGGGTCTTTACTGTCCTGTGGTCTTTTTAGTCTTCAATAAAATATCTGTAATTATATATATAATTGCCTGAATTATATATATGCATGCATGCCTGATAGGTAAAATAATGAAGTATATATGTTGAATTTGCAGAGACGAAGAGAGAGGTGAAGAAGAAGGGTGTAAGGACCCAGCTGTAGAAAGGATTGTTGACGGCTTTATTCATTTCAAGACCTGCGTATTTGAGTATATGACCATCACTAACTACTCTTTTATCATATTATATATTTGTATTACTTACCATCATTTTTCACAGTTTTTTTTATTGCATTTTGGGAACAAGTTTTGGGTCGTTTTCAGTTCGAAACACTAAAAAACACTTTAATTTTAAAACATTTATTCATTGCTCAAAATATATATTTTTTTTGTGTTGTTGAAAATAATTAATATGTATTTTTGTGTTTTGCAGCAAAAATCCAGAAATATTCGGTCCACTTGCAGAAGCCCAGCATCCTAAGGTATTGTATCTTTTTATCTTCTTTTTTTTTTCCCTAGATCTAACTATTTATTAAATCAAATTCGATTTAACTATATATAATGATTAATTTTGCAACTATACTATATTTGTATTTTTTTAATTTATAATCCTTTATAGATCTTGTATAGAAACGCGACTCTTAATTAAATCTCTATTTAAACATTTATAATGACTTCGTATTGATTCGCAACGCAGTTTCTAGTATTTGCGTGCTCAGACTCCCGAGTCAGCCCCTCGCATGTCTTAAATTTCCATCTAGGGGAAGCCTTCATGGCCCGCAACATTGCCAACCTAGTTCCTGCATTTAATCAGGTTAATTGCCCTACCATTTCCCCTTAATCTATTAATTAAGTGTATTATCTTTGCTTAATTAATCATTAATCAATTTAACAGTTAATTAATTAACAATATTCTTGTCTACTACTACTGCATATATATACAGTTGAGATACTCAGATGTTGGTGCCATCATTGAATATGCAGTTGGAAATCTTAAGGTACGTAGCTAGCAATAGACTCAAAACTATAACAAATAAAACTTTCTCATTTTAATTAAGAGGAACTATATATATGTATTTATGTAAACAAGGAGAGGAATTTTTTTTTTTATAGGTTGAAAATATCTTGGTCATGGGACATAGTCGTTGTGGTGGGATAGAGAGGCTGATGTCTCTTCCACAGGATGGTTCTACTACTTAGTAAGTCTAAATACTCTCTGAAAAATACTAATCGACAATTAATGTTCACTATTAATTTGTATATACGATCGAAAATGTATTGTACGTGCAGTGATTTCGTTGACGACTGGGTCAAGGTTGCATTACCTGCTAAGATCAAGGTCAAATCAGAATATGGAAACTTATCAGCTGAGGAGCAAAATGCAAAATGTGAAAGGGTAAATCTGAATTACATACATAGTAGTACACTAATTAATTAAAGAATACTCTCTAATGAATATTACATTATTTGGGTACACGCATGCAGGAAGCTGTGAATTTGTCACTGTCGAATCTATTGACTTACCCGTATGTTCGAAGTGGTCTGGAAAACAAAACGCTGGCGTTGAGAGGTGGACACTACGATTTTGTTGAAGGAAAGTTTGAGCTTTGGGAGTTCAAGGCAGTCGTGACACCTCCTATCAATATTCCTCCCATCGACATATGATCCTTGTTCTTTGTTGTTTATCAGTTCAAGTGCGTTTTGTCTTTTTTGTTTGTTTTGTTTTGTTATGATGAATAAATGGGAGCTAAGTGATCTTGTACACTTGCTCTCTTGTATGATCAAATTTTCTGTAGTGTGAAAAGCTTGTGTTCGACGTTATTTGGAATCCCTATTGGATATTAATTCGAAGACAGGTGCCTGTTCAATTCGATGGACCAAACAAATCATTTTATTGGGTTGGTTGGTTTCTGTTGGCAACTTATAAAGATGTTTTGGTCCATTCTCATTGGGTTAGGTCAAGGCAAGAGATTGAGAATTTACCAGATAAAGAACAAAGTAAAAGCACAATGTGAAAGTGTGACTGTAATCAAACCCCAATTGACAGTAACCTACATTATACCATTATGAAAACAATGAAAAGAAAAATGGGTGAATTATAATGGATTACTGTCATGTTTGATTATATTATAATAAAATCGTGAGTTTAGTTTTAATTACATATTAATATCTTACTGTTAGTTGACTTATTTAAAAGTAACGGTTTAACTAAAATTTTTACCTTAAATGACAAAAATATCACTTGTTAAAAAATTAAAAAATAAAAAAATAAAAAATTAAAAAATTAAAAAATTTAAAAAATTTTAATTTTTTTAAAATTTAATAATTAATATTATTTTTTTTATTTTTTAACCAGAGGTATTTTTGTCATTAGAAGCTAAAGTTTTTGGTTAATATTTGCTTCTAACTGAGTCAACTAACGGTAGGGTACTAATATATAATTAAGGCTAAATTCACGATTTCATTGCAATATAGTCAAAAATCAGGGTGTTCCATTGCAATTCGCCCAAGAAAAAAAAAATGATGGGGCTTTCTATTTCTGACATGGTTGTGCAGGAAGCGGTGAAAAAAGTGCTTTGGAAAACAAAACTCTATCTGTCATGGTGACCCACTGACCCTTAGCTGTTCTTATAGGGTGAATTGCACTAAGGTACCCCGAATTTATCTATAATTACACGCATAATGCCAGTTTACCGTTTATTACACTCAAATACCCTTGACCACGTTGACCACTGTTAACTTAACAGTGTACTTAATAGTTCAGGGGTAAATCGATCTTTTACATATGAAATTTCTTTAAAAATCACCTAACTAATAAAAACACACCCCGTCATTTTTTAAATTAATTTTAAAAAATAAAAATAAAATTGAAAAAAAATTAAAAATATTTTAACGGTGGAGAAGATTGATGTTCAGAGAATCCCAATACCCTTTTATTAGAAGACCCCCGGTGCTTTCAAATTCAACACAGCTTCACACCATCACGTCCAGCTTCAAAATCCTCCTTAGATCGCTAGCTGCGTCTTCGTTTTGCACAGCCACGACGGCCTTCTTCGTAAAGAAGGTAGGAAGAGGAAGCGAGCTCAAAGGCGGCGAGGTGACAAAAGCTCAACCAGTTGAAGTTAGGGGCTTGGTTCTTTGAATCAGTAAGTTGGATATGAATCTAGATGGCGACACCGCCCTTCTTCTTCTTGGGCTCAACTTTAATCGGTTTCGCCGCCACTAGCGCTGTTGTAAGGGTGAGTTTGTCACCGCGTTTCAGGATCTTGACCCGACCCAGAAGCAGTGGAGACTACCAGGGGTCAGTTGGTGGGTAACGTCAAGTTTCTTCTTTTTCTTATGTTATTATTATTATTTTTCTTTTGTGGTTGTGGATGGTGGTTTTAATTATTTTTAGATTGATTGATTAAGGAAGATCCAGAAGCAGCGGAGACCACGAGGGGTCGACCGGTGGGCGGCACCGGATTTCTTCTTCTTCTTATGTTTTTGTTTTTAGGAGTATGGATGGTTGAGGGTTGATTAGGGGAGATGAAGATGGATATGGTTATGGTGACGATGGAGATGGTATTGGATTACACCGAATTTGTTCTTCTGTTTTTTTTTTTTTTTTTCTGTGATCTGTTTTTTAAATTTTTGGTGAATGGTTGATGAATTGATTGTGTTTTTTGGGGTTGAATGAATTAAATATGGCGGGTTGAATGGTGGAGGTGGGGGTGGTTGAATAATTGTTTTTAATTATTAGTATTTTTTGTTATTATTTTTTATTTTTTTAATAAGGGTAGTTAAGTCATTTTATACAAAAATTTTGGCCAACTGTTAAAACTAACGAAGTTAACTAACTGTAGGATACTTGAGTGTAATAAACGGTAAACTGGCATTATGCGTGTAATTATAAATAAATTCAGGGTAGTTTAGTGCAATTCACCCATTCTTTTATCTATTTATTTATTTATTTTGGTTTATTCTATGAGGTGGTCCCCATATATATTAGCATGAGACTAGTCCCCGCTAGGTTCAGAAGTTCAGTAAAGGTCTGGCCACAAGTGCACTCCACTAACAAGGAGATTGTATTCGTTTGGAGTCGAACTTAGGCATTGCCGAAATGATCTGCTCTCTATCTGGTGTGTGGTGACCAACCAGAGTATATCTGACGGTTATTTTTATTTATTTATTTCAAGTGTGCATGATCTGTCTTTGCTGCTATATATATATATATCACGAAAATAGGTGGATGAAGATTGGAACACTACAACCTGCAAAACAAGAGTCGACTGGTCGACCAAATATATATGTAGACCACGAAAATAAGTGGATGAAGATTGGGGCATTACAACCTACAAAACAAGAGTTGACGGGTTAACCGGAGTACTTGGACACCGAGTCGGTGCCGGCCAAATATTAATCCGGTTATCGTAAAATAAGTTGAAATTATAAAAATATAAGAAATTATACTTCCTGACAATGAGTGCTAGAGGTTGGAGGTCAAACGGAGATGGTCGAAAAATAACCATTTGCTGAAATTCGCTCAGGGACGGTGGTACTCGGGAATCACGTAGCTGGAATAGTAAAAGTCCGATTGGATGCTCTGAGTGCTTGAGAGTGAGAATGAAGAGAATTTCGTGAACTCTCACTTTGAGTAAGGGTTGGCTTATATATGGGTGATCTACAAGTTAGTGGGTAGATCAACATCCTTAATTTCTCGACGCGAATCAAGGAGGATATGATTGCATCCTTAACCCGGTCTATCAGACTTTGAATTCAAAGTCTGATAGGGTTTGGCTTGGTAGTCACGACTAAAAGGTTGGTCTATGAAGTAGAGGGTGTATGTGGTCGAGCGACGACTCTCCTGGTACACATCTCCTGACCATCATTTATTTAAATATAGTGATATAAATAATAGAGAACAATTAACAAGAATGGTAATGACTGAACATCTTCCTTTTAGTTTTGGCGAAAAAACTGGTTTTTTAAAATATTGTCATAATACTTTAAATCCCGCTGAATATAGAGTACCTAGGACTACATTAAAACGTACTATGTGTGACATTTATAAAAAAGAAAAAAAAAAGCATTAGTTAGATATTTTCAAAATTATATGGGTCGTGTATCTATTTGTGACGATATCTGGAGCAATCATTGGCAGAAATATTCATACTTAGGACTCACTTGCCATTACATTGACGAATCTTGAGAGTTGCAAAAACGAATTCTTGCATTTAGAGTTTTTGACGACACTCATACTGGCGATAATATTTATAAATTAATGAAAATTATTTTTGAAGAATACTGTATTGAAAGTAAAATTTTTGCAATCGGTTTTGATAATGCTACAAACAATACTGCCACCGTTCCACAATTAATTCAATTGTGTCAACCCTACTTTGGCGGCATATTTTTTCATCAAAGATGTGTTTGCCATGTGTTAAATATATGTGTACAATATGATTTGCAAACACTACAAAAATTGATTACACCAATTAGGGATGCTCTATATTATTTGTGGAAACATCATAGCACTATGAAAAAATGGGTTAGGTATTGTAAATCTAACGGGAAACATCCAATTAGGTTTTCCCGTGATATTCCAACTCGTTGGAACTCCACATATAAATTGTTTTGTGAAAACTATAATTATAGAGAATTATTAGTTAGATTTATGCAGCATAATGTTAGGAGCATTAATTTATATGAACATCATTGAGATATTTATACAAATATTTGCATGCTTTTAAAAGTATTTCATGATGCAACTAAAGCTTTATCCGGTATATATTATCTAACTTCACATTTATTTTTATGTGAAACCATTAAAATTATAGGTGCACTTAATGAATGTGCACAAATACCGGAACTAACTGCATGTGTTTGTGCAATGAGAGATAGATAGTTAAATTATTATAGGGACATTCCTGTGATTTATACTGTTGCATCAGTTTTTGACCCTGTGTAAATTTGATAGTTTATAGGGGTAATTGCAATAACTCCTCGTGTATATAGGTATAATTGCACAAAAATATGAGAATAATTGATAATAACAATAACTCCCTTTTGACCGGTTGACTAACCGTTGACCACAGTTAGCCACTAACGGTCAAAGGAGTAAAATCGTCTTTTTAGAATTTTTTTTTTTTAAAAAAAAAAATTTTAAAAAATGGACCAGATCTCATCTGGTCCATTAGATGAGTTAAAAATATCTTCATACAATGGACTAGATCATCTGGTCCATTACCAAAAAAAAAAAAAAATTAATTTTTTTTTTAAATTTTCTTGTTCACTAGATCTGCTTCTTTTTCCAATCTTTTTTTGTTTTTTTAATTTCTTTCTTCATCATTTTTTTCCCTTTTCCTCCATCTTCTTATTTTTATTCTTCCTCTATCTTCCTCTTCTTCTTTTTCTTCTTCTGAATTTTTTTTTTCGAATTCTTCTTCTTCTTTTATTATTATTTTTTCTTTCTCTTTTTTTTTTTTTTTCGGATTTTCCTCTTCTTCTTCTTCTTTTCTTTTTTTTTCCAAATTTTTTTTAATTTTTGTTGTTTATCTTTTTTCTTTTTTTTTTGTTTATCTTCTTTCTTCTTTTTTTTCTTTGTCTTCTTCTTCTTCTTCTTTTTTTATTTTTATTCTTCCTCTTCTTTTTTCTTCCTCCTCCTCTTTTTCTTCTTCTTCTTTTTCTTATTTTTCCAGTTTTTTTTTTAAAATTTTTTTAAAAGATGATTTTACCCCTTTGAACGTTAGTGACTAACTGTGGTCAACGGTTAGTCAACCGGTCAAAGGGGAGTTATTGTTATTATCAATTATTCTCAGATTTTTGTGCAATTATATCTATATACACGGGAAGTTATTGCAATTACCTCTAGTTTATATAAATATTTAACACTTTATTATTAATCTCTAGGGCTAGCGAACATAGATATTAGTGTTTTATATAATAATGTTAGACAATTATTTTATTCAATATATTACGAATATCGTTCTGTATACGGTCATTCGCTGAATATTAATATTCAGCAATTAGAACCAAGCGGAAGTGGTAGTATTAGTAGTCATTCTTGTTCTCGCTTTCCCTCATTAAGGAAGTTAGGGTCAAGCGTGTTGACCAAAAAATCAAGAGCATGGAGGAGTTCTTCATTTTTATCAACCTATGTTTCAGAGGTTGATGTTTACATAAACACCTCTTTTGAGTTTTTAGACAGCGAACACTTTAACATCCTACATTGGTGGAGGGAGCACGAAACTAACTTTCTAATTTTGGCCCTCATTGCCAAACAAAATTTTGGAACCCCTATCTCGACCGTCGCTATCGAACAGGAATTTAGTGTAGGTGGCAATGTTCTCTACGAGAGACAAGTATTGCTCAGTCCTGACTCAATACAGATCCAGGTCTGTGTTGACGATTGAACTAATACCTCATACCGGCAGTAGGAATTGAATCTGGTGTCCGACAACAATGACTTATTCGACACCAACGACGATACAACGGCCACCGAAGGAACAAGCGACGATTGATCACCTCCGGAACATAACAAGTAAAAGAACTACGTGGGCTTTGATTCCTCCTAGAGGATATGTAGACAGCTTAATTGAGGTAAAATTAAGTGTAAGCCTTAATTTTTTATTTATTTATTTTAATATTTTTTTTAATTTTATGATATTATCGTAATTTTATTTTAACCCAGTACCCACGTTTAATTTTTTCAACTTTTTATTAATTTGTTTTAAATTTTTAATTGTTTAATTTCAAATTTTTTAAAAAAAAAATTGGGCTGCCTGTTCCTGTTATGGAACTGGCGGTTGAACTGTGGGTTCTATAAAATCGGAGGAGGATTCGAAACCGGGACCGGGACCTCCACGGTCCCGATTTCAGTTAGGCCAAAAACGGAACCGGAACCGAAACCGCTGGTTTCGGAACCGGGGCCATAACTACTCCACCGCCCATAGATGGACGGTGGAGATTATAAACACAAAATATTTTTCAAAAAAACACATAAAAAATTTAAAATTAAAAAATAGACCTCCACCGTCCATCTTCACAGATTTTAAATTTTTAAAATTTTAAATTATTTAATATTTTATATTTGATCTCTAATGTCATCATGTTATGGACGGTAGAGATTTATTAACATTATAAATTAAAATATTTTAATTTATATATATATATATATATATATATATATATACCTTTATACCCTTGGTACCCTAAAGTTTTTAACAAGAAAGTTAATGGTTAATAGTATTTTAGTAATTAAAACTGATGGTAGGGGGAAATTGACTATAAAATGAAATTATTGGGGAAATGTTGACCATAAATGAAATTATGGGGAGATTTTGACTAATATATCAAATTATAGGGGGATTTTAATAATATGTCTAACTGAAAAGTTAACGGTCAATGGTATTTTGATAATTAACACTGATGGTAGGGGGAATTTTAACGAATATACTAAATTATAGGAGAAATTTTAGCTAAAAATAAAATTAGAGGGAAAATTTTAATAAATATATTAAACTATAGGGAAGAATTTTAATAATATCCATTTTAATCATGATTAGATTTAACACACCAATGACATATAGCTGTTAATTTTTATTAAAAACTCATCCGTCTCGCATCACTTGTAGGAAAATAGATTTGAGGATGTTGCAGGCAATTTTTTAATCAATTAGCAATAGGAATTTGGTAGACAATTTACATCACCTTTTACATTTGAAACTCATTATTTCTCTGTTTTGATTTGTTCTCTTCTTCGTACATATTTATAAATAAACGAAGATTCAAAACTTACTTATGATGTTCACTACATAATTTGTGATATTATTGTAACATCTCCTAATTTTTATATAAATATTATATTATCCTTAATTTGATTATCATATATATAGCTTATAAATTATAATTAGAAATAGGCCCACTCATTATACATTCATCCGTTTTTCTATTATAGTATTTGAGTTATGGTAATTTATTTATTATTAAAATCAATTATTAAAGTCCTAAATGCTAACAGTTTTGTGACCCTTATAATTTTGTATTTATCTATTTTAAATATATGAGAAAATAACTTCAGGCCTTTTTTAGGGTTGTGTTTTTAAAATACTAAATTGATCTTTTGTATATAAATTGCAGTTAGGATACACAGAAAAATTCCGCACACTTACAAGCATTTAAACAAAAAGTTTTTAAAATTTACTTTTAATTTTTAGGTTTTGTATTTACCATTTAAAATGCTTATAATTTCCTGATAAGCCAAATCACCTGGCTTCCCCAAGGAAAAACTTTCAATGAAAATACGGAAAGTCATTTCTCATTAATGAAAATTTTTTATTTACAACTTTCCCCGTCTATCTGTGTATAGCAGGATAGAACTTTCATTTATGTCCCCTCATACTCCCCTTCACTTATTAGTAAATCTTAATTGTATATTTGACTATTAGGAAATGTTAGGTGAGCGTTAAGTGTACTCTTGACTTTATGTAATGTTAAGTGAGTGTTAGGTGTACTCTTGACTTTATGTAATGTTAGGTGAGTGTTTGTTGTACTCTTAACTTTATGTAATGTTAGGTGAGTGTTAGGTGTACTCTTGACTTTATGTAATGTTAGGTGAGTGTTAAGTGAATATTAGGTGGGTGTTAGACTTTATGTGTTATATCTTCATGTATATATACCTCATAAAATTAATGAAACGAATGTACATTTTCCTCCATTACATTTTCTCTCACTTTCATCATTTTACACATTTCTTTCATTATATTTTCAGACATTTTCATTATTTTACATGGTATCAGAGCCAAGTTTCTGATCCGGACAACGTCTTGCACAGAATTTTCATCGAGCAACTTCAACAGCTTTCTTGTCTTCATCAATGATGAGTTCAAACCATGGTGCTGGTAATAAATACACTTATGCAAATGCGACAGGTCTGTATCCATTTTCCAATGCTTCAATTAATTCTGTATTTACAAAGCCATGGATTTTAGATAGTGGAGCCACCGATCATATCACTTCTGATTCCACACTTCTCACCAAAACACAATCATCATCCATACCTATTGTTAATTTACCAACAGGATCTACAGCATCAATCACTTCAACTGGCACTGTATCTTTTAATTCTATCATCACTTTAGATGATGTTTTATGTGTTCCTAGTTTTCGCTTAAATCTAATTTCTGTAAGCAAACTTACATCTGCCCTAAACTGTTGTGCCATTTTTTTTCCCACCTTTTGTGTTCTACAGGACTTGGCTACGGGGAAGATGATTGGCTCGGGTAAACAACATGATGGTCTTTATTACATGCCTCCCTTACAAAGGATGTCAACCTGTCATCAAATTTCACAGCCTTCCAATCTATGGCATATGCGTCTTGGACATCCATCACCATCTCGTCTTAAATTAGTTTCTTCCTTATTATCTTCAAACAATATTTCTTATGATAATAATTGCACTGTTTGTCCCATGGCAAAACAAACAAGACTTCCATTTCCATTAAGCTCCATATCAACTCATGCTCCATTTGATTTATTACATTGTGATATTTGGGGTCCTCACAAAGTTCATACACACTCAGGGGCACGAATTTTTCTTACCATTGTAGATGACTTTACAAGATGCACATGGATATTCCTTATGCAGCACAAGTCTGAAACTCAAAACATTTTGAAATCTTTTATTGATTTTGTTTACACTTAATTTCATGCATATGTCAAAGCAATTAGAGTAGACAATGGTTCTGAATTTTTATCTATGAAAAACTTTTTTAGACTTCATGGCATTGAATATCAACGCACTTGTGTTTACACCCCACAGCAAAATGGAGTCGTTGAAAGGAAACATCGTCATATTCTCACTGTGGCACGAGCACTACTTTTTCAATCCCATTTACCTTTACATTTTTGGGGTGAATGTGTTTTAACTACAGTTTATCTCATTAACCGGTTGCCATCACCATTACTCTCAAATAAAACACCTTTTGAAATGCTATATAGTCGCCCGCCATCACTTGATCACTTAAAGGTTTTTGGTTGTCTATGCTATGCAACTATTGTACATCCCATTCAAAAATTTGAACCTCGTGCCAAGTGTTGCATCTTTGTTGGATATCCGACTGGGCAAAAGGGATACAAACTATATGACATGGAAACCAAGAAATTTTTTGTCAATCGTGATGTCAAATTTCATGAATCCATTTTTCCTTTTTCATCTATCTCAACCCCATCCACTTCTGATTTTGTGGTGCCTAATTTCATATCTGAGACCACAGAAATGCAGCCTATCATACCACCATGCTCTTCTAACACCAATCCGAGCAAACAACATCTAATACACATGAACCCATCTCACCCACACCTGTTGTTCCCTCCAGCATTGATCAACCTTCCACAAACACACTAGATGCCGAAACCTTACCTTCACTTTTAAACCCATCAAATATTCCTTGTGAAACTACTACTATTCCACCTCCGAGACAGTCAACACGGCCTAAGCGACCTCCGGCATGGCATAGAGATTTCATGATGTCATCTCAGGCACATCAGTCTACCTCTGCACCAAGTTCTATACCAGGTACTCGATATCCACTCTCTGATTTTCTTTCCTACTCACGTTTTTCACCTTCCTATTCTACTTTTCTAGTTAACATCACAGATCACACTAAGCCCAAAAATTATGCTCAAGCTGTCCTTAATCCACATTGGCGACAAGCTATGAATACAGAATTAGAAGCCTTACAGCTCAACAACACATGGAGCTTAGTCCCTCTGCCCATTGGCCACAAACCAATTGGTTGCAAAAGGGTCTACAAAATCAAATACAAATCTGATGGCACCATTGAACGCTACAAGGCTCGCCTTGTTGCTAAAGGATACAATCAAGTTGAGGGCATTGACTATCAAGAAACATTTTCTCCAACAGCAAAGCTTACAACACTTCGTTGTCTTCTTACTATCGCTGCTGCTCGCCATTGGTACATCCACCAATTGGACGTTCAAAATGCTTTCCTACATGGCGACCTCCAGGAAGTTGTCTACATGGAACCTTCACTTGGTCTTCGCCGACAGGGGGAGCACACTGTATGTCGGCTCAACAAGTCTCTTTATGGACTTAAACAAGCATCAAGAAATTGGTTTTCCACATTTTCAGATACTATCAGAAAGGCCGGCTATCAACAATCAAAGGCTGATTATTCCCTTTTCACCAAAACTCAAGGTACTTCTTTTACAGCAATTCTTATATATGTCGATGACATACTTCTCACAGGAAATGATCTACATGAAATGGAACGTCTCAAAAGATTCCTTCTTAAACGCTTCCGTATCAAAGATCTTGGAAACTTGAAGTACTTTCTCAGTATTGAATTTTCTCGCTCCAGAAAAGGCATTTTTATGTCACAAAGAAAGTATGCGTTGGACATTTTACAAGATTCTGGACTCTTAGGCGCATGTCCCAACAATTTTCCAATGGAGCAGAATTTGAAACTTACTCCCACTGATGGAGCATTGCTAAATGATCCAACAAAGTACAGAAGACTAGTTGGCAGATTGATATATCTTACAGTGACAAGACCCGATATAGTTTATTCAGTTCGCACATTGAGCCAGTTCATGCAAGAACCTAGAATACCTCATTGGGACGCTGCCATTCGAATCCTCAAATACATCAAAGGTACACCTGGTCAGGGATTATTACTTCCCTCCATAAACAGTTTAACTTTGAAAGCTTTTTGTGATTCAGATTGGGGAGGTTGTCGTGCCACAAGAAGATCAGTTACAGGCTACTGTATTTTCCTTGGAAGTTCTCTCATATCATGGAAATCTAAGAAGCAAGCCAATGTCTCTAGATCATCAGCTGAGGCTGAATATCGAGCAATGGCTAACACATGTTTGGAGTTAACTTGGTTACGTTACATACTGCATGACCTAAAGGTTCCTCAAACAACTCCTGCACCATTATTTTGTGACAATCAGGCAGCTTTACACATTGCTGCGAATCCTGTCTTTCATGAGCGTACAAAGCACATTGAGATAGACTATCATATAGTACGAGAAAAAGTACAAGCCGGAATAATCAATCCTTCTTTTATTTCTTCACACTTGCAATTGGCTGATGTATTTACGAAGGCTTTAGGAAAGTATCAGTTTGTGAATTTACGTAACAAGTTGGGACTTCATGATATTCACTCTCCAACTTGAGGGGGAGTATTAGTAAATCTTAATTGTATATTTGACTATTAGGAAATATTAGGTGAGTGTTAGGTGTACTCTTGACTTTATGTAATGTTAGGTGAGTGTTAGGTGTACTCTTGACTTTATGTAATGTTAGGTGAGTGTTTGTTGTACTCTTGACTTTATGTAATATTAGGTGAGTGTTATTTTGTGACAATCAGGCAGCTTTACACATTGCTGCGAATCCTGTCTTTCATGAGCGTATAAAGCACATTGAGATAGACTGTCATATAGTACGAGAAAAAGTACAAGCCGGAATAATCAATCATTCTTTTATTTCTTCACACTTGCAATTGGCTGATGTATTTACGAAGGCTTTAGGAAAGTATCAGTTTGTGAATTTACGTAACAAGTTGGGACTTCATGATATTCACTCTCCAACTTGAGGGGGAGTATTAGTAAATCTTAATTGTATATTTGACTATTAGGAAATGTTAGGTGAGTGTTAGGTGTACTCTTGACTTTATGTAATGTTAGGTGAGTGTTAGGTGTACTCTTGACTTTATGTAATGTTAGGTGAGTGTTTGTTGTACTCTTGACTTTATGTAATATTAGGTGAGTGTTAGGTGTACACCTACCTGGTCTCCGTTTTTCGCACAGTTTTTCTTCTGGATTTCCTTTTTCCTTTCTCTTTCCTTTTTCTCTTTTCTTTTCCTTCCTTCTTTTCTTCTTCCTTCTCTTCTCTTCTTCTCTTCCTCTTCTTCTTCTTCTTCTTCTCTTCCTCTTCTTCTTCTTCTTCTTCTTTCTTTTCTTTCTCTCTCGGTCTCTCTTCCTTTCTGTTTTCTGGTGAATTAAGCATGAAATATATATAAATTTAAATAATAATAAATTAAATTGATACATATAAAAATATAAACGATAAAAGAAATATGAGATTTATACATGGTTCGACGATCAAAGTGACCCCAACTTCTATGGAACGCATCAACTCTCAATTTCCCTATCAAATAATTATTTACATTACACCTATATCAATTATAGTTTTTCTCTTTTACATAAATATAAATAATATTAAAATTTAAATAATAAAACAGTTGGGGATAAAATTTTCTTAGTATATAAAGTGATCATTCGCAATAATGAACTTCATTCTTTTAATGAATCATGTAAGAAAATGACTTGTCACTTTCAACAAGCAACACCTATCTCCTTGTCCATTTTCAACTTTGGTAAATGGAGCAAATGATGGATGCATTAATAAAATTCTTTTCTCTTCTCTTTTGTTTAGAGCTGTGTTGCTCTATGAATTTGTATGATTATAGTAAAACTTGTTTATAGTAACAAACACCAATTCTATAACTTCATACAAATGGAAACGTTAGTATATAATTAAATGTAAACCAAATTTTACGTGAACTACTAAAAATCTTACTAACTGAACAAATTAATACACGTTCGATCGGATTCTATTCCAATTAATTTCATACGAAGAGTACTCCTTCCTCTGATTAGAGATATTTTGTTTTTTTTTTTTTTTTTCTTTTCGTACCGAATCAAATCAACCTCAATCAAACCAAACAAACCAAAATTCACCATCTTTGAATCAAGCACATGTTGGGTCAATCTTGGCGTAGACAAGAGGCATATGCAATTAAACACGGTTCACGGGCCTCTCCAGAGAGGATTTTCACTAATGTTCAAACACTATCAAATCAGTTGAGTGCGGTGGGCATCATTGCACGTATATAAATACAATCGTAATAATAATAAAAAAGCAAAAGGCTTTTCTTCTTTTTGCCACCTTTCTTCGAAGCAATCACTTCGCTTTTGACATGAGAATTGAGATCATGAGATGTTCAAGTGGTTGGATAGATATAGATATGTAAGACGAGATAGAAAAAAAAAAAACTATTCAAAAGACTCAAATTCCAAAAACTGGTTAGCTCGTATCTGCTTGGACTGAGTGAGAACTGTCAATTTAAACTCTTCTTCCTTTATTGGTATGGGGTCGAGTGGTCCTTGACATGATGATTAAGATTCATATCATGAGCTTTTAATGGGTGTTTTCTCTTGATGCCTGCGATATCTGTTTATAGAAGACACACATATATTTCCCATAAAAGATTTTCACATCACCAGTACTCTTCCAATCCTTTTTCTTCTTTTCTTTTTGCATTTTTTTTTATTTTCTGATGAATATTGTGATTCACATATATTCTGAGGAATTAATGATTAGAAGTAAAGATTATTAATTAGTGTGTGAAAATTCAAAAGGTGTATGATTTTCCTTGGTACAAAGATCCTTGTATAAGAAATCAGAATCAAATTAAATTAAGTGACCTTACAAGAAAATAATAACGAAAAACAAAAAAGAGATAATAAAGATTTGAAATGTAGAGCAAGAGTGTTGTTGACAAACTTAACATTACACCAATGAAAATCAAATAGGTACTGATAGTGGGTGAATACTATCGGTTATATTTATAAGTATGTGGTCAAGTGTATCATAAGAACACGCATTATTAATTTGTCTCTCAACCATTGAAGTGTTACTTTTATTTTTAAAAAATAAACTAAGTACTCAAAGTTCAATTCAACCAACTTAAATTCTTGTTTTGAAGATGGAAAAAGGATTGGATTTTTACTATGAGTTGGAGAGAAGCATATATAATTTAACTTTGAAGAAACTAAAGGATTTTAAAAAAATTAATATATATATATATATATATTAAATAGATCAATATTTAGTGTTTTTAAAAAAAAAATTGAAAAGAGTAATCCTAATTATTAATTAATAAATAATACTGATCTTACCTGACATATTTTGAATTACACTCGTAATTAAAATTTGTAAAAACTCAAACTGCACTTCTTTAGTATGAAGTTTGATAGTTAAAAAATAGAATTGACCGTTAAAAAAAAAGGAAAAATAAAAGAAGAAGTGAGAGATTCATGATGAATCCACCATAAATCTTTCATGGATCACAAAGTAGGAGAAGTTCCAACCTATTTTAATTTCAAATATAATTTAACAAAACTTCAGTGTGTTCAATTATTAATACTTTAAAGTACATGATGGCATATATATAAAGGTGAGCACAAATAATTTCCCATGATATTTATTTTGAAAACTTGTGTAAAAATCTGGCAGCTTTTTGGCCAAAGTAACAGGAATGGTTTTTTTTTTTTTCTTTTCCAAAATCCCCTAAAAAAAAAGGAGTCAGTATTGTATACGCTTTCTACAGAGTGTGTCTTGTTGGGTGAAATAAATATATGGAGCTTGCATTGCATGCTTCTCCAACATCTCTCTCTTGCAGACAGCGATGGTGAGTCCAAACTCAAAAGAAGACTGCCAAATAATAATACTGATCATCACATGTATATATGGCTTCACTAACTATAAAATTTTATAAGAGATAGAATCTTACACGACCATTTGTATAAGGTTCGATATCTCTTGATCCTCGTACAGGCTCTCAAATGTCTCAAAAATGAATAACATGATGGACACACTGTATATAGTTATGAAGTTATCAGAAACTTATTAAGAGACGTAAAACAAATATACAGTCGTTGATCTTATGGAGGAGTACTACTTTTTATATTTTCACTAAAGAAAAGCGAACTTTACAAATTACAAGCCATGCCAAGAAAAATCAAGAGACTTATCTAGGAATTCCATTGAACTATTAGGAGGTTGCAAATCTAGCTCGTCATTAGAAAACCAGAAACAGTTCTCATGATAATCATCGCTCCTCATCATCATAAACTCCTGTGAGTCACTTAAACCACCAACCGGGGGGCAGCTCTGATGATGTTCATCAAAGCAGCCATTTTCATTAACCTCCTGGCTGCTCTGATGACTACTTATAATTACTTCGTTGCAACTGGGACGTCGTTGCCGTGGTGTAAAATCTGATTTCGAGAGGGTACTCAAATTTTTTTCCCCTAACGATGATTTAGACAGTAATGCTTGTGACGAATCAACAACTACTAATTTGCGTTTTCCCTTTCTCCCAGCTTCAAATTTTTTGCTCAAATGAGTGTTCCAATGGTTCTTCACTTGATTGTCTGTTCTTCCAGGAACCCGGCCGGCTATTAGAGACCACCTTCAATTAATTAAGATCAAATTCGTTTAATTTTAATTAGTAGTACTTTTGACGATAATCAACAGTAGAGTAGTGTCAAGTTCTAGTAAAAAAAAAAAAAAAAAAGTGGGGTGCTTTGCTGGTAAAGCTGCAAAATCACTCGCTGTTTATATATATTACTAGTAATGATGCTAATCATGATTCACAACTTGTGATGAAAAGATTAATATGGCTATGTAAAGTGCATTTGACTACCAACGAAAATGGAATATTAATTCAACATACATGCATGATTGACACGATTTTTACACTTAATTAGAAGATCGAGGTAGAGATACATGAACATGAACCTGTTGCCAAGGAGATTATGGAGGCGGATGATGAGGTCGTCTTCTTCCTGAGAGAAATTGCCCCGCTTCACATTAGGACTTAGATAATTTATCCATCTTAATCTGCAACTTTTGCCACACCTCTTCAGGCCTGTGTTGTTAGTTACACCAAGACATGATCACAATGATTATTCAATTAACTACACAAAATAATAATAAATAAAATTTTAATAAAAAAAAAAAGAGTAAAGTTCCTTCATCAACACAGAATTAACAGTGCGTGGAAAATTGACCTGTAACTTTAGCTACGCGATTCCACTTCCCTTTGCCATGTACTCTTATGTAATCTGCTAGAATCTTGTCTTCCTCCACCGTCCACAACCCTTTCTTGTATTCACTACTCCTCCCCTCCATTTGTTAAAGAGAGACCAACCCTTTTCCACAGAAAGAGAGATATCAGAGTTATTGGACTCGAATATATGTGGGAATAGCTTGGATCGATGATCCTGTGGTTTGTTTATAGAGTACTTGTCAATGGTTTGAGAGGCTATATTGGCATCAGCAATATTGCTGATTTTTGCAATTATTTCACACAAACAAACAAACAAAAAAAGAAAAGTTAACAATATGTAAAAGAGATTGAATCAGAAAACTGTACAATACAATAGAAGATAAATTTGGGTTACAGCAAGGCTGCTAGTAGATGGGATTTGTTGTCTGTTACCCAAACACTTACTTATATCATTAAGCTTCGGGCCCTATCATTGTCAGACCCTCCCCATTCTCCCCATTCTATTATTAATTATTAATGGAAACAAAGCTCAGGAGTATGAATCCTAATGACAACATACAGTTAAAAATAATAATGAAAGGTCACATGTTCAATACTTTACAGTAGTCCTAACATTTTATTTTATGAGTTACATATTATTATTTAAATAATTATATGCATAATTATTTAAATTAATAATTAGGATAAAAATTATAGATTATTGTTTAAATAATAATGATAATTATTTTTTATTATTTTTAAAACAATAATAGTGATAATCAGACAGATGCTAGATATAGAAAAAAGAATCAAAAAGAGTTTTGATTTTTTTACATTGAAAGAGATATCAGAAAAAGATAAGATTATTTTTTAGTTCAAAGAGATATTAGAAAAAAGAATAAAAAAGAGTTGTTTTTTACATTGAAAGAGATATTAGAAAAAATAATCTTGATAATTTTTTTTTACATTCAAAGAGATATCAAAAAAAGAAATAAAAAAAAAAGAGTTTTGATTTTTATGATCTTTATCAAACTCCCTAGTGAAAAAGGAAAAAAAAAATAAGGTGATTGAGGTGTAGTAAAACACCATAATCACAAACCTCTGGATTATTGTTGTTTCCTATAAGAAAATAACATATGAACATAATATTAAAAAAGACATCACACGTCAATTTTCTGGTGAAGAGTCATAATAAGAAAAATGGTGTGAATCTGCTTTCTTACGGAAGGTAAATAAAAATAAAGTATATTAATACTAACCGTGCTCTAAAATTTTTAAAAATTATGATTTTTCAGTTGTAGAACAAAATTAAATTTTCTAATTTTTTTCCTTGAATAGCTTGTGCTCACATGTCCTTGAGTTGTCTAATTAATTAATTGCCTTTTGCAACAATCAACATATGATCAGATATTATTTAGTTGACATCATCATAAGTGGGGTGGATTGTATAATAGATTAAAAATTGTCAAACTATGAGCATTGATTATTGATTATTATGGGTAAAGAGATTTTGAAGTAAAATTTTATTCAAATAAATGATAATTTTTTAACCAAAATTTAATTGAATTGTCAAATGAAAAGAAAGAAAAAAAGAGCTCGGTCATTTTTTTGGGATATGAATGATTGATCAAATTTTCTACAAGCGGAAAGAAAGAGAAACCATTTTCCTACGTGACACACGTGCATGTCACTCCTCGTGTAAACATGGATATATAATGAACACAAAAAAAAGAAAAAAAAAAAAATTCGAACTCATAATCTTATTGGTCGCTGGACACGTGAGTAGAGTGATATTGTAAATTCTATTCCTGTTTCGAGAGGTCATTTTCGTAATTTCGAAAGGACAAAACTGAAAACCCAGAAGAGGCCCCCATACTTGCATTGCATGGGGTGGGTGGGTGTTTGTTTGGTCAATTCAATTATTCAGTGCAATAATAGTACACGTAGAAGACAATCATTGTACAAATATCTATGGAGTGATGGGCATGGACGATCGACGAGTGGCAGCTGATGGATGCCAGTAGATTCTTTTGCAGAGACGAGACTGAAAAAGAGGTGTCTTTGCTTTTCATTTTCATTTGTATGTTTGTGAGTACGATCCAGATTTTGTCTACTCACAAAGAACCATATCTTTTGTTTTTTTTCCAATTTGAAGGTGGAGATTGAAGAGACCCACTTCACATGTGGTAACAGTGTAATACATGGTTGAAAATGATTTCTTCCCAATTAGAAATAAATGTAAATTCAATGATATTTTTTATTTCTTTTAGAAGTTTTAATTCTCATATTATCCTTCAAAAAAAAATTCTCATATTACCGTATGAGAAATCGCACGTGAAATTAGAGAATGAAAACCATAAACCAATATCCATCATTTATATATACACACACATAATTCTCATAAATATATATATAAAAAAAAGATACAAATATGAAAATTTAACATAGTAATTGAATATAACATATGTGAAGTTTGAATATGAACTTTTATAGGTGGAATTGTATGTTAATGTTATCGCTACATTTATGAAATTAATTGAAGTATTAAAGAAGATTATATTCAAAATATGCCAAACGATCCTAGCATACTCGATTTTTATTTTTAGTACAATAGTTAAAATGAGAACAAAACCTCCAAATTTTGATGATATAAAAAAGTTTTATGAGTTGCTAAAAAGTCCCGAGACTTCAACTCAATAATCATTCTTCTTCTTCTTGTTTCTTTGAATATATACTTTCCATAAGAGGCAATAAATGAATCAAATCGATACAAAAACTAAATTTTGGGTACACAAGTTTTTCATGCATGAGGTATCTGAGAGCAAAGAGCCAAGCTTCTTCTTCACTTTCTTGCAGGCAGCTACCTACCAAACCCCAAAAAATCAAATCATAGCACTCCAAACCCCACATACGTATCACTCTCACATGCATAGCACATTACATTAAAAACAAGGGTTAATTGCAATAAAGTGTCCTGACGTTTGTCTATATTGTAATGAAATCGTGAGTTTAGCCTTAATTGCATGTTAATACCCTTAACTAACTGATTAATTACATGTTAGTACCCTTGACCAAGTTGACCGGTATATTGACTTTGACTTTTTTGGTAAAAAGACAAAATTGCCCCTGGTTAAAAAAAATTAAATAAAAATTTTAAAAAAATTTTAAAAATTAAAATTTTTAAAAATAGATCTCCACTGTCCATCAAGATTGATGGACGGTGGAGATCCATTTTTAAAATTTTTAATTTTTTTAATTTTTTTAAATTTTTATTTAATTTATTTTTTTTAAACCAGGGGTAATTTTGTCTTTTTACCAAAAAGTCAAAGTCAACATACCGGTCAACGTGGTCAAAGGTACTAACATGCAATTAAGGCTAAACTCACGATTTCATTGCAATATAACCAAACATCAGAGTACTTTAGTGCAATTATTCCTAAAAACAATTAAAAAACTCTCTCCATGAGTCTTTGAGTCTTTACCCACCCGTGATCAACCGCAGACGACACAACTCCACCACTCTAAAAACAAAAACGAAGTTTAATAACAACTCTCTACACTGATACATTGTTCAGCTTAAAAGTAGCCAAACAGTACAGTACGGTCTTTGTCATGGTCAACAACCCAGATCTATATATATATATATATATGTGTGTGTGTACACAGTACACACACATAGAGAGAGAGAGAGAGAGAGAGAGAGAGAGAGAGAGAGGAGGGGAGGTGGGGGGTTGGGATGGGGTTTCTGGGTTCTGGTCTGAATAGAAACAAGAGAAATTTAATGTGGTTAACTTCTTGTGGCGATTAACCAGAGATTAGATGATGTGATCGCCGCAGCATTAAATGCCTCTTCTGGGTCGTGGTGTCGTTAATTGACACATGTCAGATTATTATTAATTTGGAGCAGAATAGTCAACATTTATTGGTCAAAGGGATCTTTGGATTTTGACTTTTCTCAACAGCAGATTACAGGAGAATGGATCAATAATTTGTACGAGGCTGACCTTATAATTCATGAAGGGTTGGCCCAGAGAGAGAAGAAAACAAAATACAGTTAATGAATTTGCTTCCTCAGTCCATGCAGGTTGATGAGACAGAATTTGAATGGTCTGTCTATGGACAAATGTTAATAAATAAATTTATAGTACCAAGTTTAACCTATATGATTAAATTTTATTTGTTTATATTATTTTCATTAACTAAAATAGTTGTCAACTTGATTTGTATACTGTATTTTTGTATTAACATGATGGACAGATAGAACAAGATTTCAGATTCTCTTATTGTAGTACCTTATATCATATTTTCTTACACAGTAATTGATATGATCCAAAGTCAAAGCTCAAGCATCATCACTAGTCACTACACATCTTTAAAACTTCTGTAGCCAAATGTAATTAGAGAACAAAAATAAAATAGATATTTCTCGATGGCCATATCAACTCATCCCACGTTCATTCGGTGATAAAACGGGCAACAATGGTAACGCCTTGTTCTTATGATCGCATGACCATACATAAATTGGTGGCCGCTGGATTTTAGTCTCTCTCCTTCAAATGCAATGACAAAATTTCAAGATCCGACCACGTAAAGAGCATGTTCATGAATTCAAGTCAAAAGAAGATGCTCAAGATAGAAAATAAGTGGCGGATTAGAGCATACACCCGAGACTTAAATCACTTGATTCTCTGAAGCAGTTTCTCCACCATAATTTTCTGCTGAACTCCACTCAAAGGTTCTGAGTTCATGATTGCATTACTAACGACTACTACTGTAGATGGGGAGTCGGCATTCACCTAGATTAAATACAGAATTTGAAATGACAAAAAAAAAAATATCAGTGGGAGTTGTATCTTCGAATAAACAGGTTATCAAGTTCTAGGAATCGTGTCTCAATTGAGTCTGCAATCAGCAACTAAAGGGTGTCAAAAAACATACCCAAACCCGGCCATTCAAGCCAACAGCTATCTCAAAGGAGAGTTGCTTCCCAAGTTCCTCAAGGACAGGACACGTTGGTGAGCTTAGCAGCCTAGAAGAACAGGGTTCAATCACATTCATGGTAGCATAATGTGAAACCAGAAAGCTAATATAGTTGTGACAGTGACATCAAATGTTCAGATATAGTAAGTTTCAGCTATCCATATAATCTCAAACATCTCTATTGAGTTACAAAAAGGTAGCAAAAACCTTACATTCTTGATAGACCAGTTGAAGTTTCAAACATGTAGCCATCTTTGAGGAGGCCGAATTCTGCAGCTTTTCCATAGGCTAACCACAAGAAAAATCTATAGACAGTTCAAGATATAGATCATAGAAACCAACAAAAATCCCAAAAAAGAAGATTTCTAATCAATGAGATGATCGTTAATATGACATAAAGCTGCATCTCTTACTAACCATCAGTGCATGATAGCTCAGGATTCATGCCAGGATTTGCCTTCACAACACGAACATAAACCAAAGCACCTACCTGAAACAATAAGCATTAGCCTGTAAACAGTGCAGAAGCCAAAGAAAATTGTGCATAAACAGACTACACCTCAAGGAAAGCATATAATAGAGTAAGTGTTTGAGTGTGTGTGTGTGTGCACGAATCAAAATCTATAAACAGTGGAATAAACGTCTCTTCAAGAATAAACTTAAGCTAATTCCAAAACTATTGAATATACATACTTTCTAATTTGTCATTACATCCTTCTCCTTTGAAGGCAAGTTTTTTCATTTATTGATTTCACTTTCACTATCATTTAGACTTATATTGCCTACTCAACTATCATCGAGCATATCTAATGATCTGAATATCTGATCCATGGAACTGAAATGGGATGTAATTACTGGATGTGTCCTCAATTTTAATGCAGAAGTTAATAATGCTCAAATCAGATGCATCTTTAAGGCAAATCTAGGCAAAAGAAAATGAAGTACCACATTGCCTTTACAAATTAATGAATACATTAAACATTTGAATTTACGCACCTCAAACTTTGGTATATTTCTCCTGGTTCCTCCTTCAAATGCAAGCACAGGCAAAAATGCTATTGCAGGTCCTTTAATGTCCACAAGAAAGTTCTGCATTGTAAAAAAATTACTTATTGGATCAGGAAAAGAGGTATCCTTTTTAACTTGATAGAAGTCAAAGCAGTAAATGAGTACAAGAAGGAGATGGATATAAATTTTTAGCAATACACATGACTTGTGAAATGTTGTGACTATTCTTATTGCCATTTGGCAAAGGAAGCAACCAAGTCATTTAACTCATACATATGCCACACAATATATTTCATTCATATTTTACTAACACATGCATGTGTTACTAATATCTGCTGAGTACTGATTTTTAACTAGATCACAATCAAAACCACTTCCACAGCACTAAACTGCATGTCATTTTCATTATTTCAAGTTAAAGATAAGGTCAACAGAAGAAATAAATAAAAGAAGGAAGAATAAAAATGATTGTCTTTCACCAAAAACCCAACAAGTTTCAACAAGCAAATTAATTTTGACACAAATTTGACACAAGATACAACTCTAATTTTATCATGTCCTAGCATAAAAAATTTAATCCATACATAAATCAGTTACTAAAAGAATAGAAAAGGCTTTTATTGTGTCGCTTAAATTATATAGGAATTCTTGAACCCAAGAATTAAGAATAACAAGTTCTTCATTACCCAGAATAGAATAAGCACTTAGAATAACGAAACAGATTATATTTGTCGAGAAGTGCAAAATTGTATGGATGTGATCCTCATCAAGATACAAAGATTGCTATTATTCAGTCAATACAAAAATGCACAAGCACAACTTAAATCACAAAGATGGCTGAAAACAAGTACAGAACAATAAATTTCAAATGCACCTAAGCAAAAATAGTATTATAATTAAAAATTGGCCCAAAAAAAAAAAAAAGGAATACCACCAAATATTATAGTAAACTGAGGCATGCCAAAAGTTCTTACATCTGCTTTACAGTCTACCACGATCCCAAGAACAGTCTCCTCCATGCAAGGCACATACTGTATAAATAATGAAATTACAGCATCATGTATAAAAGGGAGTAGCTTCTTGACCATTGAGGCAAAAGATCATATCATCATATAAATAAAAATAAACATAAAATTTTATAATAGTTTGCTAGATTATATCATCATAAAGAAACAGTAACTTCAGAACTTATTGCTAGAGCATTCACAGCTGAATTCTAGCCTAATCATACACTAAAAATACAACTAAAATTACGAGTATAAGATTTATTAACCTAAATAGTTGAGCATTACAGGCAAAACATAGATTTCAATTTGACAAAGGTATGAGAACTATTTGAGATGGCAATGAAAAATGACCATCACAATTTCTAACAGATATGAAAGGACCTCAACATAAAAACTGTGTCATCTCTGCCTTGATGACACAAGCTCATGCTAAACAAATTAAAATCCATAAATTAACATAGTACAGATACAGTGATCCTAATTAACATTAGACAGATATTTGTTGACTTGAGGCAGTTACTTCTAATAAAGGAAAATTCAGAATGAGAAAAGATAGCACCTAAGTGGACTTGAAGCAAAAACACCATAAAATTCCCAAAACATCAACTAAGAACACAAAATTCATCAATTTTGTTAATATTAACTAATTACGCCACACACACCCTTCTCTGAGAGCTTTCAACCCAATATTTGTTTGGTTTTGAGAACTTCAGTTTTCCAGCCTTCATGACAGATATAGCATCAGGATCCTGAAAATTATCCAAAATCAAAGTCAGTTATCCTTGATTCCTTTCATCAATGTAGAAAGTAGAGTACAGATAACAAATTATTTTAACCTTTTTTTTCTTTACTGTTTTAGCTTTTCTTCTATTTTTTCTTCTTTTCTTTTTTGGTTGTTGTAGGTGATTAATCTAGACAAATTAAGCGTATAATGTCTTAGATAATTTTAACCATATAAAAGTAATGTATAGAACACAGCTTTCATATTAGTTGATAAAAAAAACACAAACAATAACCACAACATCAAAATATTCTTGCAAGAAAGGATTGCATATTGAAACTCAAAACTAGACAATTCAGTCAAAATGCAAGCACATTTTCTTTGCTAAATGTGTTTTCTGGATGAATTTTAATAGATGCGGATAAAAACCAAGTTTTTTTGAGCTAAAAACAGCACATTCAACAGGTTCAGAAAACAACAGGGCAAGATACAGAGAAAAGCACTTCTAATCATATACTTTAAATTTGTTTGTCCGATAACACCCAGGTCTCAATTATTGACAACATCAATAACCCATTTCAGTATCTTCACAGTCCAAAAAGAACGATACAAACTAATATCTCTACAACAAAACCAGGAAACATATGGTCTCAATGAAGAAGCTAATTAAACTAAAAGGCCTCAAATAATTCAAAAATTTTCTTTTACATTAAAGTGACACAAAAAGAAGCTAAAATTCTATCACATTACAGCTATAAATAGGCTTACATTTTTAACCAAGCATTTAGAAAAAAATATTGAAATCATAACAACTTAAATATCAAATTACGACTAAAGAGAGACCTGACGGAGGCCGCCACCGAGCTTGATGGTCTCGTTTGTAAAGGTTGAGAGATCAAGCACCACATCTCCTGGAACCTACGAAACGAAAAACAAGTCAAAATCCCCCAAAATAAAACTGAAACAATTTACATATATAACAAAGCTGAATACAGCAAGAACCGAAAGAACAGAAAAAAAAAAACTTGAAACTTTAGCAAGAGTAAAGTAGTGACCACTATCTTATCTACGAAGGTTGCTGGTGAAGTGGAGGCTTCCATGAGCATCAATTTGGAGGGAGTTTTAGCAACACCGACGACGAAGTGGGAGCGGGAGCGGGAGCGAGAGCGAGCCGAATAATTTGCAGGAATGACCTGGTTTAAGAAATTTGACCACCAGAAAAAATCACAGCTGTCCAAATAATCACTCAAGAAGACGTTTTTACCCTTATAAAATAACACCCCAGAAAATATGAAATTTCGTAGGGTTTTTTTAGGTACTCAAATCTAAATCATTCTCAACTTAAAACAAAGTATATTTTTTTAATTAAAAAAATTAGAAAATATACTCACCAAACCATTAGGTGATCTCAGATCGAGCGGCGAGAGCAAAAAAGAGAAAATCAAAGTTACGCCCAAACAAGAACGAGGGCTAAAGTTGGCAAAGGCTGTCACGCAAGAACAAACCTCAAAATGACCGACGACGCAACGTTTTTTGTACATAGCCAATAGCGGGATAAGCAGATGACAAACAGACGCGATGAAAGGTGGTGGTTGGACTGAGAAAACAATAAGAACGGTGGCAGAGAGGCAGAGTGAAGAGTAGCACATAATTTTTATTTTATTTTATTTTATATGTACACACGTTTCGGGATTGGATACCCAAAATTGAATTGAAACCGATTTTGATCAGTTCTTAATTTATAAAACCGAACACAACCCGATTTTGACCCAAAACCAACTAGAGTGTTTAGTTCGGTCGGGTCTTTTTTTTTCCCTAAAGAGTGCCACTTAATAAAAAATAGTACTGTGGTTTTAAGTTTTGAGAATAAATTTGGCTTTAAAGGGTAATCTTGTCCTTGAATTAAGAAAAAGGACATTGTCCTTACATTCAAAAGTAAGGTTAGTTTTGCAGTTTTGGAGTGAAATTTCTTAAAACACTTTGCCTTTCCTGTAAATTGCTCGAAAGAAGGATCGGACATGGACATGGAATTAGAGTTGTCATACATTCGTCTTCTCAAATAAAATTAGCTTGAAGCCCAAAAGGAGGAGAGAAAAATGGAAGACGTTGGATTACTGTACCCAGGGCCGGCGGAGACCCAGGACGAACAGGACGATCGCTCTGGCCAACTTATATTAGGGGTACTATGTATATCGTTACTGTTCCAGGCTTATCCAATAGCTGCACCATTTGTTTGGGCCCCTAATATGTATATTGAACAATCTCTTCCATATTTACTGTTCGAGGCCCAGAAAAACATTTTTTTTTCTTAGTTAATAAAGAGATCTCGAAGAAACAACCCAGACTGTTCTAGGTCCAAAACAATTATAGAAAATATTTTTTGTTTTTATTTTTTTTCTACAAAGTCTGAAGAACGAAGCCATGAGCATGTTTGGGACTTTGGGGTCCTCCATCGACCATCTTGAGCTCGACGCCTCGACCGTTGGACCATGGCGTCTCTCCTCTTCCAACGGTAATGAAATTCATTAGAAATTGAAATCTTCGATCTTATATTCATTTGCTTCTCCCGTTTAGCCTCTTACTTTCTCATCCCTTTCAATCTTACGAATCCTTCTTTTAATCATTTTATATACTACACTGTCTCCTTCAATTTGTTTGAAATTGATTTGTTGGTCTAATTTAAAGGAACTTCAAGCTTCTCTGATTGTAAAATACATTGGTTACTCACTCTTTGCCGATCGATTTTATCATTCTCTTACCAGATTTCAAATTTCACTACTTTCATCTTTTAATTTAGGGTTTATCATTTATGTGGTTTGATTTTTCAATTAAGTTCTTTTTTATTGTTAGAGATACAGTCCATAAACATGAAATATATTCTGTGTGTATATGAAATGTGAATGGAGATTTGTTTGTTGGGGGTTTGTGAGAGAGAAATAGATTTCAAATTTGCACTCGATGAATGTTATTCACAGAGACTTGAAGCCAGACAACTTGTTGATTGGTTAAGATGATCATATCAAGGTCGATATTTTTCAGTTTTAGAGCATTGTTTCATTGACTCTGCTGCTAGTTTTGGCATTATTCACTTGTATTAGCTTCATATTTAGTGCATAATATTAGGGTTTATATGTCGTTTGGTAAATTTTAAGCATAAGAAAGAAATTCCAAATACTTGAGTTATGCTCTAAAAGCAACCAAACGAGAGGACTGCTTCTTACTTCCAACTATTCATCAAGGGCAGATTATTTATTAACATATGTAGGGACATTTCTCAATTTTTATTGCATGTTTTTATCTATAAGAAAAGAACATACTACCGGGGACTACTTAATTGTTGATTTCTTTATTTATTGTGTTATGGTAAGATTTTGTTAACTAACTGGAATGTATAACAAAGCTATACATCTGAGTACAAGATCAATATTTTTCTATGATTTGACATTCTCTTTATTTTTCTTTCTATGTCTTTAAGAAAGGATAAATTATTCTTTGTATAAAATAATGACAAAAGAATGGTCAAAGATATGAATTGAAAAATGCTCCCCCTGTGATTTACCAGTATTGTTCTTTTTATTGATTTAGTTTCTATCTATCTTTCTTTCCTTTCCTTTCCTTTTTTTTGAAACATGTAGGGCTATTGATTATGCAGTTGCAAACAATGAGGTTCCATTCAAAGCTCCAGAATTGCCTTCATTAATGAAACAGGTGTGACTAGATTTCATTGTTGTTTCCATTTTGTAGGTGCATATAATTTTGAGTTGAAAAGAATGTGTTGATAAGTTCTTGATGACTGGAGGCTTGAGCTGAAACGAATTCGAAGAGGAACGTGAAGAGGACTTATGGAAGGGCACAATTTTTTATTTTCGCCCAGGGCATAATCAATGGAGGGCTATTGATTATGCAGTTGCAAACAATGAGGTTCCATTCAAAGCTCCAGAATTACCTTCATTAATGAAACCGGTGTGACTAGGTTTCATTATTATTTCCATTTTGTAGGTGCATATAATTTTGAGTTGAAAAGAATGTGTTGATGAGTTCTTGATGACTGGAGGCTTGAGCTGAAACAAATTCGAAGAGGAAAGTGAAGAGGATTTCTGGAAGGGCACAATTTTTTATTTTCGCCCAGGCCCCAAAAAACTATAGGCTGGCCCTCACTGTACCCAAAATCACTTCATACGTACGGTCATTGCACGGATCAAAACGATTTATTTATGTCATCATTTAGGGTAAGTCAACTCAGTCCCAGTTACTATGTACTTGGTAGCACAAAAAAGCCTTCACGTGTTTCTTCCACTTCTCAAAACAATTGTTTCACTTCTTCACATTTTGAGCAGAACCCATCTCAGAAACTGTTAAATTTACATGGTTTTTAAAGCAATAATTCTGTGGTTGATGTTTCATCAGTTGGGAAAACGATTAGGGGATTGACTGATGATGGTTTATTTGAAGATACTATCAGGGTTTATCTCAAAATGCTAGAATATGGTTTTCAAGCTGAAGAGTTTAAATTCTTTCCTTGTTTGATTAAGGCATTTGGTGGGCTTTGTGATGTAGAAAAGGTTAGGCAGATTCATGGGCATGTGTTAAAGTTAGGATTTTTTGATAATGATGTATATGTTCAAAACTCACTTTTGGGTATGTATTGGAAATGTGGAGATGTTAAAGATGCAATTCAGTTGTTTGAGAAAATGTGTGAGAGAGATTTGGTTTCTTGGAATACAATGATATCCAGGGTTTGCCAATCAGGGGATTACTTGGGTTCATTGGTGATCTTTCGAAGAATGATTGATGAATATTTTGTGTTCCCAAATCGGGTTAGCTGTCTTTCGGCTCTTGCATCGTGCGCTTCAATAGAGGCTTTGATTTATGGGAGGGAATATTTTAGTTTTCTGCTCTCAATCATTGAATATCAAAGTTGGAGAGCAAATTCATGCATTGCTTTTCAGTTATGGATTGCATGATGATGTAAGAATTGAAACAGCACTCATAGAGATGTACTTTAAATGTGGTGATCATGGAAATGCTTTGAAAATTTTCAGTCAGTCCCAGAATCATAATTTGGTTATGTGGAGTGCTGTAATCTCAAATTATGCTCATAATGGTTTCCCAGCAAAGGCACTGGAACTGTTGCAGGATTACATGTTGGAGTATGGCTTTCCAGATTTGATCATACTTGTGGCTGCGCTGCGGGCTTTTTCTTACTTGGCTCTTAAGTCCAAAGGTCTACAAGTCCATGGTTTGGCAGTAAAGTTGGCATTTGATTCAGATATTTTTGTCGGTGGTGCCCTAGTTGATATGTATGGAAAATGCAGAGATATGAAGTCTGCTCATAAAGTTTTCTTGAAGTTACCTTTGAGGGATTTAATTTCATGGAATGCCTTAATATCCGGATATTCTCAAAATGAGTGTGTCGATGAAGCTTTAAAGACATTTCGTGTGATGCAATCTGAACAAATTAGACCCAATGCTGTGACAGCTGCTTCCATTCTCTCCGTTTGTGCTCAGTTGTCTGTTATGAACCTGTGTAAGGAGATTCATTGCTACCTATTGCGACAAGGTTTGAAGCAGAATGTCCTTGTGAACAATTCTCTGATAGCTACCTATGCCAAATGTGGAGACATAAATAGCTCTTGGACCATTTTCAGGAATATGCATGAAAGAAATGAAGTATCGTGGAACTCAATCATATTGGGTTTAGGAATGCATGGCCATACATATGAAATGTTTGATTTGTTTGAAAAGATGAAAGAAGCTGGCAGGAAACCTGATCGTGTAACTTTTACATCCCTTATTTCTGCATGCGGCCATACTGGAAGGGTTGATATGGGCTGGAAATATTTCAAGAGCATGGTTCAAGATTATAAACTTGAACCTTAAGTTGAACATTATACTTGCATGGTTGATCTTCTAGGCCGAGCTGGCCATCTAAATGAGGCGTATGATTTGATCATGGCCATGCCTTGTGTCCCAGATGATCGTATTTGTGGTTCATTGCTTGGATCTTGCAGAAATCATGGCAACGGAAAGTTGGCAGAACTTGTAGCCAATCACATATTCAAACTTGATCCCACAAGCATCGGTTATCGGGTCCTCCTTGCAAATATGTTCGAAGAGTTTGGGAGATTAAATGAATTTGTTAGAGTTAGATCAGAAATTAAGGACATGGGACTTAAAAAGCTGCCTGGATGCAGTTGGATTGAAGTTAATAACAATATTCATATATTTATGGCTGGTGATGGCTCGCATCATCAGTCAGAGGATATATATACTGCAATAGAAAATTTAACATTAGAGATGAAAAGGGCAGGGTATGTTCCTCATCTCGCATCAGGAAAGAGTGATTCTTGATTATGGAATAACTGCATAATTGGAAAATATGACCGGATTATGCTACACCACTCAAGGGGCTAGTAAAGGTGAGTGAAAAATCAAATGATAGTCAGCCCAAAATGAATGAATGCTTTCTTGGACATGCATGTCCGTCATGTTGATGGCATATACCTTTTTAACTGATTGGCTTTTCTTCTGTATAGTTTACTGGGTAAGTTTTGCATTTCCTTTCCTTTTTTTTTTTCCTTAATCGAGGATTTTATCATTTTTCTGTCAAGCTACATTTGAATATACTATTGGATGTTCTACATGATCAGACTTTTGGCAGATTTTACTTCTTATTGTGCTTGTGGAGATTTGATATCCATTTTTAGGTCAAGTTCGACAAACTAGTTCCCAGATCGAGACTTTTATTTTCAAATTTTATATGACATTGTCTTCTTTGACTTTGATAATAAAAATTATGATGCAATTTGTAAGTCTCCCATGGGATGCAAATTGCCTTCTCTTTCATCCAGGGGATCTAAAAAGGTGTTAAGCCCGAAATCCTTTGTCTCTATAACTAATATGATTTGTGTATACTCGAATAATATATTATCCTGTTCTCTTAATCTGTTTGTCAAGCCATAAATTTAAGCCCCAGTATTTGTCCTCTTATATCATCTATTTCTACTCCATGCCATGGAGCAATTATTAGTTTCAGAAGACCAGTAGCTCAGCAGTAGAAGCTGAGATTCCACATGCTTCAGTATGGAGTTTAAGAAGGGTATTGAATTTTCGATGCTGCTGAATGACGGTTGTTTCATCGCATCCACTATGGTGGGTATAAAATTCCACATGCTTTAGTGTGGAGTTTTGAGGAGTGTTTCGAAGCTTTGATAATATTATAAAATGGGTGTTTGTCACATCCAGTGTAATGGGAGATACTTCTCCATCGAAGTGGTAATTATGCTACACAGCAACCTCTGAGGTTTTCAGTAATGATTCTGAAAACAGATATGGACACTTATGCCTGGCACCCGGCAGACAGCAGATTCCTTTCAGATTACTTTGTGGACTGTTTGACAATTTTAATGCAACTGCAATTAAAAAATAACTGTAGATCTTGAGTGTGGAGTACTACCAGCAAGAAGTAAAAAATAATAAAGCCTCTGAGCTACTGCGGATCATATGTTTGTCCAACATTATTCTCTCTTAAACAAGGCTAGCCACACTGTTGAGTTAGATAAGAGTCGGCGAAAGAAACGCAAAAGGAAAGAAAAGGCAAAAAAAAGAGGCCATCTGTAGATTTTACCAAGAAATTTGATTCCTGCATAGGTGAATCATAAGGTTTCATTTACTCTCAAGGATCCAATATATAACGTAAAGATGCATATACCAGACAATCAAAATAAGCATTCGACAACAGCACATAACATGATATGTTACATTGAAGTTGGGGTGTTTCTGATTCTTAAATTTCTGAAAATGTCTTTGCAAAAAATTAATCTTCACAAGTTTGGATAGACGGAATACCATCAATGGGGCAAAAGTCCCTTTTAATACGAACTAATAAATAGAACGATCTCCAACTAATTTACAATATATTCGGTTGAGGATTTAAACAATGATAAGCTAGTTTTTTGGCATATAAGCTATGATGATAATTTAGGTAGAATAGCACAATCAAGAAAAAATTTGCTTTTGATTTACAGTAATCACTTTTGACATTTAAATCGACAGACTTTGGTGTAGATGGCAACTATCTAACAGCATCAACCACTTTAATGCTAATTGACTGATCGGTCGGCAACAAGGACCACCTCAACTAGACATAGCAACTACCATTATCCCATCAAACACAGCTCACCATGAAGGGCCCTCAACTAAAAAAATCCATGGCAGACCATCTAATAAATAATAATCTGATATGTAAATTATCTTTAATATCCACATATGTCATCAAGGAATCTTCTTGTTACATCAGTGTGAGCACATGAATATATAAAAATTGAATGAAAAGTTGATATGAATGAGGATAATATAAATGATAATATGTCACATAATTTATTATACAAAGTAGAGTGACCTTCAACCAATGCAAGTATAAATTAATGACACAACAACCAAAAAACCCCAGGCTGCAGTTATTTTAGAGCACCACCACACCATGAAAATCTAAGAGAGACACCAACAACAACCTATTCCTTTCTCTTCCTTTTCCTTTTTGTTTTCATCTTCTTTTAAATAAATTCTATAATACATGATATTTCATTGTAGAGTGCAACATAAACATCCATCCCTGTCATACCTTAACAGCCTCACTGTTTACTTGAGAGGTAGAATCAAGTAGAGTCTCCAAAGATCTGCCTTTTCTGCTCCGAACTCTCCCGCCTTCTTTCAATAACTCAGCCAACCTCCTCTTTTCATCAGCTACATCAGGATTTGCTGTCCCGAGCTTTTCTTCCCTCATCTCAACGACAAACTCCAATATTTCAATGGCATCATCCAACCTGTTGTGTTGTACATAGCATGAAGACAAGTTTAAAAAAAAACAAAACAAAGAAAGAAAACATATTGCTTGGAATTATAATCTACAATGGTGTTTACATAATGATTATTTATCAATAATGGATAAATTAAGAGGAAAATAAACGACATGATTACAAATTAAGAGGCCGCTATGCATAAAGGATGAATATTCAAATGAATCAACTCTATTAGAGATAACTGGTTGATGACAAGGAAATACAAGAATGCTAGAGAAAAATACCTGCCAATTGCATCATATGTGCCAGCAAGATTGCTATATACCCCAAGTGTGTCGGGGTGGCAAGGTCCACATTCTTGTTCCAAAATGGACCTGGCTTCTTCAAATAATTCTACAGCTTCGTTTATGGAATAACGTTGCACACAAGCAAGCCCCATTTGGTTAAGAGCAATGCCAAAGAAGGCAGATTTCTTCTCCCCACTGGCGCGGAGCTTTGAAATGGCATTCTTGAAGGCATTGTAAGAGTCAGAATAATTCCCCAACACGTAATACATGACTCCCATCTGAGCTTCAATTCCAGCAACCGTGCTTTGCTGACCAGGGGCATCATTATATATCTTCAATGCCTTTTGCAGCAACTTGATTGCCTGATCAAGCTCATTCATCGATTCATAGATAACAGAAACGTCAGCGAGACCACTTGCAATCTCTTCAGGAGGAACACCAGGTATCGGATTTTCATAAATCCGAAGGGCATTTTCACAGTAAGATTTCGACTCCCTCAACTTTCCTGTCCTGTTATACATATCAGCCAAACGAACAAAGACTGAACCAACAGATGGATGATTCTCTCCTTTGGTGGTCTTAAAAGCTGTGAGTGCTTTCTGATAAGCAAAAATAGCCTCATCATAACGAGACAAAGACAAGTACGTGTCTCCAATGCTGCAATCAACAGAAGCCACTTCTGCTTCCTGGCCATTTGACACCATTGCCATACTGGCTAAAACAAGGTGCTCAAGAGCAGCTTCATGATCTCCCTTGGTTTCGCATATAAGTCCCATGAGCCTCCTATCTGCTGCCTCTTCAAGAGAAGGGGGAGAACCATTTTCCTTGTGAATGTCAAGAGCCATCTGACAAAACCTCTGGGCTTCATCAAATTGCAGTGCTTGAACATGAGCTTCAGCTAAATACCTACATGTCTCACCAACTCTTGGGTCCGTTTCACCCAGAGCTTGTTTCTGGACTCCCAAACCTGTTGTGTAACACGTTAACGAATTTTCCAATTGGCCCAGCATTGCATAAGTATCACCCAACTGCATATGACCAGCAAATTTAGCAAGGGCATGTTCTTGGCCTTTCTCAATTGCTGGAATCTCGATTGAGCGTTCGAGAACTGGAATTGCCTCATTGTACTGCCCTAAGCTGCAGTATATTGCTGCTGTGACATGCAAACACATGACCAGCTCCAAACTGGGCTTTCCTTTAACACAAATTTCAAACGATTTTGCTGCTCGAAGAGCTAATTCAAGAGCTTTCTGGGGGTTATCTCCTGATGAAATCAACTCCCTTGCTTGTTTAAGCAAAAATGGCCCAAGATCTGGATTATCCAGTCCTGAATCAGACGAATCCTCGCTTCCATTCTGTAACTTCCCCGCCCGTTTTTTCATGGAAGTAACTCCTGCATTTGTTTTTTTAACACTCTTATCATTTTTCTTGTCAATGGGAGGCTTCTTGGGAGAATCTTTTCCCTTAGGACTCGATTTTGATGACACCTCAGAATCCAACTGCAAGCGAGAGACTTTCTTTGAATGACCTGAAGAAATGGATCTTGTACTTGAAGATTGGTTCTTGTCCAACTTCCCTGGCTTCTTCCCAAGAGATAAACTACCTTTCTTTGAAGAAGAAGAAGAAGAAGAACTACTTCCCGAAATATTCCCTGGCTTCTCCACCTCTTCCTCTTCCATTATCTCAACCTCCCTCATCTCTCCTCCAACAAGATGGCGCAACTCCGAATCAATTCTAGACTCTTCCCCATCCGATCCAAGGCTATGCCTGGAGGGTGACTGATCAGAACTCTGCATATCACACACATTCTCGTAAAGCTGCTCGATTGAGGTCTCGACCACCACCCCACCAACAGCAGGGCTTTCCTGACCAAGAGTACTTTTTGGGGACTTATTTGAAACAGAGTTTTCCTTAATAGGTGTACAATTCCCATTCAATTCACTCACTATCTCCTCTTCATGAATTTCCTCCATGATAATGCCAGGCATGTTTTTCCACCCAAATCAACAGAAATGGCTAAAATCCAATGACTTATCTGCAACAAACATTTCAAATACAACACATATATATCAAAACAATTGTCACAACAGATCCAAACAAGAAAAACATGTCCTTTTGGCTTTCTAGAACACGCCCAATTATATACAAACTACAGAAATCAATATAATTCGTAAAATGATAGACAAGTCTAATAAAAACAAAACAATAATAACACAGTCTAACTTCGAAAGTTCAATCTTTGACTTGCGAATAAAATTGCTGATGGAACTTTTTTAATGATTGATAACAAAAGCAATATATCATGTGATTACAAAAGTTGATGTTCCTTCATTAGATCTTCAAAAATAAAAACAACCCAGATAGTAACTCATCAATCAAAAAATCAATCATGATTATTGTTACGATTAATATAAACAAAACCCCCCACAAACAATACGGTCTTATCAAAAAGAAAACGCAGTTGACATCTTAAAACCGATCCAACAGCACCCAAAAATGTCACAGAAGGCAAAAGAAATTAAAGATAGTAAACTAATAAACAAGACAAGAAAATATGAAAAAAAGAAAGCCATAAAAGCAAATAGTACCTCAAAAACCAGCCATGACAGAGAAACACAAAGGTGTTGTATTATCTGGGTCCTATATATATATATATATATAGAGAGAGAGAGAGAGAGAGAGAGAGAGAGAGAGAGAGAGATATGGAGATATGTGTAGATAAATACACACAAACCCCAACAAATGAATAAATAAACAAACAAATAAAAATCTTACCTTACCTTGGATGGTTGTAAAAATAAATATATAAATATAAATGTAAAAGCTAGAGGAAGAAAGAAGGAGAAAGACAGAAAATGGAAGGAATTTGTGAAGAAGAGGAGCAGAAGGGTAGAATTGGAAATGTCAAAAAAAAAAAAAAAATCATGGAATGTCAGAAAGGAGAGAGAGAGAAGGCGACTTCTCCCCAACCAAAACGCGCGGGCCTGCAACTGCCTATCTGTTTCCTGTCTGGTTCCGCTGTTTCATTGGAACTTGCCACGTGGCACTTTGAATCTGTCGTACCTTTTTCTGGACTGCAATTTATGTTTATGCCCTTGAAAATATTTTATCAAACGGCATTTGTCCACTTTTTTTCTTTTTTTTTTTCTTTGTTCATCTTCCAGAAATTGAGAGGCTATTTTGACCATTTTATTTTATTTTCAAGTCCAACATGATAACATCCATTGGATCACTAGTGCGATATAAAATGCTATAAATACGGTCCGAAAATTAACTGCTGTTATAGAGAAGAGGTCTTTCGACACTTTGTATTTCCGACACTTGACTTACGAGTATACCTACAGCGACCATTTAATGATATTGGGTGGAATGTTAAATATATATTCTGATAGAAGGTCAGAGTCTTGAGGTTTACTTGCCGTCTTCTTTCTTTCATGCTTGGTTTCATCGCATCCCTTTGAAAACGTAAACATCTTTAATACTTTTACTTTTCATCTATATCCAAAATTTCAAGGTGTAAATATATATCTTCACAGAGTTTATGTGACTGTCCATTAACATTGGCTGCGCATGCAAGCTCCTTTCAGTCCCTTAAATGCAGCAACTGACTCTGAGTCTGAGAGAGACCCAATATCAGATATTTCCTGCCATGAGGTCCATAACTCTACAGCATCGATCATTCAAGCAACTCTAAATATTTCTAGCCATTGCTGTACTTCTCTTCACACCATGCATGCAATAGCACATGAAGCAATAAGTACCACCCTGCATTGTCCATACATGAGTTAATATCATTTCAGACCCATCAAAAATACCCGATGTATTATAAATATAATGAAATGCAAACACGAGTGATCCGTGGACAAAATATAGAATCATTAATAGTTATTAGTACTAATTATGTTAGGTTGGGTAATAAGTGCTCAAACTTTAAGAATAATTATTCGAGTAAGTAATTGATTTGGTATCCAATGATGATAAAGAAGATTGCAGCAACTGGGGGTAATAAGATATATAATTAATGCCCCCCACGTACCACTCATGACTCATGGATATCACAAACTTCAATTATTTGGTATATCATCTAGTAAGTGATGCTTATGAGTTGGTAATCACCATTCTATTATATGATTCTCTCCATGTTCCTTTTTCCTTTAAATGGCAAATCCCATGAAAAACCAAACCAAATTTTCTCAAAAAAGAAAAAGTGACAGCTGTGGGATTTGAACCCACGCCCTTTCGGACCAGAGCCTAAATCTGGCGCCTTAGACCACTCGGCCAAACTGTCCTTTGTGTTACTGTTGTGTGCAATTGTTATCATGTAATTAAACATTATAATTAATTGTTCACCAATTACAATCGACCTGTTGCGCAGTTGGGCTGTGCATGGGCCTGGGGCTGGACCTGGGCCTGATTAAACTATAAGTGGTTAAATTATAAAAGGGCCTGTAAGTAGAACAAAGGATAATTTCAGACCAGCAAAGTATCCCATTGATTTTACCAAGATGTTGGACTGCACTATACAACAACAGTCTACACTTGCGAGATCAAATATTTTAATTAAAAAAATTATATTAATTAATATCAATGCATAATATTATTGTAAAATTGAATTTATTGGTAATGGCCCTCATTCAGTCTGGTAATGTCTCATGTTCGAGTTGCTACCACCGTATGTTGAATGTAAAAAAAAATAAAATATTCTTGTAAAATTCAAAAAAATAAATAAATAGATCATATTCTCTCTCTAAACTTTGAATCTCAACATTTATTATGAGGACTATTAGACTATACTTATAAACTCATAATTGTAGTGGCCAAAATTAGCCAGGTCCAAATAACAAAGCCCAACAAATATCAAATCCAAAGGTATTGGATCCAAATAGCATCACATGGGCCCAAAACCCAACTTATTACTAAAAGGCCCAAGATATGTTAAAGCTTGAACTTAGGTCCACACGTGATCCAAGCCCAAGCCCTTTCAAATATACATTTATAAAGGCCTAGCTCATGACCTTGTCCAAGCCCAAGACATAAGCCTACAAAGCCATCAGACTTCTCATTTGAAGTTCGATGGACCAAGTCAAAGAGGCAATCAAGTCCTCCTTGGTTTTGGCCGAAGAATTAGGTAGGGTTATCCACCCTAAAAGCACAACCCTCACTCTGAGTGAAGGTTCACAAATTCTGATTATCAAGCACTCAGAGCATTTTTCACTATTCACTGTCTCTCAAGCGTACTTTGACCACCGATGATCACTACTCACTTGCGACTCCGATCATCACCGGTCAAGCATACCATATCCAATAACTTTTTCTTCTTATCTACTTTAATGTATTTACATTACTATCCTCAGTTGGCTAACTTGACCATTGGAGTGTACTTGACCGGTACCACCTAGTGTCCCAAGCATCCTACCGGTCACGGTTTCTCTGGTTTTACAGGTTGTAGTGTCCGTATCATCGTCCTACCAGTTTCATGGTCTACAATTTGGTGTCTACCGTTGGGCATGACAATCATTGATCGAGCAAAGCTATAGTACTACCGACGTTACGCTACGATGATCGACGACTCAACTCATGGTGTAATGGAGGCTTATTGCAGCTTCTCATCTCACAGATGAATGAGAACACCCAAAGGCTCCAAGCTTTCGAAGAGGAGAACCAAATGGTTAGAGTCGAGAACTAAGAGCTTCAGAGCAAGGTTCACTCCCTCACCCGACCGCTCCACCACATGGGAACCCATTAGCATTCCACGCACCTCCACTCGACCAAGTCGCACCTACTTTACCTGAAGATTAAGGTATAATTGCTAGCGACCTCGACCCAATCTGAGTAGATGGAGAGCATGGATTGCAAGCGATAGGTGGAGCAGTCGACCTAGTCACACCACCAGTATCGAACCCTCGAGTTGGAGCGACGAGGACCCAAGGAGACGACCTACCATAAGCTGCTCAATAAACACAGGGGACACCGTCGGCTTCATCACAATCAACCCCGTCAAATCCAGAAATGGTAAGCTCGAACCTTATCTTTGCTAACCCTGATTTAGCTCGCAGGTTCGCTGAAATCGAGGCCCTCATCTAACGCATTCTTAGAATGCAGTCCCCAAAAAAGAAGAGCGCGGCGAACAGCTTTACTGACTCACCATTCGTGGATGCGATAGCTTTGGTAGAGATGTTCAAAAAGTTCAGCTTGCCCAACATGAAGCACTACGACGACACGACCGACCCAGACAACCATATAGTGAAGTATCGCCAGTGGATGTTCACGGCGGCGATTCCATGCGACCTAAGGGAAGCATGTATGTGCAAAGGCTTTGAGTCGGGCCTAGTAGAACCAGCATTCCAATGGTATACCAACCTGCCCAACAACTCCATCAGCTCATTTTTGCTCAACTCACAAATACATTCGCAGAGTAGTTCGCTAGTAGTAGGAAGCTGGAGAGGCAGTCAAATGATCTCTACACCATCAGCTAGAGGCGAGAATAGTGCATACAACATTATGTAAGACGCTTCAATAAGGAGAAGGTGTCTATCCCCCATTGCAACCAGTGACAACAATATCGGCCTTCTGAAAAGGTTTGCTACATGATTCCGACTTGTACAAGGAGCTGACCAAGTACTCATGCAAGACAATGGATGATGTTCTAGCCAAGCATGGCCCAGATCAAGTGGTAAGAAGATGAGTGAACTACCAGCTGTTGGGATTATGCCCTAAAGTTTGTAATTGTAAATGGTTAAAAACAATAATAAGAATTATCAGATTGTCATTCGAGTTTATAAATATTTTATATTCAGTAATACATTTATTGTGCAAGAACATCCTAGATTGTAATGTTCTGAGAATGAGTATATAATGGTCATATTCAGAGAGGATTCATTTTAAGACATGCAATCTAAAGAGTCCGCAGAGAGCGAACAAAGCTGGGTACTTTGTTTGTGATTGATGTACTGCTGCGGCCCATTCTGTAAAGTACGGTGGTCTTATCCTGGACCGCTCATGTAGTTGACATGAGAATGGAGGCACCTTATATGATGAGATCATATAGGACTGGGCCACGATTTATATGAATCTCTCACCAAGATCCGTTAGCAGATGAGATCCATATATAATTGGTAAACGGTGGCTATTTATAAGTGATCTTAATCCCGAGTGTCTTATCGACTCCTTCAGGTTGGATCGTGGATTTTGATTTACCATGAGTGAGGTTGATGTGAATCTCGACCAATACCTTCGTATCTTGGAGTTGCGGTTTGGCTTGTGGCCGGGAAGGTTTGAACACAATAGTGGAATCCACTCCTTCTTGATTGAAGTAGATGAGTAGTTCCCTTAAGGGTTGATTCGGGGCTAGAACGATTATGAGCGCTCTCCTTCTTTCGTGAGAAAGACAGGATTTAATTGTTCATTAGAGAATAAATGATACTTAAAGAAAAAGATATTTCTAGAGGGGTATAACGGACTTTATGACCCAGCTCTAGTTATGAACTATTTGTGGAGGATCATACTATATGCAATTAGCTATATCAATGGACGTGAGACTTCAGATTGCATAAACACGTCTACAGTTCTGAGAGTGCAGCCTCGGGTTTTTAGTGGAATAACTCCGAGGTTAATAATCATGAAATATTAATTAAAGAATTTTAATTAAATTACTAAGTATTATTGGAGCTCAAAACTGTGGGTCCATTAGGTCTCCTTGCTAGCCTTTATGGTTGTTGGTAACGAGGGTCACGTTAGATTAATTGGAGGGTCCAATTAATAGTATTACGAAAGTAATGCGATTTAATAAAAGAGAATAATTAAATAATGTGATTATTTAATTAATTTAATATTTAATAAAATAATAGAAATTAATAATTATGAATTATTAATTCAATTTATTAAATATGAGGTTATGTGATTAAATAATGACTAGTACAAAAAAATTAAAATAATTAGATTATTTTAATAGTCCAAAAGGTCACAGGTTCAAGTCTTTAGGAAAACTAAAAATAAATAGGATTTAGAATCCTATTTTGACTTGGTTAAAACTAAAACCCTAAAAGACTACTATATAAGTGTTATATAGCTAGGAAAAATCAAGCGAACTCACAAGTGAAAAAGAAAGAGAATTTGGCCACCAAAGAGAGAAGAAAAGAGAAAAAAAAAGTTTTTTTCTGACTCTTCCCTCTTTTGCAGGATTCGACCGGCGTTCTTTTCACGTGACCTCTGAAAGTTTAAGTGCAACGGTGTAACACCCCCTGACCCGACCCGACTGGATCAACCCAGGGAGCATTACCGGGTTTTCAAAACTTTCTCAATTCACTTTATATATTTCAAACCATTGAAAATCATATCAATTTGTAATTTAAAAATATTTTTCTAGTGAGCCCATCAAATTTCACTTTAAAAAATTTCGGCAGAGTTTCCTCTATTTTTCTGATTTTCCAAAACCTGTTTTCAATAAAACCAATAGAATACAATATAATTCCAACACTTCTATATCCAAGTTTTCAAATCAATGCGCACTCTGCCGTTTAGTGCGACTTCCAATCAATTTTCAAAATAAAACAGTTCATAATTAATTCGTTACAGTCCTTGGAAAATGAAAAACAGGAATCATAAAACAATTTAATTACAAAACACAAATATATACCACTATTACAAATCTCTGTATATACATGCAATCTATACATATTATACAACAATATATATATATCTACCCCAGAAATGACTCTGCTCCTCTATCTGCAGCTACTTCTTCAGTCTCTATTCTTCAACGCGCTAAGCAATAATGCTTAGTGGGTGTACACTAAATTCAATTGTCAAAATCATAAATAATTTTTTTGCATAATAAAATATCACCATATTATCAAATATAAATCATGTACATAAATAAAACTGATGAAATCAATTCGATATAAACCACTCAATACAATTAATAATTCATACAAAACCAAATCTTCAATTATTTTATAATCATTTTATTCAATCTGTAACATTTTATCCATATAAACATTTTATTCATTCTCAATTCTAGCCTTATAATATACTCATCATACTTTTCTTTTCTGGAATACTATCTGTAACATCGGTGTGACGTTCACCTCTGGGATTCGCCTAAACTGGACTATGCCAGGTTTGCCCCGCGAGATATAACAGTCATGCATATCAGTGTAATATCCCTCTCCAGGATTCGCCTAAACTGGACTCGGCCAGGTTTGCCCCGCGAGATATAACAGTCATGCATATCAGGGTAATATCCATCTCCGGGATTCGCCTAAACTGGACTCGGCCAGGTTTGCCCCGCGAGATATAACAGTCATGCATATCAGTGTAATATCCATCTCCGGGATTTGCCTAAACTGGACTCGGCCAGGTTTGCCCCGCGAGATATAACAGTCATGCATATCAGTGTAATATCCATCTCCGGGATTCGCCTAAACTGGACTTGGCCAGGTTTGCCCCGCGAGATATAATTGTCAGGAATACCAGTATAATATCTATCTCCGGGATTCGCCTAAACTGGATTATACCAGGTTTGCCCCGCGAGACATAACAGTCATGGATACAGTGCACTGGCTATCTCCGGGATTCGCCTAAACTGGATTTGCCAGGTTTGCCCCGCGAGATGCAGCAGTCATCACTATCAGTACAATGGCTATCCCCGGGATTCGCCTAAACTGGACCTTGCCAGGTTTGCCCGCGAGATGCAACAGTCATATATACAGTGCAATGGCTATCTCCGGGATTCGCCTAAACTGGACTTGCCAGGTTTGCCCCGCGAGATATAACAGTCATCAATATCATCAGTGCAATATCTATCTCTGGGATTCGCCTAAACTGGACTAAGCCAGGTTTGCCCCGCGAGATACAATATTCTCAACTCGTTATATCAACAGTAATTCACAAATCAAAATTAAATTCAAGTATCAGAATTTACAAACAATATTCGTAATACATAATTAAGAAATTTCCTATCAAATCCTTCTGTTTCTTTCGAAATCAACAATTATTTTCAAATCATATTTACGGAACAATAATTATATACAAGTTTTTCAAAAATCGTTTCCAAACATTACTCGCAAAACGATTCATTCAAAATCATAGAAATTTTATTATACTATCATATTCCCTAATTATTTTTCAGACAGTTTCTAACAATTTTCGGAAACAAAACATAATTAGACAAAATTCATAAATAAATTTAATGCTCAATTTAATGAAATATGGAAAATATAACGAAAATTATAACAAATGCAGAGATCAGTGTACACCTACCTGGATTTCATTTTTACTCCTTTTTCCTTCTGGATTTTCCTTTTTCCCTTTCTCTTTCCCTTTTTCTCTTTCTTCTTCTCTTCTCTTTTCTTCTTTTTCTTCTTTTTCTTTTCTTCTTCTTTCTCTTTTCTTTTTCTCTTCCTCTTCTTCTTCTTCTTTTTCTTCTTCTTCTTCTTCTTCTTCTTCTTCTTCTCTCGGTCTCTATTCCTCTCTCGGTTTCTCCTTTTTCTGTTTTCTAGAGACTTCGCACGTCTCTTATTTTTTTTATAAAATTTCGGTCGTCGCGACCTGTGGTCGCGCCACTAGGTCGCGTTGCTCTCTAGAGCAACTCCACCGCCTTCATCGTGATCACCCATCGCGGTACCCTGGTCGCGGTAGTGGTCGCGATGCTCACTGCCAGGATTTTCACTTTTTCATCGCGAGCCAGTCATCGCGATCTGTAGTCGCGGTGACCAGGTCGCGTTGCTCACTGCCCAAAAATGCTATTTTTCGCCGCGAGCAGCTCATCGCAACCTGTGGTCGCGGTGAGGGGTCGCGGTACACACTGCCCCAGTTTTTCACTCCCTTTTTCTTCATGCATCAGTTCTGGACCGTTCCATCTGGTCCACCTGGAAACTATAAAAATAAACATACATTTAATTACGTTTTACACCCCTCAACTCATACATATTTTATCCACATATTCAAAATTAATTACTCGAAATTTGGGATGTTACAAACGGTCTATATGAACCTAGAGGGGGGGTGAATAGGTTCTTACCAATTTTTTGATTACCAAAAATTTAATTAGATCAATTCAACAATTATAAACACATAACAAATGCGGAAGAGATAAACAAAATCACCACAAGGATTTTAGCATGGAAAACCCCTTCCAACAAGGGATCAAAAATCACGGGACCACTTTTGTCCACTTAACGGACAATCCACTAGTGATAAATGCAGTACACCCTCAAGTTGAAATTATAAGGACTCACTCCTCTTGGACTATCCCGCTCTAGTCTACCCGCAGGCCTTTTCCCTAATGATCTCCTAAGATCCACTAGGTGACTAAACGTATATCCTCAAGCTATCCTAGAATTCACACTCCTATTGGCGTGAGCCTACACCTATCGTCTCGCAAGAGCCAACTAGTGAAATTCCACACAAATGCAACTTTTGCACAAGAAGCAAACCTTGAGCTTGTTCACAAGACTTCACCAAAGTCACACAAGCTCTTCCAATAACACAAAGGATTATAGTCTAAGTGTTCAATGATGCATGAACATACAATTAGGATGCATAACTAATACAACCTATGACGCTAAGTGAACTAGTGCACACAATCTACTTAAATAACACTTAGCATAAACACATTTCAAGACCTAACAATTTTTGCAACAAATTCAACACTTTCTAGTCATGAAACAAACATATTCAATGCATGAACTCTACAAGGCAGCCAACATGTTTATATGAATGTGATTCTAACAACAAGTAAATTATTATAACAACAACTAACACTCTTGATCCAACCTAGATTAGTACCAATCCACAAAACACATGTGAGATAGATGCTTAATTCATTCAAGCAAGATAAATGCATTCTAAATCACAACATCATGTTATCTAGGTACTAATTTAACTTCCTAAATGCCTTATCATGCATTAAACACAAAACCCACAAGCTTTCATTCAATTAATATCTATAAAACTCCATTAACTCTCATTCAAGAACAACAAAGAGATTCAAATAAAATGAATCATAAAACAACTTGAACAAACAAGAAACAAACTTACAATAAGTCTCTAATTTGATTCCATGGACATACAGGAGAGATTGGGTGAGTTTTGAGAGATTGGAGTTGAGAGAGTATGGAGAGAGGGAGCTGCTAGGGTTCTTCTTTCTAGATTTAGGATGAAAAAGACGAAGTGGCATTTATATAGGAAGAGCCACGGGTCAGGTTGCCACACAAAACGGGTCGGACGCACATGTTGGGTCAGGTGCAGTTTTCTACACTGACCTATGTTCGGTTTCAAGCTAATATCTAGAGAAATGCCAACCATAAAATTCTGAAAAAATAACTGAAGAAAGTAGACACATATATGAACAACTTTCATGAGAACACCATTTAAAATTCGGACAGTAAGGGTGCCATATTGGACCACATACATGACACACAAAAACTGTCTCCCCTGTTTTTCCAGCACTGACCTATGTCCCGTTTCTATCTAATATCAAGCGAAGTGCCGCCCAGAAAATTCTGAAAAAATTACAGAAGTAAGTACACACATAGGCCAACAACGTTCATGAAGAATACACTTTGAAATTCGGATAGGAAGGTGGAGATATGGGATCATCTATAGGATGCATCTGCAGAACATAACATATGAATGCAATACAATGAACTATGCACCATAGACCATATCAATGATGAATGAGATGCCTATAAACACAATGACTGATATGTTGTGAGTGTGTGAGATCCTAAAAACCTTTGTGAGATTGAGAGCAACTTACCAAATGAATTGATGATCTTGATGCCTTCAACGAAAGCTCCCAAACACAATTACAACCAAAGAGTGTTTTGTACGGAATTAGCCAACCTAGAAAATACTCGACCTAACAATCTCCCCCTTTGGCTATTCCGTGACAAAACCTCAAACCTCACAAATATACAAAATGATATAAAGTTTGAACTCACAAATACAACCTCACAAAATTACAATGAATGATCTTAAAACTAAAAACTTGAAGCTTGAGATCATTTCTGGGCAAGGTGAACCTGAAACAAAAGAAAACACACTAACACAAAACAAAAGACGTTAGTAGACACCGTGCGGTTCATATAAACGCCAATAGATAAACATAATCATTAACAACAGACACAAAACGATAAACGATGAACACATGTATGCATTAACATTTATCCCCCTAAGACTATTTCCATATGCACATAAAACAAAACAAACTTCTCCCCCTTTTTGTCTCCCCCTCAAATTCTCCGCCTGAGTACTATACAACAATACAAACTTCTCCCCCTTTTTGTCACGGGAGAGGCAAAGGAAAAACACAATAGACAAAGATATGGGTAAACAGGAAAAATATCGCACAAGAGACAAGAGAATACACGTACCAACTCCCCCTGAATGCCATACACAAGTAACATGGGAGTCATATCCTTAAGGAACCAATAGTTACAAATATGCACCACAAAAAATATCAAGTCCCATCTCAACTTCAAAAAACACAAACACAATCATCACTTCATTAACAGATTAACATTTGCCCACAATAAGTGACCAATATACACGCAAGCACATATATATAAATATATATCATCCTGTCTCAAGAAAGTCGCAAAATTTCAAAAATAAGCTTTTGAAGGAAATATTTTGATATCAACTACAAAACAGCTTTATATTATCATTCAACACAAGCTTGTCCTTTTTTTTTTTTTTTTTATTGAGCTTTTCCTTCTTCTTCTTTTGCTTATTTTCTTCCTTTTCTTGTATTTCAACTTTAATTTTAATTTCCAAAGGCATTGGCGGCTTTCATTGCACCTAAGGAGGTAGCCTTCCCCTCTAACTTGGAGATAAAGATATTGTTTCAAGCATATTGTAGAGGTAGCTTTCACTCTTTCAGAGGGCATAGCCATTTCCAAGCTTTTGTTTACCAAGCCATTATTAATCCAATTATACATTTCTCAACAAGAAAACTATTTTCAAAAACATTTGAGAGCAATGAGAAATCTTTTGACATTCAGAAACTGGATGAGTTTAATAGACACACAACATTCACACAATTGCTTATACAAGTCCAAATATGGGCATTTTGTCAATTGCAACAAAGATCTGAAGGGCTAATGTCAGGAATTTAAGAGTAGATAAATGATACAGATCATTTTACACAAATATGACACTAGTCCACTCTTAGACATGAACAACACATGTTACAAATGACATGGCACAATCAATGAAGAGACCATACACCAATGGATTTACTAAGTGACTGAAACCTAGCATGATCCAAAGGTTTGGTAAACAAATCAGCAAGTTGATTTTCTATGGACACATGCTCTAAGGACACTACTTTGCTTTCAACTCTCTAATGAAATGATGTCGAATGTCAATATGCTTAGTCCTAGAGTGTTGAACAGGATTTTTGGAAATATTTATAGCACTGGTATTGTCACAATAAATTGTCAGAGTACCTTGTTTCAAACCATAATCCTCCAACATTTGTTTCATCCATAGAAGTTGTGTACAACCACTACCTACTGCAATGTATTCTGCCTCTGCAGTTGACAAGGAGATAGAGTTTTGCTTTTTGCTATACCAGGACACAAGATTGTTTCCCAGATAAAAGCATCCTCCAGTTGTGCTTTTTCGATCATCACTGCATCCTGCCCAATCTGCATCACTAAAGCCAACCAAGTTAGGGTTAGTGTCAAAAGAGTACCAAATTCCAAAGTCTGAAGTTCCATTGACATATCGAATTATTCTTTTCACAGCTGTGAGATGTGACTCTTTCGGATTTGATTGATACTTAGCACACAAACCAATACTCAAAGAAATATCAGGTCTACTAGCAGTTAAGTACAACAAACTTCCTATCATGCTTCTATACAGACTCTGATCAACACTTTTTCCATTTGAATATTTACTCAATTTCAATGAAGTGCTCATAGGTGTGTTATAGTGTTTTGCCGATTCTAACCCAAACCTTTTCACTAGGTTTTTAGCATATTTAGCTTGGGAAATGAAAATCCCATCACTCATTTGCTTGATTTGTAAACCTAAGAAATAAGTTAGCTCACCTACCATGCTCATCTCAAACTCACGAGTCATCACATTAACAAAGTCACTCACTCGCTTTTCATTAGTGGAACCAAACACAATATCATCAACATAAATTTGAGCTATGAATAACTCACCATTTTCACATTTGATGAACAAGGTTTTATCAACACTACCTCTTATGTATTTGTTTTCAAGCAAGTAGTGGGTGAGACATTCAAACCATGCTCGTGGAGCTTGTTTCAATCCATAGAGTGCTTTCTTTAATTTGTATACGTGCTCTGGATGATGTGGATCTACAAATCCCTTTGGTTGCTCAACGTATACTTCTTCTTGAAGAACTCCATTTAGAAATGCACTCTTCACATCCGTTTGATGTAGTTTGAACCTGTACACACAAGAAACACACAATAAAAGTCTAATAGATTCTAATCTAGCTACTGGAGCAAAAGTTTCATCAAAGTCTACTCCCTCAAGTTGTGTGTAGCCTTGAGCAACTAGTCTTGCTTTGTTCCTCACTACATTTCCATTTTCATCCGATTTGTTCTTGAAAATCCACTTTGTACCAATGATATTGGTACTCTTAGGTCTAGGGACGAGAAACCACACATCATTCCTTTGGAATTGATTGAGTTCTTCTTGCATGACACCAATCCAGAACTCATCTTGAAGTGCTTCTTCAACTTTCTTAGGTTCGAATTGAGACGTGTAGCAAACATAGCTAACTTGATTAGCTAGTTGTCTTCTTGTTCGTACTCCTTTACTCACATCTCCTATGATATCATCCTTTTTATGAGACCTCCTAACCCAAGGAGCAGGATTTGTTTGATTTGGCATTTCTTCAGTCTCCTCTTCTTTCACATTTGAGTCCAAACCTGCACATTCAGAATTCTCAACAACATACTCATCATCAATATTAGACACAATTCCTGCATCATCCACAACTACATTAGATGATTCCATAATAGTATGAGTAGTTGAATTGAATACCCTATATGCTTTACTGTTAGAAGAGTATCCTAGAAAAATACCTTCATCACTTTTAGCATCAAACTTACCAAGTTGGTCACGATCATTTAAAATGTAGCACTTACTCCCAAATGTGTGAAAGTAGCTTATATTCGGCTTCTTTCCTTTCCATAACTCATATGGAGTTTATCTAGTGCCGGGTCTCAAGAAAACACGGTTTGAAATGTAGCATGCAGTATTGACAGCTTCAGCTCAGAAATTCCTTGGAAGTTTCTTGCTATTGAGCATAACTCTAGCCATCTCTTGCAGTACCCTGTTCTTTCTCTCAACAACACCATTTTGTTGAGGAGTTCTAGGAGCAGAAAACCCATGAAAAATACCAAGGTTATCATAAAAATTACCGAAGCTAGCATTTTCAAATTCCTTTCCATGATCACTCCTAATTCTTTGAATGTTCTTGATTTTAAGATCTTTTTCATTCTGAAGTTTAATGCAAAGTGATTTAAATTTTTCAAAAGCGTCTGACTTTTCTGTAAGAAAATCAATCCAAGTGAATTTAGAAAAGTCATCAACACACACAAAGATATACCACTTACCTCCAAGGCTTTCGGTTTGCATAGGACCCATGAGATCCATGTGAAGAAGCTCCAAGGGACGTTTGGACATTGTACCATTATTTTTCTTGTATATCCCCTTTGTTTGCTTCCCAATTTGACATGGTCCACATACACCTTCCTGTTTCTTTCCTAGCTCAGGAAGACTTCTCACAGCCTTCATCTTTCCAAGTTTCTTTAGGTCCTTGAAATTCAAGTGACCAAGTCTTTGATGCCAAAGTTCAACCTGTTCATAGTTAGTCAAATTGCATTTAAGAGTTTTAACATCAATACAATAACAATTATCATCAGTTCTCTTTCCCTGCAAAATAACATTTCCTTTAGAGTCCAAGATTGCACAAGTATCTTTAAAAAAGTTGACAGCATGTACACTTTCACACAAGTGTGTAATGCTAATCAAGTTTGCCTGCAATCCATCAATAAGAAGAGCATCATTAAGACTAGGTAAACCAGAAATTTTAATTGACCCTTTACCTATCACCTTCTTCTTAGAACCATTACCAAAAGTGACCCATCCTCCATCCTTCATCACAAGATTTTCAAAAACATTTTTATCTTCGGACATGTGCCTAGAACAACCACTATCAAGGTACCAAGAATTTGCATTAATGGCTTTCAAGGCATAATGAGCAGCATAACATATGAAATCATCTTTTCTAACCCATGCTTTTCTCATTTTCTTTTTCAAGTTCTTTTCTTGTGGTTTAGAATTAACAACATTATTAGGCATTTGTCTAGAAAATCTTTCAAAGTGACAATCCCTAGATTCCATTTCATTATGGCACAATTGAATGTAATCAAAACATCTAGGTCTAGTATGCCCTTTCCTACCACAAAAATGACAAATAGGAATGAAGTTAGAAAATTTATCTTGATGATTTGGTTGCCATTCATTTCTTTGGCGTCGGAATGATGTGGTATTAGAAACTTTACCTTGTGCTTGTGGTTGTCTAAGAGGTGCCTTCTTGGGGTTGCTTGTTATCCTTGGTTGTTCAAGTGTTTGCTTCAAATTTCTTCCTTGAAACATGTTGTCTTGCTTGACGAAGGAGTGATTTCTTCAATTTCATAGCCTATGCCTCTCTTGTCTCCATAAGCCTTGCCAAGATTAATTACTTGATCAACCTTTAGTGCACCCAAAGTCAGCCCCTCGATTGATTTCCTTGCATCCTCCAATTCCTTGAGACATTCTTGTTCTCTATGTCTCACAATTTGCAAGGTCTTCTCTTTCTCACTCAGTTCCTTCTTCATTAGAATAATTCTTTGATCATCATCTTCTTTTTCTTTCTTGAGTTTTTGGATGGTTTCTTCAACAATCTGAGCCCTTGATAATGCCTCTTGCTTCTCTTTCTCAAGAATCTTGAGTTTGACCTTGTAAGAAACATTTTCCTTCTTTATCTTGAGGCTTTCTGCATATAACTCATTAAAAGCTTCCTCAAGGCTTTCTTCATCTGATTCCTCTCTCTCATCATGCTCGTTTCACCTTCACTAGCTTCTTTCTCATTGCTATGATGACTTGCAACAAAGGCAGTGAAGTTACTCACTAGCTCCTCTGAACTTGTGGAGCTTGTATCATCTTCTTCATCACTATCACTCCATGATACCTTCATTGCCTTACCTTTCTTATTTTTCTTCAAATTGTTGGCACATTCGGTTGAGATATGGCCATAGTCTCCACATTCATAACATTGGACGCCTCTCTTGTTGATCTTTTCTTTTGAGGTGTCAACTTTCTTTGAAAAGCTTTTCTTTTTATCTTTGGTTCTTGTGGAGTTCTTACCCTTCTTTTTGTTTGTCTTGAGGAATTTTTTAAACCTCTTGGTAAACATGGCAATCTCAACTTCATTGAGATCATTATCATCTTCTGAATTTTCAGCTTCCTTGATTGCTTTGAGGGCTATACTCTTGTGTTTCTTGACTGGTTTCAATCCCATTTCAAAAGTCTTCAAGGAACCAACAAGTTCTTCTACTCTCATGGAATCAACATCCTTGCTTTCTTCAATAGCTGTGACTTTAGCTTAAAATCTTTCAGGCAAGGATCTTAGAATCTTCCTAACAATGTTCGAGCTAGAATAGACTTCTCCCAACATATAACTCTTGTTGGTGATGTCTGTAAGCTTGGCTTCAAATTCTGCAAAGGTCTCATTTTCTTCCATTCGAAGACTTTCAAATTGAGATGTTAGCATTTGAAACTTGTACCTCTTGACAGCTGTAGTTCCTTCATGTGTGATTTGGAGGATTTCCCATGTTTCCTTGGCACTTTCACATTTTTGAATATGCCTATATTGACTGTCATCAACGCCACAGAAAATAGCATTCAACCCCTTTGAATTCCAAGTTGCCAAACTGTAATCTGTAGGTGTCCAAGTTGACTTGGGTTTCAATGTTCTTCTCCCATCTTCACTTGTGGTTGTGGGAGGTGTGTACCCCTCTTCAATGCTTGTCCATACATGTTCATCTATGGACTTCAAGTATGCTCTCATGCGGACTTTCCAAAATGAGTAGTTTGTGTCATTTAGAAGTGGAGGTTTGGTATGGGATGCACCCTCTCTTACTACGGAGTCCATGGGATCAAGAATAGACAAAGATTGCACACAAATAGCAAACAAGCAAATAAACACCCAAAGATCTAGCTATGTATGTCTAGCTACCCTATCTGATACCAATTGAAAGTTTAAGTGCAATGGTCTATATGAACCTAGAGGGGGGGTGAATAGGTTCTTACCCAATTTTTTGATTACCAACAATTTAATTAGATCAATTCAACAATTATAAACACATAACAAATGCGGAAGAGATAAACAAAATCAACACAAGAATTTTAGCGTGGAAAACCCCTTCCAACAAAGGATCAAAAACCACGGGACCACTCTTGTCCACTTAACGGACAATCCACTAGTGATAAATGCAGTATACCCTCAAGTTGAAATTACAAGGACTCACTCCTCTTAGACTATCCCGCTCTAGTCTACCCGCAGGCCTTTTTCCCTAATGATCTCCCAAGATCCACTAGGTGACTAAACGTATATCCTTAAGCTATCCTAGAATTCACACTCCTATTGGCGTGAGTCTACACCTATCGTCTCGCAAGAGCCAATTAGTGAAATTCCACACAAATGCAACTTTTGCACAAGAAGCAAACCTTGAGCTTGTTCACAAGACTTCACCAAAGTCACACAAGCTCTTCCAATAACACAAAAGATTATAGTCTAAGTGTTCAATGATGCATGAACATACAATTAGGATGCATAACTAATACAACCTATGATGCTAAGTGAACTAGTGCACACAATCTACTTAAATAACACTTAGCATAAACACATTTCAAGACCTAACAATTTTTGCAACAAATTCAACAGTTTCAAGTCATGAAACAAACATATTTAACGCATGAACTCTACAAGGCAGCCAACATGTTTATATGAATGTGATTCTAACAACAAGTAAATTATTATAACAACAACTAACACTCTTGATCCAACCTAGATTAGTACCAATCCACTAAACACATGTGAGATAGATGCTTAATTCATTCAAGCAAGATAAATGCATTCTAAATCACAATATCAAGTTATCTAGGTACTAATTTAACTTCCTAAATGCCTTATCATGCATTAAACACAAAACCCACAAGCTTTCATTTAATTAATATCTATAAAACTCCATTAACTCTCATTCAAGAACAACAAAGAGATTCAAATGAAATGAATCATAAAACAACTTGAACAAACAAGAAACAAACTTACAATAAGTCTCTAATTTGATTCCATGGACATACAAGAGAGATTGGGTGAGTTTTGAGAGATTGGAGTTGAGAGAGTATGAAGAGAGGGAGCTACTAGGGTTCTTCTTTCTAGATTTAGGATGAAAAAGACGAAGTGGCATTTATATAGGAAGAGCCATGGGTCGGGTTGCCATACAAAACGGGTCGGACGCACATATTGGGTCGGGTGCAGTTTTCTACACTGACCTATGTTCGGTTTCAAGCTAATATCTAGAGAAACGCCAACCATAAAATTATGAAAACATAACTGAAGAAATTAGACACATATATGAACAACTTTCATGAAGAACACCATTTAAAATTCGGACAGTAAGGGTGCCATATTGGACCACATACATGACACACAAAAACTGTCTCCCCTGTTTTTCCAGCACTGACCTATGTCCCGTTTCTATCTAATATCTAGCGAAGTGCCGCCCAGAAAATTCTGAAAAAATTACAAAAGTAAGTACACACATAGGCCAACAACTTTCATGAAGAATATACTTTGAAATTCGGATAGGAAGGTGGAGATATGGGACCATCTATAGGATGTATATGCAGAACATAACATATGAATGCAATACAATGAACTATGCACCATAGACCATATCAGTGATGAATGAGATGCCTATAAACACAATGACTGATATGTTGTGAGTGTGTGAGATCCTAAAAACCTTTGTGAGATTGAGAGCAACTTACCAAATGAATTGATGATCTTGATGCCTTCAACGAAAGCTCCCAAACACAATTACAACCAAAGAGTGTTTTCCACGGAATTAGCCAACCTAGAAAATACTCGACCTAACAACCTCCATCTCTTGCCGTGACGTGCCCACACACACGTTGTTAGAGCACGGGTCATAGCTCGGAAGATCTAGTGGTAGATCGAAGAATCAGAAAAAAGAAAATCAAGAAAAAGGTATGTAGTTTCTAAAGTTTTTTTTCTGCGTATATACAGGAAATCGTTCCTAATTGAAAAAAGGTTGTCGATATAAGAAAAAATTTTGAAACCCAATTCCGCATGTTATACGATAATCAAAATCTTTTCTAAAACTCCCTACAATTGGTATCAGAGACTGGTTCTAAGTTTTTGTATATACGCAAAAGAAAAAGAAAAACTACATATTTCTTATTTATTTTTATTTTTCTTTTTGATTCTTGAGCTGTGATATATTATTGTGTAGGCACAAATCTAGAATGTATGATTTATTTTTTATTGTTATATAATTTGATTGTATAATTTTAAAAGCGTAATTGGACGTTAATTATATGGTGAATGGGTTATAGGATGAATTTTTATTTTTTGGCCAATTGTTTATGGCAAAAGTTTTTTGTATATATATTTTTTGTATTGTTATTATTGTAATCGATCTGCCCTACGAAGAGTCGAAGAAGCGGATGATGCGAAGAAGAAACGAAAAAAAAAAAAACGATTGCACAGCCCCAAGGGTAGCGGTCGCTCACGTTCGCGCTCGAGCGCTGGCGGTCGCGCGCGCCCCAGAGGTAGAGCGCGCCCCCTAGCTCGCGCGGGCTGCTGTCTTGCTTACGCTGGGGCTATTTTTTATGTTTTTTGCGGACGATTTTTTGCTGATTTTTCTGGAAAAATATTATCGAATATTTTTTGAAAAAAGTGCAGAAAATTGGAGCGAAAAACCGTGGGCGAAACAACCCAAGAACGGGCGCGAAAGCGTGGCTCGTGCGAGGGCTGCGAGCACCTTGGGTGCGTGCGGCTACGCTGTTAACAGTCGCACTTTCCCATGCATTAGAGTTGTTTAAGGTTTCGTCTTGACCTAGGGTGCGTGTTAAGGTAACACGTGGATCTCTGGAAAAGATGTTGACTTTTAACAAAAATCAAGTTTGACTTGATTAGGAAAACGAAGACAAGAAGAATTCAACTCGAAGAAGAACTCTTGAAGACCAAGGAATGCCTTAGGAATACAATTGTAATTAGAGTTGTTTAAGTTAGATAACCCATGTCACTCGGTCAATTACGTATGCTTTATTTATTTTCATGTGATGATTATATGGATGTTAATGTATTTTCATACATATGAATGTCATCTAGATTAGGTGTGCCTACACATGTATAAATAATATGTCATGCATAATTGTCATATTATATTGTTTTAATTTTAATGAGATTAAAATAGGAAACAATTTCATAAATGGCAATGGAATAATGGATTTAGTTTTTAGGTGTAAAAACTTGGTAATATCCATTAATTGACTAATAAACCAATTAAAGAGTTTAATTAAAATGATTTGTTAGATTCTTTGTATTAATTAAAATTAATTAGATTAATTCCTTAATTAAAAAGAATCAAATAATGAGATTAGTTTAGGAGTAAAAACTTGGTAATTCTCATTATATTAACTAATCCATTAATTAAAGAGTTTAATTAAATTGATTAGTTAGGTTATTACATTAATTAAGATTAATAAGATTAATTACTAAATTAAAAGGAACCAAATAATGAGATTAGTTTTTAGAAGTAAAAACTTGGTAATTCTCATTATATTAACTAATCCATTAATTAAAGAGTTTAATTAAATTGATTAGTTAGGTTCTTACATTAATTAAGATTAATAATATTAATTACTTAATTAAAAGGAATAAAATAATGAGATTAGGTTTTAAGAGTAAAAACTTGGTAAATCTCATTAATAACTAATCTATATATTAAAGTGTTTAATTAGATTAGTTAAGTCCTTTTAAATGTTAGTTTTTAATTTGATTAAACACCAAAGACATAATTGGACTAAATAATGTGATTTAGTTTTAAATAGTTAAAACTTGGTAATTTCACATTTAATTTCTAGTTTATTTAAATAGTTTATGTAAATTAGAAATTGAAATAATAAATTATATTTTAAGAGTTAAAATTGAATAATTTATTATAACTAGTAAACTTAGATTTTATATTAGCTGTAGAATCTAAGTAAAGACTAGAAACATAAAGTTTTAGAAACTCTTAGTTTAAAGAAAATCCTAAACTACAAATAGTGAGTTGGAGAGAGATATATGACATTATATCCCGCAGTCTCCATTGTTTGTTTAACACCGTGAAGCTTGAGTGGCGTCTCGTGACGGCTTTGCTTTCGTCCTCCCTACGGAGGGTGTCCACAAAAGTCAATACCAAGGTTGACTTCCTAACGGATAGGTTTTCATAATGTATTTTGGGACTGACCTAGCATACCTAGACACTTTCAAGTTAAGTTTATGAATTCTGAAACGATGGGTCACACTCATAAAGGACTTAATTAAGATGTTAATTAAATATCTTGACTAAATAAAATCGATGGTTGGATAATATAAGAATAAAGAGTTATTCTGGTGTGTTATTCAATTGAGAATGTCTCGATCTAACATGCAAGGATTTGACCTAGCCTACCTAGGCACTTACTTGTGGTATGTTGGATTATCGCGGCCTAGTAACTAATTTTAGGAATTTTTTAGTTCATTAAAATATGCTCATGCATCATGTTTAATTTTATGCCGAACTATAGCATTTGATATGAATGTATGAAATTAATGATATTAATTTAGATTTTTGTATTTACATATCAACGTTATCTTCTGCATTATTATTTCCTCGCAAATGAAATATTAACCGGGATAACTATATTAAGTAGAACACAACGTGAACGCAATCATGGTCTGCATAGACCTTAAATTTGTGCTTACGGAGGAATGTCCTCCAAAGCCTGTAACCAACGCAGGAAGAGTTATCAAAGGTAAGACTAGCGAAGCAAATGTTGCTGAGCCATTCTCTTTTGGTTTTAAGAAGAGGAAGAGGTCTACTGGTAAAGTAAAGGCTAAGCCCAAAATAAATAGCACCACGACTGACTAAGCAAAAGGAAAAATATTTCCATTGCAAAGAGGTTAGTCATTGGAAGAGGAACTGTCTAGAGCACCTCGAGCAGCTCTCCAATAAGAAGAAAGTGAAAAGTAAATCAGATTTACTTATCATTAAATTTTGTTTAGTGGAAGATAATTCTTCACCTTGAATAGTAGATTCAGGGCCACTAACTATTTTTGTTCTTCTTTACATTGGAATGATTATTGGCAAAAGCTGGAGGAGGGGTCATTCACTATGTACGTTGGAACAGGGGATGTTGTTTCAGCACAAGCAGTGGGAGTAGTTAGACTACAAATAAATATTCATTTTCTTTTATTGAACAATGTATGTTTCATTCCTGGATTTACAAGGAGTTTGATTTCTCTATCCAGATTACATGAAAAAGTTGTTCTGGAATAAATGAAAATAACTTGTATGTTTTAAGACTGTTAATTCATACAACACTGCTTAATACTGAATTGTTTAAAGTTGAAAAAACTAAAACAAAGCGACAAAAGATTTCTCCATATGATGACACGTATCTGTGGCATCTAAGACTTGGACATATAAACCTTGATAGGATAAACAGGCTACTAAAAAGCGGATCTTTAAGTCAATTTGTAACGCCTCTAATTTTTCGTAATTATAAAAAGTATTAGTATTAAGTATTATTAAGTATGCGACAATTAAGTATGCAATTTAAATTGGTAGAATGTAAAATCTCACTTTTTTTTTAAATCTATTTTTAATTTATTACTAAGGGCGTATTTGAAATATTTTTAAAATTTTTGACGAATTTGTAAGGACTTAAAAGATATATTTTAAAAATTATCAATTAAAATTGTAATTTACAAAAGTTGAGGGATAAAATGATAATTTTACGAATCTATACATAGTCTTTTTCTTCCTCGAGCGACACCATTTTCTCTCTCTTTCTCCATTTTTTTCTCATTTTCTTCTCAACTTTGACTTAAATTTCTGGCCAACTCAGATCTCCGTTTCAGTCGATCTTGGTATCAATAGAAAGCGCTTGCGACATAGAATCTATTGATACCAATTTTGAAGATTTTCGTGGCCGTTTGGGTCTTCGATTTGATGGAGGAAGTGAGTGAGTTTCCAAGTTCGAAAATCCTTCGATTCCGGCGATTCTAGCCGTTTCCAACTCCGGCCACCGTTATAAACTTTGACGAGGGAGACGAGGCGAACAAAACCCGACCATTTTTGGAGGTCGCCGGAAAATCGCCACCAGCTGCCACGTACTGCGGAGGTAAGTTTCCGACCTCCTGAACTCAGAATTTGGTTCCGAACATATCTACGGATTCGTTTTAAAGTATAGGATATTATTTTGACGCTAATTTTATGATATGGTAGCCGTATAAAAATTAAATAATTATATTCTCGTGTAGATTTTATCGATCGGGAGAAGGAAGAGGAAAGAGAAGGTTTTAGGAAAAATCCAGGTTCGATGTACACTAGTTTTAATTTTTCTAGAATATTTTGGAATAGTCGAATTTTATTAATTTTGGATTATTTGAATTATATTGATTGTAAATAATATTACGAATAAATTTTAATATGTTATGATTTTATTATTGAGATGTAAAATCTCATTGAAAGTGATTTGGAATATATTGTTTTGTGAAATGAATAAAAGAAATATGATTTTGGGGCATTTTGATTTAATATGAATTTACGAAATATATTCGAATATGATTTTGAATTGATATGTGATTTAATATGGATTTACGAAATATATTCAAAAATGATTTTGAATTGATTTGATGCAATTATTGGTTTAAGAAATATATTTGAATATGATTTTGTATATTTCTTTTATATGAATATTGATGAAATTTGGATTTTGTAAATATGTATATCGATTTGGATTATTTGAAAGTTGATATTGAATTTGAGAAATCATATTATGAAATGGCTCTGATATATATGAACATAGATATGCATATAGGAGATTGACATGTCAATTGGGTTCACTTAGCAGTACTGCATTGAGATTTCTGAGATTTTGATGATTATGATACCACTCTTTGGATTATGTGTAGCCACCGTTGTGGACGGTCCTAGAGTGAAGGCATTTCCGTCGGGTAGTCTCCGTAGGGTCCGATGTCGGAAATGATGCCTGTATAGGGATACCATTTTATGCTAAAATGGGAAACCCAACTGTATATAATTCAGCGAGCAGTCTCCATTGGGTTCCAGTGCTGAATAACCCGTAATCCAGTCATGAAATTATGTTATGTATGTCAAGAGCCTGATATGAAAATAGAAATAAGATTTGAATTGAAACGTGAAATAATTTGAAAAGTGATTTTGAGATTATTAGTGAAATTATGAAATTGATATGTTATTTAAAAGTATTTGACTTGATTTGAGCCCCATAGTTGGATATTTATTTGTTATTTATATTTCTGATAAATTGATAGAAATTGTTATAGTATTTGTAAATTCAATTATGTGTACACCCACTAAGCAATATGCTTAGCGTGTTGAGTTTTCTCACACGTAGGTAGAAGAGGTTCTAAAGGAGACAAAGACAGAGAAGAATAGAGACTGCAGGAGCAGAGTCCGGAGTCACATCAATTCTATATATTTGGTAGTCTTTTTGTTTTACTAGAGCATGCATATACAGAAAATGTTTGTATATATTTAAAGAATTTTCGTTGTGTAAATATTTTATTATATGTTTATGTTATTTGAATAATTATAAATTATATTGTGGTAAATTGATTTGAGAAGTCGCACTAAATTTGGAAGGGTGCGCAAAAGTGATTTGGGACTTTAGAAGTGTGGATTTTTATGAATTTTAAATTGTAAACAGATTTGGAAAGTCAGAAAAACAGAGGAAACTCTGGCGAAATTTTTAGAAATTTAATTGGGTCATCATTAAAGTTTACGTTTGAATTTTAAGTTGTGGTTTTATAAAAGTAAAGCAATAGATTTCAGTATATGGTAGCGCTCCCTAATTCAGTCTGAGCAGATTGGGTTAGGGGGTGTTACACAGTTAGAGATCGATACCTTACCTGTCTGTGAATCTTGTTTGAAGGGTAAGATGACTAAGAGACCTTTTACAGAAAAAGGGATTAGAGCCACGCAACCACTTGAGCTTATACATTCAGACGTCTGCAGACCTATGAGTGTTAGAGCTAGAGGTGGTTATGAGTATTATGTCACATTTATTGACGACTACTCTAGATACGCATATGTTTACCTAATGCAACGTAAGTCGGAAACCTTCAAAAGGTTCAAAGAGTTCCGAGCTAAAGTTGAAAATCAATTAGGCAAAACAATCAAATCTCTACGATCGGATCGTGGGGGTGAGTATCTTGACCAAGAGTTTGAAGACTACATGGTTGAGCATGGGATAGTATCCCAACTCACAGCTCCAGGTACACCACAAAAGAATGGTGTTGCGGAAAGGAAAAATAGGACCTTGATGGAAATGATAAGATCTATGATTAGTTTTTCATCATTACCGTATTTCTTTTGGGGATATGCACTACAAACCACGACTTATATACTGAATGTAGTTCCATCCAAATATGTTCCTAAGACTCCCCTAGAGTTGTGGAATGGTCGTAAAGTTAGTTTACAACATTTTCGCATATGGGGATGTCCAGTACATGTACTGAAGAATAGGAGTGGAAAGTTGGAACCTTGTTCACAAGTATGTTTATTTGTAGGGTACCTAAAGGAAACACGAGGTGGATTCTTTTATAATCCACAAGAAAACAAAGTGTTTGTATCGATAAACGCAACGCTTTGTGAGGAGGATTATATGAGTAATCATAAACCTCGTAGTAAGATTGTGTTAAAAGAGCTAGAATCTAGTACGACCAATGCTCAGTCAACAAGAGTTGTTGACGATGTTATTATTCCACAAACATCTGATAGTCAAATAATTCCTAGTCAGGATACACTACCGCCTAGGCGTAGTGGGAGGGTTGTTCGACAACCTGATCGCTACTTAGGCATTGGAGAGGCACAGGGTGTCGTTTCTGATGATAATATGGATGATCCATTGACATTTAGACAAGCAATGGAAGATTCTGACAAAGAGAAATGGCTTAAAGCCATGAATCTCGAGATGGAGTCCATGTACTCCAACTCAGTCTAGAAACTTGTAGACTTACCACATGGGATAAACCCATAGGATGTAAATGGATCTACAAGCGTAAGAGAGGAGTAGACGGGAAGGTAGAGACTTTTAAGGCAAGGCTAGTGGCTAAGGGTTACACCCAGAAGGAAGGCATTGATTATGATGAAACCTTCTCACCAGTAGCTATGTTTAAGTCTATTAGGATACTATTATCCATAGCTGCCTATTTTGATTACGAAATTTGGCAAATGGACGTCATGACTATATTCTTGAATGGCAATCTAGACGAGAACATTTATATGATGCAACTAGAGGGATTCGTATACCAAGATCAAAAGCAAAAGGTTTGCAAACTGCAAAGGTCCATTTATGGACTTAAGCAGTTGTCTAGATCTTGGAACATTAGGTTTGACACTGCGATCAAAACCTATGGCTTTAAGCAGAACGTTGATGAGCCTTGTATATACAAGCGCATCATTGACAAGAAAGTACTTTTCCTGGTCCTTTACGTAGATGATATCCTACTCATTGGGAATGACGTAGGAACATTGTCAGAGGTAAAGGGTTGGCTTGCTAACCAATTCCAAATGAAAGATTTGGGAGAGGCAAGTTATGTTCTTGGTATCCGATAAATAAGGATCATAAGAACAAACTGTTAGCATTGTCTCAGGTATCGTATATCGACAAGATACTTGTGCGATTCTCGATGCAGAACTCCAAGAAAGGTAGTTTACCATTAAGGCATGGAGTTCACCTGTCTAAGGAACAGTGTCCTAAGACACCTCAAGAAATTGAGGATATGAGACAAATTCCCTATGCGTCCGCAATAGGCAGTCTTATGTATACTATGCTATGCACAAGACCCGACATTTACTTCGCAGTGGGAATAGCCAGTAGATATTAGTCCAACCCAGGATTGGATCATTGGGTTGCTGTTAAGCATATTCTCAAGTATCTTCGGAGAACGAGAAACTATATGCTTGTATATTCCCATCCGAATTTAATTCCATTGGGATATACGGAGTCTGACTTTCAGTCAGATAAGGATTCAAAGAAATCCACGTTTGGGTCAGTATTAACCCTTGGTGGTGGAGCCATAATATGGAGGAGCATCAAGCAATCTTACATTGCTGATTCCACCATGGAAGCCGAGTATGTAGCAGCTTGTGAAGAAGTTAAGGAGGCTATTTGGCTCCGAAAGTTCTTGAGTGATCTGGAAGTTGTTACAGATATGGATAGGCTCATGACACTTTATTGTGATAATAGTGGAGCTGTAGCCAATTTTAAAGAACCAAGAAGCCACAAAAGAGGGAAGCATATAGAGAGGAAATATCATCTCATCAGAGAGATAGTGCAGCGAGGAGACGTGGTCGTGACGAAGATTACGTTGCAAGATAACCTGGCTGATCCATTTACAAAGACCTTGACTGCTAAAGCGTTTGAAGGTCACCTAGAGGGTCTAGGATTACGAGACATGTCTCATATGCTTTAGTGCAAGTGAGAGATTGCTGGGATTTATGCCCTAAAGCTTGTAATTATAAATGGTTAAAAACAATAATAAGAATTATTCAGATTGTCATTCGAGTTTATAAATGTTTTATATTCAGTAATACATTCGTATTGTGCAAGAACATCCTAGATTGCAAGATGTAATCTCAGAATGAGTATATGATGGTCATATACATAGAGGATTCATTTTGAGACATGCAATCTAAAGAGTCCGTAGAGAGCGAACAAAGCTGGGTACTTTGTTTGTGATTGATCTACTGTTGCGGTCTATTCTGTAAAGTACGGTAGTCTTATCCTAGACCGCTCATGTAGTTGACATTAGAATGGAGGCACCTTATATGATGAGATTATATAGAACTGGGCCACGATTTATATGAATCTCTCACCAAGATCCGTTAGTAGATGAGATCCATATATAATCGATAAACGATGGCTATTTATAGGTGATCTTAATCCCGAGTGTCTTATCGACTCCTTCAGGTTGGATCGTGGCTTTTGATTTACCGTAAGTGAGGTTGATGTGAATCTCGACCAATACCTCCGTATCTTGGAGTTGTAGTTTGGCTTGTGGCTGGGAAGGTTTGAACACAATAGTGGAATCCACTCCTTCTTGATTGAAGTAGATGAGTAGTTCCCTTAAGGGTTGATTCGGAGCTAGAACGATTATGAGCGCTCTCCTTCTTCCGTGAGGAAGACATGATTTAATTGTTCATTAGAGAATCAATGGTACTTAAAGGAAAAGATATTTCTAGAGGGGTATAACGGACTTTATGACCCAGCTCTAGTTATGAATTATTTGTAGAGGATCACACTATATGCAATTAGCTATATCAATGGATGCTGAGACTTCAGATTGCATAAACACGTCTACAGTTCTGAGAGTGCAGCCTCGGGTTTTTAGTGGAATAACTCTGAGGTTAATAATCATGAAATATTAATTAAAGAGTTTTAATTAATATTACTAAGTATTATTGGAGCTCAAAACTGTGGGTCTATTAGGTCCCCTTGCTAGCCCTTATAGTTGGTAATGAGGGTCACATTAGATTAATTGAAGGGTCAAATTAATAGTATTACGAAAGTAATGCGATTTAATAAAAGAGAATAATTAAATAATGTGATTATTTAATTAATTTAATATTTAATAAAATAATAGGAATTAATAATTATTAATTATTAATTCTATTTATTAAATATGAGGTCATGTGATTAAATAATGACTAGGACAAAAGAATTAAAATAATTAGATTATTTTAATAGTCCAAAAAGTTACAGGTTCAAGTCTTTAGGGAGACTAAAAATAAATAAGATTTAGAATCTTATTTTGACTTGGTCAAAACTAAAACCTTAAAGGACTACTATATAAGTGTTATATAGTTAAGAAAAATCAAGCAAACACACAAGTGAAAAAGAAAGAGAATTCGGCCACCAAAGAGAGAAGAAAGTCGGCGTTCTTTTCACGTGACCTCCATCTCTTACCGTGACATGCCCACACACACGTTGTTAGACCGCGGGTCATAGCTCGGAAGATCTAGTGGTAGATCAAGGAATCAGAAAAAAGAAAATCAAGAAAAAGGTATGTAGTTTCTCAAGTCTTTTTCTGCGTATATACATGAACTCATTCCTGATTGAAAAAAGGTTTTCAATATAAGAAAAATTTTTGAAACCCAATTCCGCATATTATACGATAATCAAAATCTTTTCTAAAACTCCCTAGACTAGCTTACTAAGCCGAGCAAAAGCGATAGTAGACGCGACAGCAGAGTCAAGCGATGGTCGAACGAACGAAGACCTGAGCCTTACCCTACCACTAGTTGTAGGGATAGTAGAAACAGAGATGGTCGATGACCTACTAACTGACCACTTCTACCAGTCGATCGACCCAGGAGCAAACTGCTAGAGTACAACCTTACGATCAAGCTAAAAGAAGTCATTGTTGTCCTCAAAGGAATAAAAGGTTCGGTAAGATGGCCCCACAAAGATTAAAAGCCCACCTGATCAGCGAGATAGCTAGAAGTGGTGCGACTTCCATGGCGATCACGGCCATAGAATGGAAGATTGTATCGCCCTTCGACTCGAAGTAGCAGAACTCCTCAAGAGAGGGCACCTCAAAGAATTCTTGATGGACAAATGAAAGAATACAGTGGCTCAACGCGACGAGAGACAACGCGATGGTCGAGTGACACCACCTCCAGAGCCTCCACGTCACGAAAGAACAATTAACGTGATCTCCAGCGGGTCAGAAGTGAGTGGTGTTACCTTCTCCGAAGCCAAACGTCATGCTCGACAAGATGAAAACTCAGAGATTCGACGACTTCAACCTATTGACTCTTCACTCGACCTACCCATCAGCTTCAAGATGACGAACATACAAACCTGCTCAACCCGCAACACGACACCCAAGTTATCTCTTTATTGGTAGCCAACTGCCTAATAAATAGAATACTAGTTGACAACGAAAGTTCGACTAAAGTTCGACACCCAAGTCATCTCTTTATTGGAAGCTTCGCGTGATCGAACACAGACATGATAGGCATTAATCCTGAGGTGATGGTCCGTAAACTACAAGTAGATCCATACTACCCTATTGTAAAACAGAAAAGAAGAAAGTTTGTGCTCGAGCACATAAGGTAATGAACGAAGAGATACAGAAGCTTATCGATATCGAATTGGTAAGGGAGGTCGACTACCCCGACTGGCTAGCTAACTCATGGTCGTGAAAAAGAAGAATGGAAAGTAGCGAGTCTGTATAGACTTCACCGACCTGAACAAAGCTTGCTCTAAGGACTCGTTCCCTCTACCACACATCGATATGATGGTAGACGCCACAGTAGGACACGACTTGTTGAGCTTCATGGATGCATTCTCAGGCTACAATGAGATCCTGATGCATTACGACGACCAAAAGAATACATTCTTCATCACAGAACGAGGGATGTTTTGCTACAAGGTAATGCCATTGGGCTTTAAGAACGCAGGGGCGACCTACCAGAGGTTGGTCAACAAGATGTTCACTAAAATGCTCAGACAGCTTATAAAGGTCTATATTAACGACATGCTGGATATGTCCCTCATGGTGGAACAACACCTCGACCACCTACGACAGTCGTTCTACGTGATCAACAAATACAACATGAAGCTTAACCTTACCAAATGGTCATTTGGGGTCTCATTCGGAAAATTTCTGGGCTACCTTGTAACCAAGAGGGGTATCGAGGCTAACCCTGAACAGATCCAATCCATTAAAGGTCTACAGTTTCCTAGGAGTAACAAAGATATCCAAAAGTTGATCGGCCAACTCATCGCACTCAACCAATTCATCTCCAAGTCATCCAAATGATGTCAACCCTTCTAATGGACTACGAAAGAAAAAAATTTCGAATGGACTCGACCATGTGAAGAGGCCTTCCAGAGCATCAAGCAAAATTTGGCGAGCCCTCCACTCCTCTCAAAACTGAAAGTATGAGAAACCTTGCTAGTCTATCTAGCAGTATCTGAAACAACAATCAGCGTTGTACTAGTCAGAGAGGAAGATGTGAAGCAATTACTAGTCTACTATGTGAATAAATCACTACTCAACGCGGAGACACGCTATAGTTAGCTAGAGAAGTTGGGCCCCTGCATTTGTTACAGCTGCGAGGAAGCTAAGGTCATATTTTCAATGTCACACCATCAACGTGTTGACTACCTTCCCTCTAAAAAACGTTCAACACAAACCCAAATTATCCGGTTGACTAATCAAGTGGGTAGTCAAACTGAGCGAGCATGATATCAACTATCAGCCTCGAACAGCGATCAAGTCACAAGCACTAGCCGATTGATGTACTTATTTTATATCTCGCAAATGACAAACCAATATGTTAGCATAGTTTCAGGAAGTACAAGAATCGATCCCATAGAGATTAATGATTTAACTACTACTCTAATTCTAGTTTAATTAAAACTGAAATTTAAAAGTCTTCAACTTTGTTTTGAATTCTGAAAAGCAATTGAACTAAATTAAAACACTGAGAAAAGAGTTTGAGTTTGTGATAGAATGGGAAGAGAAACTAGGTCATCGATGATCCAAACATATCTACTCATGCATAAACTATATTATGAAAGTATCTATTCAGGTTCAGGATTCGTTCTTAATTCATGTATGGTCATCACCTTTCAGATTATTTAACCCAGTATTTCTAAGTTGTTAATCACTGCTAACATTAGGTCATGAATTTAGCAATTAACACAAGGAACCCATTAAGATCTAAGAACTTTAAGAATTAACACACAATTTTATGATAAACATACAAATCATACATCAATTATTCATTAGAGATATATAACTTATAAATAGCACGTAACAACGATTATCCTATTTATAAATTATATAATCTAGAATTGGCACGTAACAACGATTATTCCAGTTTTCATAATCTTAAATAATTATTATCTATATTCTAATGAAACTTAGAACTAGCACGTAACAACAATTATCCTAGTTCATCAACAATAGAGATATAAACAATAAACAATTAAACCATGAATAATACTGAATCAATAAATAGAATAAAAGTAATAGTCGTTTACATGAGCAAATTATTGTTCTCACATCGATTCCCTAATTATTGATTAGTTACACATCATGGAAAAATAAACAATAAAAAGAGAATTAAGAAAGAAAGAACTCATAGTGATTATCCAAAAGCTTCTTAATCTTCTTGTTCTTCTTCTTTTTGAAGGTTCCTTGATCTACGATGGATGGAAGAAGGGCTTCAATGGTGTATGGAAGAGTTTGTGTATGGCAGGGAAGGAGATTTGATGGGGGAATGGTCCCCTTGGTGGCTTGGGAGCCCCCCATTTTGTTTTATTTGGTTATGATGAAAAGAGATGAATTTATAGGCTGAAAAAGAGCTAAAGACGAATCCATTTAGAAGTCCGATTAAATCCGCTATTAGAATCTGCGACCAACCTTGGTTGTAGCTTTTGGTCACAGTTTTGAGGAATGGATCTCTTAAGCTGCTACCGTGAGATGCGGTTGTGAATCTCGGTCACGGTTCGTGGGCTGACTGCGCACTGTTATGAAAATGAGTATAAATTCCTCTAGAAAACTTCAAATCACGAACCGTAAAATTCATTGGAAAGTAGACATCTAGAGATTTCTAGAAATATATTGCTTGTAACTTAGTTCATCTTGTGGAATATTTGGCGGCCCTTGAAACATGACAGCTTGACACCACAAATCTTCCAATTCTTCAATTTTGATACTTTTAGCTCTAAAACTCTTCCATTAGGCTAAATTCTTTATTTAGGGATGATAATCTACAAAATGCTCAAAAAAACACATTAACAAATTTCACTAAAAAATATCGCATAAATAATAAGAAATAGGGGTCTAAAATATGTAAAAAAATAGTGTGATAAAATACCCTCAAACATATCTTTTGCTAGTCATCGAGCAAAACGAAAATAAACAAAATTAAAAACAAAATAAAAATTAATCTAGGCCATTTTCTTAGGGAAACATGATGGTACTTAGCATGTACCACAAGCCTTTTAAACTTCTAGGTGTCCCTAGTAGGAGGAGTATAGTCTCCTGAGGGTTTTCCAGCAACGATACCCACAAATGTTCCCTATTATGTAACAATGCCAAGAGAATGGAATATGAAATTTATCAAGAAACAACAATACATGTTCAATTCAATTTTTAGATGTTAATAACATATCAAAGTTGTTCATACCTCACAATTTATTCACATCCACACTTAATCACTAAATGTCAAAAACAAATGTGCCATGAAATCTAAGATGGAATTCGCTTTGACCCTAATTCTCACAAGGTAATACTCTCAATATCGCTCGAATCCTAGGCACACACTCTTGATCAATATATGCGAAGTAACATTATGCACAAGAAATTTAAAAATTACCTCGCATTTTTATAATAAAATAGAAAGACGCTCAGATATTTCAAATTAAATCTCATGAATGAATTTAGAAGCTATGAACAGAATAATCACAATGCTTACTCATGCAAGTTAATCAAAATTACTATAAGATCGATAGGACTTTTCTAAAGGTTGTAGTGGGACCAAATGTGACGGTTAACAATGAAGGGAATGGAATTCTAAGAACCTAGAATCAAATTAAAAGATTTATAAATTTAGAAAACACATAAATAACTCTTTTCTCCTGTTTTTCTTGGCATCCAAGCTTTCACACTAAGCTTTTGAATCTTTTTTTCTTTTATGGTTTTGATCTATTTATTTTGAGAGACTTTTTATTTAGTATTTATTTATTCACTATTTTTCTCAAATTTGAAGGATGCCTTTATTTCTTTTTATTTTTATCATTGAAGAGTTTCTTTAGTATTTTTCAAGTTTTTTTTTTTTTTTTCAAATCTACTTAATGTGATCCTAAGCTATAAGGTATGACTTTTTAATGTGGTGATGGGGTGAGGAAAACATAATGATGAAAGAAAAAGTTTATTCGTGTTTGGCTTCAAATGGGATTATGGAGCACACAAATGAGATGAAATTTAGCCTTTTCAAAGTTCAAACACACATAGCCTAAATCACTTCTTACAGATCATCCAATTCACTAACATAGGAAATATGCAATTTATTTAGTTATGGTAGTTCATAGAAACCAAAGCAAATCCTATAGAGATCAATCTATTTTAAAGAATAAGCACGAAAAGTGTATAGAGTGAAAAACAACAAACCCTATCAGAAATAAGGTTAAAAGGCTTAAAACTCACAATGATGTTCTCTACTATTTATCGTAGAATCCCAAGCACATTGTTTCTACATAAAGTTCAAAACATGCAGAATATGGTTCCTTGCTCAGTATGATTCCTAAGATATCAAATTAACATCCATCAATTGAAAAATCACATGTATGTTGTTAAATTTGACAAACTCACATTGTTTCAAGAATGCATGGCATTATTACACTACATGTAACACCCCCGACCCGACCCAGCTGGACCGACCCAGGGAGTGCTACACGGTTTTTCAAAACTTTCACTATTCATTTTATAAATTCCAAAATCAGTGTGAGCCTATCACATTAAACTTTTTACAAAAATTTCGGCAGAGTTTCGTTTGTTTTTCGGATTTCCCAAAACCTGTTTTTTTTTCACAACACAAATCAAATACAATTTCAATAGCACTTCAAATATCATTTTCAAATAATTGCACACCCTGCCGTTTAGTGCGACTTTCCAACAACAGTTTATAAAATAAAATCATTCAAGAGTCGATATTTACAAACATTATAATAATATAAGACAGAAATCATAAAATATTTAATTACAAAACATATTACGAAACATATTTACAAATCCTCTGTATATGCATGCTTTCAGAATATATACATATAACAACAATATAGCTACCCAACTGTGATAACTCTGGGCACTCTGTCAGCAAATCTCTCTCTCTTCAGTCTTTAGCTTATTCGGGATCCCTGGTACCTACGCGTTAGAAACAAAACTAACGCGCTAAGCATATAGCTTAGTGGGTGTACACTAAACTCAAATATGAAAATCATAAATAACTTTTAATAATAAACAAATCACAATATATATATATATATATATATATATTTCAATTCGAATCATTTACAACATCAATTTAACTTCCAAAATCAAACCATAAAACAGTTTTAATCACTTTCATTTCAACAATAAGATCAATGTATAAAATCAGTCAATAAAGTTATTCAATTCATTTCTCAATTCACTTCAAATCTGGCCCGCTAGAATACTCAACATACTAGGACTGGAATATGGGTCAAACTCCCACCCTAGGACGAATCCTAAGAGTGGTACGTATCTCCCTACTCTAGGACCGTGGGTACGGAACCTAGAGAGGTACATAACTCCCTATCCCAGGAACGAATCCTTAGGAAGGTACGTGGCTCCCAACCCTCAGGACGAATCCTGAAGAGGTACGTGTCTCCTTGCCCCTGGACGAATCCATGAGGAGGTACATAATAATCATCAATAGCAATCAGTATCGGCGCAGTACTGCTCAGTGAACCCAGCTGGTATACCAACCTCCTATATCCATTTCTATGTCTACGTATCCTAGGGCCGTTTCCGATAAACTATATTTACAATCAGTTACAAATCAATAGTTACTCAATAAATATACAATTCGCACAATACTCTTTAAGAAAATAAACAATAGTCATACTAAAGTTTAAATCAAGTATTTTTAACAAAATCGAAATATTCGAAATACGATCAAAATGCGATCTACCATAAAATCATTCCAAACTCAACAATATTTATGCAATAATAAAAAACGAGTAATTTCTACGAAATCGAAATAATGAAAAATACGATCAACGATAAAATCATTCAACAAAATTAAAATCAACATATAAAAATATAAATCTTCGAATAAATCTCAAATTCAAACTAAAATACTTAATGCTTTTTGTAAAGGGTTCGAAAACGGAGGTACACCAACCTGGATACCGTTTTTCGTTCGTCAAATCGCGGTTCCACGATTTTCTTTTTCTTTTTCCTTTCCCTTTTCTCTTTCACTTACACTTTCCTTCCTCTTCTCTTCTTCTTCTTCTTCCTCTTCTTCTTCTTTCTTCTTCTTTCTTCTCTTTCTCGGTCTCTCCTCTCTCTTCTTTCTGTTCTGTGTGTGTTTTCTGGCTTCTGCGAGAAGCCACTCTTTTTTTTATATATTTTTTTAGCCATTGCGACCGTCGTCGCGACCTATGGTCGCGCCACCAGGTCGCGGTACTCACTGGAGAGTTTGCACCGCCTTCATCGCGAGCACACCTCGCGGTCCCTTGGTCGCGTTGCTCACTGCCAGAATTTGACATTTTCATCGCGAGCAGTTCATCGCGACCTGTGGTCGCGGTGACTGGTCGCGATGCTCACTGCCAAAAATCTCATTTTCCACCGCGAGCAAGCCATCGCGACCTGTGGTCGCGGTGACCAGGTCGCGATGCTCTCTGCTTCAGTTTTCCTTTTTCCTGCATCATTTTTGGACCGTTCCATCTGGTCCACCTGGAAATCATAAAAATAAACATACTTTTAATTACATTTACATCCCTTCAAATCACAAAATTTATTTTCACATAGATGACATTAATTATCCGAAATCTGGGATGTTACACTACAAAGAAAATTTTCTCAAACTGTTGAATTTCAGATTTGACCTACGTCCAGTTTCTAGTGAATATCTTAAAACATATTTGGTAGATTTTGAAGAAATTTTATTTTTAGATAATATACATGAAAAAAAAAAAACAACTTTCATTCAGATAGAATGTTGAGATTTATGCCCTAAAACTTGTAATTGTAAATGGTTAAAGACAATAATAAGAATTATTCAGATTATCATTCAAGTTTATAAATATTTTATATTCAGTAATACATTAGTATTGTGCAAGAACATCATAGATTGCAAGATGTAATCTCATAATGAGTATATGATGGTCATATACAGAGAGGATTCATTTTGAGACGTGCAATCTAAAGAGTCCGTAGAGAGCGAAAAAAGCTGGGTACTTTGTTTGTGACTGATCTACTATTGCGGTCCATTCTGTAAAGTACGGTGGTCTTATCCTAGACAGCTATGTAGTTGACATGATAATGGAGGCACCTTATATGATGAGATCATATAGGACTAGGCCACGATTTATATGAATCTCTCACCAAGATCCGTTAGTAGATCAGATTCATATATAATCGATAAACGATGGCTATTTATAGGTGATCTTAATCCTGAGTGTCTTATCGACTCTTTCAGGTTGGATCGTGGCTTTTAATTTACTATGAATGAGGTTGATGTGAATCTCGACTAATCTCTCTGTATCTTAGAATTGCGGTTTGGCTTATGGTTGGGAAGATTTGAACACAATAGTGGAATCCATTCCTTCTTGATTGAAGTAGATAAGTAATTCCCTTAACGGTTGATTTGGGGCTTGAACGATTATGAGCACTCTCCTTTTTCCGTCAGGAAGACAAGATTTAATTGTTCATTAGAGAATCAATGGTACTTAAAGGAAAAGATATTTCTAGAGGGGTATAACGGACTTTATGACCCAGCTCTAGTTATGAACTATTTGTGGAGGATCACACTATATGCAATTAGCTATATCAATGGACGCTGAGACTTCAAATTGTATAAACACGTCTACAGTTCTGAGAGTGCAGCCTCGGGTTTTTAGTGGAATAACTCTGAGGTTAATAATCATGAAATATTAATTAAAGAGTTTTAATTACTATTACTAAGTATTATTGGAGCTCAAAACTGTGGGTCCATTAGGTCCCCTTGCTAGCCCTTATGGTTGTTGGTAACAAGGGTCACGGTAGATTTGTAACATTCCTAATTTCACATAAATATGAAAAGTATTGTTGAATTAATATTGAATATGTGAATGTCATATTTATGATTTGAAGGGGTGGAAAATGTAATTAAATGTATATTTTTTTTGTTTCTAAGTGGACCAATTGGAACGGTCGAAAACAATGCGTGAAGTGAAGGGAGAAAAATTGGACAGTGAGCATCGCGACCATCCTCGCGACCAGAGATCGCGGTAGCTGCTTGCGATGAAAGTGGCAAAATTGGACCAGTGAGTACCGCGACCAGCCTTGCGACCAGAGCTCGCGGTAGCTGCTCGCGATGAAGGTGGCAAATTCCACTAGTGAGTATCACGACCGAACGACGCGACCATCGCTCGCGATACGCGGTTACGATGGCCCAAAAAGTTTTTAAAAAAATAAGTACCGAGTGATTGAAGCGGTGCCAATACAAATAGAAAACAGCAAAAATTAGAGAGCAAAAGCTCTCAAATAGAAACAGAAACCAAAACGGGAGAAAGAAGAGAGAAAAGAGGAGAATGAAATAAAGAAGAAGAAGAAGAAGAAGAAAAGAGAAGGAAAAGAAGGAAAAGAGAAAAGAAATGGTATCCAGGTTCGGTGTACACTCGTTTTTGAATTTTCAATTTTTCAGAATATTTTGGATTAATTGAATTTAATTAATTTTGAGTTATTTGAATTATATTGATTATAGTTTATAGTTTGAAATTGATTTTGGAATGATTTGAATAGTGAATTCTCGAAATATAGTTTATATTTGAAATATTGATTGTGAATAATATTATAAATTGATTTTATTACTTTTTTATGCTAATATTGTTATGGAAATATATTGTTGAAAGTGATTTTAATTATATAATATTTGTGAAATGTATCAGAAAATGATTTCGGGGCATTTTGATTCGATATGGAATTATGAAATACGTTTGAATATATTTTTGGATTGATTTGATGTGATTATTAATTTAGACATATATTTGTATATTTCCTTTATATGATATTTGATGAAATTTGAATTTCAAAAATATTTATATAACGATATGAATTGAAATTGAATAAGTTGAAAGTTGAATTCGATGATTCTGAAAGAAATGAAATATGTTGACATTGGATTTGAGAAAATGTTTTGTGAAATGGCTATGATGTATACGAACATAGATATGAATATAGGAGGTTGACATGTCAATTGGGTTTCTGTCTGAACAGTACTGTGCCGATATACTCTGATGCACCTCCCTATGAATACTGTAGGCCCCAAATGCCGGTCCTAGGGTAGGGAGCTTTGATCTGTTTGTGCCATCCTTTGGATAGTACAGGCCCAAGTGCCGGTCCTAGGGTTCTGAATTCTGTTATAGGACATTTACAGCGGGTGATTCTGTTGGTGTTCCATTCTGATTTAATGTTCGGCGGGTAGCCCCGTTTGTGTGTCCGATGCCGAACAACCTATAATCCAGTCCGATAACTTTATGTTATGTATGTCAGGAGCCCAGTATGAAAACTAATTTGTTATATGAAAGCATTTGAGAAATTATGAAGATTTTGTCTGTTGATTCATTTTGAATACTGTATTTGTTGAGTATATTATTTGATTCGACATGAGCCCCATATATTGTTTATATATATATTATCGATATTTTCGATAAATAGATAGAATTATTTGATATAGTATATTTGTATATACAATTTTGTGTACACCCACTAAGCAATCTGCTTAGAGTGTTGAGTTTTCTCACACGTAGGTAACATAGGTTCTAAGAGAGACAAAGACAAAGAAGAGTAGAGACTGCAGAAGGAGAGTCTGAAGTCACATCGTTCCTACATATATTTTTGGTAGTCTTTTTGTAATAAGTATATATGTTTTGATACAGCATGCATGTACGTAAAATGTTTGTACATATTTGAAGAACTTCCGCTATATAAATATTTTATTATAGAGTTAATTACACTCAACCTACCTGAGGTTTGACTAATTACACTCGGAATCAAAGTTTGCATTAATTAACACTGAACTCCCCTCCCGTTAAGTTTGACCGATAAAATAAATGGTTGACCATCCAAAAATATTAAAATGACCAAAATACCCTTAGTTAAAAAATTAAAAATGAGTTAATTACACTCAACCTACCTGAGGTTTGACTAATTACACTCGGAATCAAAGTTTGCATTAATTGACACTGACCTCCCTTCCCGTTAAGTTTGACCGTTAAAATAAATGGTTGATCATCCAAAAAATTAAAATGACAAAAATACCCCTGGTTAAAAAATTAAAAATATAAAAAATAAACTTTTAAAAAAAATAATAATTATATAAATAAAAAATAAAAATAAATTTTATCTAAAACAATTATCTAAACAAATGAATCTAGTCCATTTTTAAAAAATATCTAAAAAATTTGTAAAATAATAATTTGAGATTTGTAAAAAAAAATCCAGATCCAATCTAGAGCGTCCATCAGAACCATCAGATCTGATGAACGATCCAGATGGTATTTTGACCAATTTTTTTTTTTTAAAAAAATTAAAATTAAAAAGTCCAGATTTGATTTGGACCACCTCTACCATGGACATATCTCCATGGATGGAGCTTTTATCTCTCCATGGAGTTCCCCTCGTTGCCGAAAGGAGGAGGCGGGGAGGCTCAGCCAGAGAGGGGAGGCTTAGCTAGAGAGGCGAGCCTCCCTCGATCGTTGTGGGGAGGTCTCGCCTCCCCCACGACGGGGACGCCGCCCCATTTTGCCAACGGAAAGGCGTCCTTGTTGTGGGGGAGGCTCGCCTCTCTCGCTGAACCTCCCCACCTTAACCTTTCGGTGGCAAGGGGAACTCCATGGAGAGATGGAAGCTCCATCCATGGAGATCTGTCCATGGTGGAGGCGGTCCAGATCAAATCTGGACTTTTTAATTTTTTTTAAAAAAAAATTGATCAATATACCATCTGGATCGTTCATCAGATATGATGGTTCTGATAGACGGTCTAGATTGGATCTGGATTTTTTTTTTTACAAATCTCAAATTATTATTTTGCAAATTTTTTAGATATTTTTTAAAAATGAACTAGATTCATTTGTTTAGATAATTGTTTTAGATAAAATTTATTTTTATTTTTTTTATTTATATAATTATTATTTTTTAAAAAAGTTTATTTTTTATATTTTTAATTTTTTAACCAGGGGTATTTTGGTCATTTTTAATATTTTTGGATGGTCAACCATTTATTTTAACGGTCAAACTTAACGGGAGGGGAGGTCAGTGTCAATTAATGCAAACTTTGATTCCGAGTGTAATTAGTCAAACCTCAGGTAGGTTGAGTGTAATTAGTTCATTATTATTTTTTAAAAAAGTTTATTTTTAATTTTTTAACCAAGGGTATTTTGGTCATTTTAATATTTTTGGATGGTCAACCATTTATTTTGACGGTCAAACTTAACGGGAGGGGAGGTCAGTGTCAATTAATGCAAACTTTGATTCCGAGTGTAATTAGTCAAACCTCAGGTAGGTTGAGTGTAATTAACTCTTTTATTATATGTTTATTTTATTTGAATATTTCTAAATTATATTGTGATAAATTGATGTGGTAAGTCGCACTATATTTACAAGGGTGCGCAAAATTGATTTGAGAATTTAGAAGTTGATTTTTATGAATTTTAATTGTAAACAGGTTTTGGAAAGCCAGAAAAACAGAGGAAACTCTGACAAGATTTTCGGAAATTTATCTGGACCATTTTCAAATGTTTATAATATAGTTTTTCAGTTATGATTATATAAAAGTAACAGCAGAGATTTTAGTATATAGTAGCGCTATCTAATTCAGTCCGAGTGATTTGGGTCAGGGGGTGTTACAGTTTTTAATTGGAGAGTCCAATTAATAGTGTTACGAAAGTAATGTGATTTAAATAAAAGAGAATAATTAAATAATGTGATTATTTAATTAATTAAATATTTAATAAAAAATAGAAATTATTAATTATGAATTATTAATTTTATTTATTAAATATGAGGTCATGTGATTAAATAATGACTCGGACAAAAGAATTAAAATAATTTGATTATTTTAAAAGTCCTAATAGTCAATTGTTAAAGTCTTTAGGGAGACTAAAATAAAAAAGAATTAGGAATCCTATTTTGACTTGGTCAAAACTAAAACCCTAAAGGACTACTATATAAGTGTTATATAGTTAGGAAAAATCAACCTAATACACAAGTGCAAAAGAAAGAGAATTCGGCCACCAAAGAGAGAAGAAAAGAGAAAAAAAAAGTTTTTTCTGACTCTCTCCTCTTTTGTAGGACTCGGCCGGCGTTCTTTTCACGTGACCTCCATCTCTTGCCGTGACGTGCCCACACACGTGTTGTCAGACCGCGGGTCATAGCTCGGAAGATCTGGTAGTAAATCGAGGAATCAGTAAAAACAAAATCAAGAAAAAAGGTATGTAGTTTCTAAAGTCTTTTTCTGCGTATATACAGGAACTTGTTCCTGATTGAAAAATAGTTTTTCAAAATATAAGAAAAAATTTTGAAACCCAATTCCGCATGTTATACGATAATCAAAATCTTTTATAAAACTCCCTTCATAAAATCCCTAAATTCATTTAGGAATATAGTGAAAATGGACGTTGAAAACAGATCACATGCAGATTTACAAAAACGAGGTGTCGCCCTTGACCTTTGGTCTAAGAAAAAGTTATAACTTTTGAAATACCGCCCAGAATTTTATGTTCTTTATATATCCGGAATCGGCACAAAAAAACAAATAATGCAGCATGGACAAAAAAATTTATTTCCTTAACAAATGGTACAGTTTTAATGAAATATTTGCCTCAAAATTATTCAAAACAGTGCACTTTTTTGCAGAGTTTGAACAAAAATAAAAACAAATTCACACCCCCAAACCTAATCTAAACATTGTCAGAAGATAAATTTTTAACTTAGAGTAGTTATGTTATTTCACAAAAATTTACTGTTGACCCATTGATAGATTGAAAGACAAAAATACCCCTGGAACCGTTAAGTTTGACTAACGGTTGACTCACAAGGACCGAATTAATACATTTCTAGAATGATATGGCCTAAGTATACAATAAATAAAACTGTGTTAAAAAATTAATAATTCCCTAAAAGTTAGGGACCAAATTGATAATACCTAAAATTTTCAGTTTTTTTAAAATATTTCTATAAAAAACAAGGGCATTATTTTCTTTTCAATGCTATAGCTCCCAATGCATGTGGCTTTGTGGCTCCGCATGCCTATACTAATTCAGAAGACTCTAACTGGTCATTTGTTTTTTTTTCCACATAACACTTAATGGGTTTGAATTGGACATATTAAGTTATTATTTTTTTTTAAGTGGTCAAACAACTTAAAAATGCTATAAAAAGTAACTTAAAATAAAAAGTTAGCATTCCAACTTATCACTTAAAAATGCTATAAAAAGTAACCTAAAATATAATTATAATATTTTCTTCCATAATTATTATTATTATATTAATATATTTCTAAATTTATCTTTATTCAGATATTTCTATCTTAAAAAAAAAAAATTAACACTTTTATTCAGTAATTAGAAAGAAAAAAAAAATATGTCATTTCATGTTTCAATTAATGTTCAGCATTTAAAAAAATTAAGACAAATTTAGTTTTCAGATAAAAATACAAACCCCTAAGTCAACTAAAGAGATAGAGATATTAAAGCTTTCATTTTTATAACTTGTAATAATAGATAAGGGGTTGTAAAATGAAAGAAATAAAAGCTTAGAAAAAGAAAACAAATAAGAATAAGGAAACTGGTTTTATTTTACTAGTAAGAATGACTCTTGATTCTTAAAGAAATGAAGAACGAAAATAGACAGTATAGAAAATAAAGAATCCATAGAATGAGAGAAAATAGAGAACCAAGGCACTCACTCATCTATATCATTTTTGGTTCAATCAATGCATACACACCCTGCATGTAAATCGGCTAATCAATGTGGAAACCTACCAATTATAACAATAAGACATCTCATTGTTTTAATTGGAGTCCTAGTATTTTTTTTTTTTTTTAACAATTACAATTAATTCGGGATTTGGGGAGAGGGGCACGACTGGACTCATAACCTTAAGGGTGTAAATGTGAGGAAAAAACTATTGGACTAACCTTATCTTATCAATTGGAGTCCTAGTGTTGGTCCTAGAGTAGAAATTCTATATGTAATCATGCAGTTATATTAGTTGTCACTTAGCATTTTCCATAATACAATGAAAATAGTATATGGGTTACAAATAAATAAGTTATAAATGACAATCTTATAAATTAAATGGATATGTATCAAACCTATAGTTGTGATTGTATTTTGTAACTCTCATTTGAGAAGACTCAAAAAGACAACTAAAGAAAATAGAAAATTCCCTATTTTAAATTTAAATTTATCATACCCTAATAATTTTTCTTTTTCTTTTTGTTATCAATTTTAACCAATGACAATTTTGTGATACTTAGTTTAGTATTTTTCTAGTGTTGAGTTCCTTAATTCTTATTGTTAATTGCTCTTCAAAGATACTTTGTTATGCAACATTATTTTATTATCTTGAATTTTATTTTTGTGATTTAAAAGCATTTAAGTTATTGTATTTAGTTTTGTGATGTTGCCTTTTACTTTAACATTTGGTTCTTTATTTCTTTTTCACATGTGCTATAAATACATTTGGAGTTTGATAATTGTGATATGATACATACATATACATATACATATATATATATATATATATATATATATATATATTTTTGCAGATGTAAGTAAGAAGTTTTTCTTGTCAGAAATATACTCTATATAATAATGGCAAAAGTAAGTAACTATTCTATATCCTCATTGTTTTAATATTAATTTATAAAAAGTGGAGACATTCTTAAACTTATTTTTTATTTATTTGTAGTCTTCAAAAAAGGTCGAGAAAAGAGCAATAAAGCAACGTTAAGCAATTTATGCTTTGATAACTCGGAGTAGAAATCGTGGGATTGCTATTACAAATGAAGATTCAAGTTTTAGGAGAGAACACGTAAATCATACAATTGTTCAAAATGAACAAAATACACAAGATACACCAAACACACAAGTGACCCAAGAAAGTAATAGTGAAACAAAAAAGAAGACCGTGGTGTAACTCGCATAGTAAAGTTAAAAGCCAATCAACTTGTTGAAGTTGATTTCAATTTGCATGGTCAAACAATAGATGGCTCTTTGATCACACCTGCATCATATAATGGGATTCTTGCAAGAGAGCATGTATCTGTTACACTAGTTGGAAGAAAGTTGATGAGCAAAAGAAAGATATGATGTGGTCATCTATTTTGGTATGTTTTCTTTTATTTTTTTAACATATTGTCAAAGAATTCATTCTTAGTTTTATATCAATAATTTATGTCTTTACTAATTTGACTATTTATTTAAATAATTATAACATTTATTTTTATTTTTATTTTTATTGATTACGTAGTAATACTTTAAGTTATTAGACTCTAATAAGGATTACACTTTTAAACAAATGGGGGGTCGATGGAGACAATACAAGACTCGTATCACGAAAAAGCTTATAGAAGCAAGTCAGGGACCTAGAAAAGAAAATGTGCGTTCAAGTTGTTGAAGCCCAGAAATGTAAATAATGCAGGAGAGTGCAATGAATTTGTTAAATAAAGAACATCAGAAGAGTTTAGAGTAAGCAATACTAAACTCTTGCAAAAAATAAAGAACATTTTGGTTTCCTTAATATCATTTTTATCACTTTGGCTATCAATTTCTTGTATTTAATTATTGTAGATAAGGAGTAAGAATTTTCGTACTTTGTGTCAAAAAACACAGCACACCACAGGAAGAAGGGGTTATGCTCGATTGCATCATATCATGGTTGAATTTTCATAATCTATAAATTTTGAATATTTAAAAAAATTATAATTTTTATTTGTTATTATTATTATTGTTGTTATTATTACTATTTGACATTTTGATTCTTCTAATGTAGAAAAATAAAGTGAAAGAGAAAAAAAAAAAAAAAAAAGATCCAGAAAAGATTACGAAGGTTGATGTTTGGATTGAAGGATATAAAAAGAAAGAAAAACAAGTCTTTAACTGAAGTATTGCAAACTGTCATGGTAAAACTTTTGTAAACATTATAGTGTCCAATTACTATTACAACTTAAATGCTAATTGACCCTTATTTTTAGGATGAAATTAATCAATTGCGAGAGTCAACATGCCTTCCAAATGACAACAAACATCAATGAAGACTCTCTTGCAAAAGTCTTAGGAGCAGAGAAGCGTGGGAGAGTTAGAGACCTTGGATTTGGAGCTACTCCATCACGGGTACAGGCACAAATTCAATTTGTGGGAAGAGTTAAACAACTGGAGGCAGAGTTGGAAGCTACAAATGACCAAGTGGTAAGTCTTAAAGAGATGATAAATATGATAATAAAACAAAATGAGCAGGTAATATGTGAAGTATATATAAAATTTCATTTTATATAACTCTTTTATTTGTAGTTTTACTAAAAAAAAATGTATTTATTTAATTAAGTTATTAAATGGAGGTGTACAAGTGGAAGATGTTGTGGGTTCTCATGCATGTACTCCTTTTCATGTATTTACGCCTCAAGTTTAAATCTTGCTTTTTTTTCTTTTTATATTTTTTTAATTATATATAGTGCTTTGAGACTTATATCTTATTATTTTAAATATATTTTTTCAGTCACAACATAGGAGTATTCCAATGACGCAAGACAGGTCACAATTTGAAAATGCACGATGTTATTTATTATATATGTACCCAAATGATGATTTTGAAGATCAAATTGTTGTTGAATGCAGGATTTCAAGTACAAATCCAAAGGATAAAGTCCACAACATGCCTCTTGCAAGAGGTTATTAGAGAGTTTGGGTCGATGCGTTTTTCAATGATATTAAGGTATGTCGGTCTACAGATGAATACGAGACGCTTTCACAAGTTATTGGAAGTAGTGTTGCATGGCTCAAAGATTGCATCAAATTATTGTAGAATAAGTAGTTGTGTTTGATAAATATAGGTGACATGGAGTTACGTTGGAGGATATATGGATATGCTTTTGACACTTGTAAGGTTAATTTTGTTGTCATGGTGTCTAATCTTGTGGGTTTATTTTGCTATTATGTTGTCTAACACATTTAGGTGTTGACACTTGAAGAATTTTATTTTTGGTATTATTAGTATGGTTGCCACTTGAAGAATTTTGTTTGAACATATTATTATGGTGACATTAGTTTTATTGATATATTGAATTTAGTTAACTAAATTATAATTTGTACATTTTAATTTTATTAAATGAATTGTAATTTTGCACTTATACAATTGGTACTTCTTATAGGTCTTTTTAATTGAAAATCTAAAATAATTGAAAAAATAATATTGGTTTTTAAAAGTAAAATAAACAAAGACTTTTGACAACACATAAAAAAGTTGTCACAAACAGACTTTTGGTAACACAAAAAGAAGTTGCCTTATATAAACCTTTTCGTAACACACAAAAAAAGAGTTGCCTTATACAGATTTTTTGCCAACATGTATTTTGATGTTGCCTTACATATATACTTTTAGCAACACACACTACATGTTACCTTAAACATAATTTTGGCAACACATATCAAACGTTGCTTTAAATTGACTTTTTGCAACGTGCCTCCAATGTTGTCTTTAATAGTTACAACAACATACAATGTATGTTGTCTTTAATAGTTATAGCAACGTGCATGATTCGTTGTAGTAAAGATGCTGCACGTTGCGAAAAACATACGACAATATGTTGTGCGTGTTGCAAAAAGTCTACGGCAATATACAATGTGCGTTGTGAAAAACCACTGGACTTTTAGCAACATGCCCGTCAGCAACGTAAGGCCATATGTTGCTAAAACTTTTAGCAACGCATTTTGCATATTACAGTATATCAAATTTGCTGTAGTGTTTCTATTTTTATAATCTTTATCTTGCTAAGCGTTATTAAGAGATAAGATAAGATCAAAATACATCAATAGGTTAAAGGTGTGTTAAGAGCTACCGAGATTGACTGCTGAGAATATTCCCATATTTTACAAAATTGAAATGGAAAGTTCACAACCTTTTGCTAAAAGTAGATGTATTGGGTGTGCTTTCTTACTTTTTGAAAAAAGATATAAAACCAACTTATTTACAACTTGCTAAGAGGAAAGTTCATCAATTTTTAAGTTTATGATTTAGGGTTATTATCATTCTCCACCCTATAGTTTAGAGTATTCTCCATTTTTCACTCTATAGTTTTATTTTTCTCTTTTTTACACCCTTTATTTTATAAAAATCTCTAAAAAACACCCTACCGTTAAATTCCGTTAAAAAATTAACAGTTGACTATTAAATTTTTAAGGGTATAATAGTAATTTAAAAAATAAAATAAATTATAAACTAAAAAATCTTAATTAAAAAATAATATAAAAATAAGATTTTTTTATTCTTTCATCTACCCCACCCACCCTTTTCTCTCATCGCCCCACACCCACTCATCTCTCATTTACTTTTTTCTCTTTTCTCTTTCTTTCTCTCAGATTTTTTTTTCTCTTTCTCCTTCTTTATCTTTTCTCTCTCTTTTTTTCTCTCTCTCTCCTTCCTCCTCACCGATCACTAATCTCTCTCTCTCCTTCTTCCTCAACCCTCCTCTTTCTCTTTTTTTTTATGATGAAAATGGGGAGTCTAGGTTGTAGGGGGGGGGGGGGGGGGGGGGGGGGGGGGTGGTTCAGTAAGTATTGGGGTTTTGGACTGGTGGCTTTGAGGGAGGTTCTGTGGTGGTTGACTGGTTGTGTAGTTTTGATTGGGTGGAGGGGTGGTTGTGGTTGTGGATTGATGTGGTTTGTTAACTTTTTTTTTTGAACTGTTATTTTTTTATTTATTTTGGGTTTGTGGACTGGTGGAGATCCAGAGTGGATCTCCACCGTCCATTTTTGAGATGGACGATAGATATCCGTTCTGGATCCCACCACTATTTTTTAAAATTTTTTTTTGGATTTTTGGACTCTGAAAATTCAGATTGAATCTCCACCAAGATGGACGATCTCCACCCCTTGTTATATTTTTTTAAAATTTTTTTTATTTATTTTGAGTTTGAGATGGACGGCCCACCACTTGTTATATTTTTTTCTTAAAATTTTTTTTTTTATTTTGAGTTTGATGCCCACTGTCCATCAGCTGAAGATGGACGGTGGAGATTTAATCTGGATATTCACTTGTTATATTTTTTTTAAAAAAAAAATTTAATTTTTTTTTATTTTGAGTTTGATCCCCAGCGTCCATCAGATCTGATGGACGGTGGAAATTTATTTTTTATTTATTATATTTAAATAGTATTTAATTATTATTTTAAAGAATAAGGGCAAAATAGTCTTTATAATTGAAATACTAACAGAAGTTAACATAGGGTGTAAAAGAGAGAAAAATGAAACTATAGGGTGAAAAATGGAGAATACTCTAAACTATAGGATGGAGAATGATAATAACCCTATGATTTACTTTATCAATAGAGTGCCATTTTGATTTTGTTAATTGTTTGATATTTGAGAAAATAGAAAATGAAAACCAAAATCGTGGATGATATGGTGTGTGGTCGAATTTCATGAATCAGTTGCACAAAATATATTAACATATACATAACAATAAATATTTATGAGAAAGTGGCATACAAAAACATCTATTAAGTCATAAGTAGATTTGTCATTTTTGCTGTATAATAACCTAGAGAAGATTTGTCATTTTTGTTGTATATGAGAGTTCGAGAGAGTTACAATTCTTATATATAGAGAGAGAAAAAAAATTATAAAGATATTTCTATAAGAATCTCACGATTTTCTATCACAAAAGAAGAAATGAGACAATAATATAAAGTAACGAGAGAAACAATCAATATATAATCTCTAATTAAGTGAAATTCATTAAAGCAATAAACATATATCATCCTCCAAGTTACTAATTAAGTGAACACGGTTACAAGATTTTCATAATTGTCAAAATAACTCTCATTCTTCAACCCCTACCACCTCCCTTCTAATCTTGTCCATGTCCAATATTTTTTTATAACCTATAAAAATATAATACCAAAATTATAAATGAATATTTAATTTTGAATTGTAGTACAATATATGCAATTCTTAATATGTTAATAAACCTAATTAATGTCAACTTAATTCCACCCTAACATAGCACACACAAGCATTACCTAACAAGGCTAAGGCACACAACAACACGCACAGAACAGTACGCACACTTGCACACAATGTGCTGCAATTTTCGCATACAGCCACACATAGTCACACAACACTATACACAACCTATAGTACAGTAAGGTAGATGTAACGTCCCTAATTTTTTTCGAATTATAAAACGTATATTCTTTTTCTAGTGAATTTGGAGAATAACGGGTCTAATTGACTATTGGTGAAGTTCATTTGGTAATTGGATAAGTGTGGAATAGTTTTGGAATAATTATTGAGATTGATTGTGATTACGAGTAAATTTGTTGCTATTTTAGGATTTTAAGAAGTGTAAGGGAACAAATGGCAATTGGTAAGATATTTATAATATATATATATATATATATATATATATATATATATAGAGACACACACACACACCTTAGTGCCTTAGTGGAATCCTCCACCAAAAACACAAAAGTAAAGGTAAAAAAAAAAAAAAAACAACAACAACAACACAATTGGATTATGGCAAGTGGAATTCCACTCACCAAACCAAATACAAATCTACATTGTAAAAGCAAAGCAGCAAACAAAGTAAAAAAAACAAACAAACAACACAGGCGGTGAAGAGGAAAGAAAAAGAAGAAAAAAAAAAAGAAAAGAGAGCAAGCCGAGAGAGTGAGAGAAAAGAAAAGAAGAAGAAGAGAAGAAGAAGAAGGAGGAGGAGGAAGGAAGAGGAAAAAGAAAAGGAAAAGAAAAGTATTAGGAAATTATCCAGATTTGGTGTACACTAATATTTCTATTTTCCAGATTTTTTAGAACTTTTTGGAATTATTATATTATATTATTTTTAGTTTATTTATGATATATTGTTTATGATTTGTTAATTATAATTGATTTTGGGATAATTTGGTATATATATATATTGTTTGTACTAAATTGATTTTGAATATATATATATATATATATATATATATATATATGTAGTTATATATATATATATATATATATAGAATTTTGTAAATGTGTTTATTAATTTGAATTTAATAAAATTTAATTTGACCATAAAGAAATGATATTGTGAAATGGCCTTAGGATACTTGGACATATATACAGATATAGGAGGTTGGTATACCAGCTGGGTTCAGTGAGCAGTACTGCACTGGCATTGACATTGCTATTGATGATTTATTATGTACCTCCTTATGGATTCGTCCAGGGGTAGGGAGACACGTACCTCCTCACGGATTCATCCTGGGGTAGGGAGACACATACCTTCTTAAGGATTCGTTCCTGGGATAGGGAGATATGTACCTCTCTAGGGTCCGAACCCTCGGTCCTAGGGTAGGGAGATACGTACCACTCTTAGGATTCGTCCTATGGTGGGAGTTATGTTCGACAGACAGTCACTGTGGTCGAACGACCCATATTCCAGTCTTGGTTTATGTTGAGTATTTTAGAGGGCCAGAATTGAAGTGATTTGAATAATATGTTTATAAGTGAATTTCGGAATTGATTTTATACGTTTATGATTATAACCTAGTTTATGATTTGGTTTTATATGGATTATAAATTGAAATGAGTTGTTTCTTTGAATCAATTTCACCCGTTTTATTTCTGTAAATGCTTGGAATTGAAATATGTATATTGTGATATTTTTATTATGAAAAAGTATTTATGAGTTTATTATGAAAGTTATTTATGAGTTTTAATAAATGAGTTTAGTGTACACCCACTAAGCGATATGCTTATCGCGTCGTTTTTATCGCGCGTAGGTCACAGGGATACTGAGGAGGCCAAAGACTGAAGAGAGAGTTGCTGACAGAGTCCCAGAGTCACTACAGTTGGGTAGTTATATTTTTTGTATATATATTCTGTAAGCATGCATATATAGAAGTCTATAAATTTCGAAGAGTTTATATATGTGTTTTGTAAATAATCTTATGATTTCTGTTTTTCATTTGTAGATTGTTTGTAAATATTGAATTATGAATTATTTTATTTTAATCTGTTGGAAAGTCGCATTAAACGGCAGAGTGCGCATTTGATTGAAAATGATATTTGAAGTGTTGTTGTGAATTTTATTTAATTAGAGTTTTGTGGAAAACAGGTTTTGGGAAATTATAAAAACAAAGGGAACTCTGCCGAAATTTTTAAAAGTGTTTTTCGATGGGCTCACTAGAAAAATATTTTTGAATTACAAATTGATACGATTTTAAATGGTTCGAAATAAATAAAGTGAATTTAGAAAGTTTTTGAAAACTCGGTAACGCTCCCTGGGTCGATCCAGTCGAGTCGAGTCGGGTCAGGGGGGGTGTTACATTTTAAGTGGTATCAGAGCGCGGTTTAGGCGTTTCTGGACCAAAAGAGTCTGTATATGCATGCATTGTATAAAGCTACCCATAGGAATGTGTGACTCTAATCTGCAGACCTCTCTTCTGTCTTATATAGGATAAAAAGAAATGGAAGGAAGCGGTGATAGACCTGAGAGTCCCACCAGCATGGCTGGGGAAGCATCTAGGGAATCAGTAAGCCCGAGAATGGCGGACCCTGTACAGCCAGCATTTATGCAGCAGATGACTGAGTTCTTTCAGAATGTGGCTAGAGCAGCGCCACGAAGATCAGCCATAGAGCGACTGGCTAAATACAGACCCACAGATTTTCATGGCAGAAAGGATGAGGATGCATCTGCCGCAGAGTACTGGTTTGAACGAATTGACAAAATATTAGAGCAGATGCACTGCACACCTAAAGAGAGATTGGAGTGTGCAGTATCCTTATTACAGGAGGATGCCTATCAATGGTGGACCTCCATTATACAGACAGTGCGACCAGAGGACAAAATGTGGGATTTCTTTCAGAAGGAGTTCCGGATAAAATATACTGGTCGCATCTATTTGGACAATCTGAAGAGGGAGTTTACCAACCTGAAGCAAAGGCAGATGACAGTGACCGAATACGAGAGAGAATTTGTCAGGTTTAGTAAATATGCACGAGATATGGTGGCGACAGAGGCGGATAAATGTAGAAGGTTTGAAGATGGATTGAACGATTATATCCGTCTACAGGTTGTGTGACATTCCTAATTTCTACTTACTGAATTGTGAATCTATGAATAGAATATTGATTATTTGAGGAATGTTACAGGTGGCTGCCTTTGAATTTGAAGATTTTACCAGACTCGTCTCGGCAGCTCTGAATGTAGAAAGAATTAAGAAGGAAGAGCAGGCCAGAAGAGATAGAGGGCAGCAAAGAAGATGGGCAGGGCCATCCAGCTCATATCAGCCCCATAGTAAGAAATTTAAGGGACCGCAGCCTAGTGGTCCAGTGCAGTCACAGAGGCCCGTACCCACAGTTCGGCCTGGTCAGTCTGCAACTTCCGTGGCCAGTACCCCTAGGAGTGCAGTTAGGGGACCAGCCCCTGCCTTGTGTGAACATTGTGGAAGAAGACATCCTGGTGAATGTTGGAAGCTTACAGGAGCCTGCCTGAGATGTGGATCCCTTGACCATTTTCTGAGGGATTGCCCACAGATTAGATCTCAGCAGCCAGAGAGATCAGCCCCTACTACTTCCAGAGGTAGGAGGCCTAGTCAGGCAGTACCTGAAGGTGGTAGCCACAGAGGAGTGTCAGAGTCAGTGGCAAGACCCGATAGTCGAGCTCCTGCACGAGTTTATGGTGTTAGAGCTCAGGAAGACAAGGATGCACCTGACGTGATAGCTGGTATTATTTCTATTTTTCATACTACAGCTATTGCATTGATAGATCCAGGTTGCACTCATTTATATATATATATATATATATATATATATATGTGATGCTATATTGAAACACCGAAATCTGGAAACTGAACCTACTGAATATGATGTGTTAGTCAGTAATCCGATAGGTCAGAGTGTAGTGGTGAACCGTGTGTATAGAAATTGTCCTATTCGGATACAGGAATGTGAATTCCCAGGAAATTTGATGGAGTTGCCATTCCATGAGTTTGATGTGATCCTAGGCATGGATTGGTTAACTCGACATAAAGTGGTAATTGATTGTGAACTGAAACGAGTGACCCTCAGAACAGCAGATGGTGCAGGAATCACAATGGTGGGTGAAAGGAGGGATTTTCTCTCCAATGTCATTTCAGCCACTGCAGCCTGTAAACTAATCAGAAAGGGGTGTGAAGCATATTTGGCACAAGTGGTTGATTCCAGAAAGGTTAATTCTGAAATTCAGAAGATACCCACAGTGTGTGATTTTACAGATGTGTTTCCAGAGGAGCTTCCTGGTTTGCCACCTCAGAGAGAAGTGGAGTTTGTGATTGATGTGGTACGAGGTACGTCTCCAGTATCGATAGCTCCCTACAGAATGGCACCAGCAGAACTGAAAGAACTTAAGATACAGTTACAGGAATTGCTGGATAAGGGCTTTATTAGACCCAGTGTATCCCCTTGGGGAGCTCCAGTGCTATTTGTGAAAAAGAAGGATGGGTCATTGAGACTATGCATTGATTACAGGCAGCTAAATAAACTTACTGTCAAAAACAAGTATCCGTTGCCGATAATTGATGATTTGTTTGACCAGCTGAGAGGAGCATGTGTCTTCTCAAAGATAGATCTGAGATCAGGTTATCATCAGTTGAGGATAAAAGATTCAGATATTCCGAAAACTACATTCAGAACCAGGTATGGACACTATGAATTTGTAGTGATGCCATTTGGGCTGACTAATGCACCTGCAGCCTTTATGGACTTGATGAACCAGGTATTCCGACCATACTTGGATCAGTTTGTGGTGGTATTTATCGATGATATCCTGGTGTATTCACAGATGGCAGAGGACCATGACAAGCACCTCAGAGTAGTACTGCAGATTCTGAGGGAGAAGCAACTGTATGGTAAACTGAGTAAATGTGAATTTTGGTTGCCTGAGATTGTATTTCTGGGTCACATTGTGTCAGCAGAGGGTATTAAGGCGGATCCGAAAAAGATTGAAGCAATAGTGGAATGGAAGCCTCCCAGAAATGTTACAGAAGTCAGAAGTTTTCTAGGCTTGGCATGTTATTATCGACGGTTTGTGAAGGAATTTTCATCCATAGCAAGTCCGTTGACCAAGTTACTGCATAAAAATGTCAGATTTGACTGGACTGACAGATGCCAGACAGCTTTTGACAGATTGAAGACGATGCTAGTTGAGGCTCCAGTTCTGATCCAGCTTATTTCAGGTAAAGACTTTGTGATCTATAGTGATGCCTCACATCAGTGTTTAGGTTGTGTATTGATGCAGGAAGGCAAGGTGGTTGCATATGCGTCCAGACAACTGAAAAATCATGAGCTGAACTATCCGATACATGATCTGGAACTTGCAGCCATAGTATTTGCTTTAAAAATATGGAGGCATTACTTATATGGTGAGAAGTGTTATATATACACGGATCACAAGAGTCTGAAATATCTGCCTACCCAGAAAGAGCTTAATTTGAGACAGAGACGGTGGATGGAGTTGATTAAAGATTATGATTGTGTAATCGACTATCATCCAGGAAAGGCGAATGTGGTAGCAGATGCTCTGAGCAGAAAAACATTGTTTGCTCTGAAAGCTATGAATATACAATTACAGCTAAACTCAGATAATGCATTGGTACCTGAATTGATATGCAGACCCAGTCTGATTCAGCAGATTGCAGACAAACAAAAGCAGGATGCTAGAATTCAGATGATATGTGAACATATCCCAGAAGGGAAGCATCCGGATTATTCAGTCAGAACTAACGGTATTGTGTATTTCAGAGACAGGATTTGTATTTCAGAAGATGAAGAATTTAGAAAGATGATCCTGACAGAGGCACACAGTAGTTCGTATGCGATGCACCCAGGTAGCACAAAAATGTACAGGGACTTGAAATCTCAGTATTGGTGGTCTGGTATGAAGAATGATGTGGTAGAATTTGTGAATAGATGCATGACTTGTCAGCAGGTGAAAGCTGAACACTAGGTTCCATCAGGATTGTTACAACCAATAGCAATACCTGAATGGAAATAGGACCGTATTATAATGGACTTTGTCACAGGATTGCCACTCACCCGGAGTAAACACGATGCAATATGGGTTATAGTGGATCGGTTGACGAAGTCAGCACATTTTCTACCTGTTCGAACTGACTATTCCCTGGATCGACTGGCAGAATTGTATATCAGAGAGATAGTCAGATTGCATGGAGTGCCTGCATCCATAATATCAGATAGAGATTCGAGGTTTACATCCAGATTCTGGAAGAAGTTTCAAGAAGCCTTGGGTACTCGACTGAGTTTCAGTACAGCCTTCCATCCGCAGACAGACAGACAATCAGAAAGGGTAATTCAGGTGCTTGAAGATATGCTCAGGAGTTGTGTAATTAATTTTGACGGGAGTTGGGCGGATCACCTCACATTGATTGAATTCGCCTACAACAATAGTTACCAGACGAGCATAGCTATGGCACCGTATGAGGCACTATATGGAAGAAAATGCAGGACTCCAGTATGCTGGACAGAGTTAGGTGAGGACAGGTTAGTAGGCCCAGACTTGATTCGACAAACTGAGGAGAAGGTGAAGATTATCAAGGATAGATTGAAAGTTGCTTCTGACCGACAGAAATCATATGCAGATTTGAAAAGGAAAGAGATAGAATATGACGTCGGTGAGAAAGTGTTCCTGAAAGTATCTCCTTGGAAGAAAGTGCTCAGATTTGGCAGAAAAGGTAAGTTAAGTCCTAGGTTTATTGGCCCATATGAAATCATTGAACGTGTGGGACCAGTAGCCTACAGACTAGCTTTACCTCCAGAATTAGAGAAGATTCATAATGTGTTTTACGTGTCTATGCTGAGGAGATACAGATCTGATCCTTCCCACAGAGTTTAGGCCGAAAGTATTGAAATCCGACCAGACCTGACATATGAGGAGGAACCAGTGCAGATTCTTGATCGGGAGATGAAAGAATTACGAAATAAAAGAATTCCACTGGTGAAAGTTCTCTGGAGAAATCACAGGGTAGAAGAAACTACCTGGGAAAGTGAAGAAATCATGAGACAACAATATCCACAACTATTCGACTGAGGTAAATTTTGAGGACGAAATTTCTTAAGAGGGGAAGAATTGTAACGTCCCTAATTTTTTTGAATTATGAAACGTATATTCTTTTTCTAGTGCATTTGGAGAATAACGGGTCTAATTGACTATTGGTGAAGTTCATTTGGTAATTGAATAAGTGTGGAATAGTTTTGGAATAATTATTGAGATGGATTGTGATTACGAGTAAATTTGTTACTATTTTAGGATTTTAAGAAGTGTAAGGGAACAAATGGCAATTTGTAAGATATTTATATATATATATATATATATATATATATATATATATATATATATATATATACACCTTAGTGCCTTAGTGGAATTCTCCACCAAAAACACAAAAGTAAAGGTAAAGAAAAAAAAAAAACAACAACAACAACACAATTGGATCATGGCAAGTGGAATTCCACTCACCAAACCAAATACAAATCTACATTGTAAAAGCAAAGCAGCAAACAAAGTAAAAACAAAAAACAAACAACACAGGCGGTGAAGAAGAAAGAAAAAGAAGAAAAAAAGAAGAAGAGAGCAAGCCGAGAGGGTGAGAGAAAAGAAAAGAAGAAGAGAAGAAGAAGAAGAAGGAGGAGGAAGGAAGAGGAAAAAGAAAAGGAAAAGAAAAGTATTAGGAAATTATCCAGGTTCGGTGTACACTAATATTTGTATTTTTCAGATTTTTCAGAACTTTTTGGAATTATTATATTATATTATTTTTAGTTTATTTATGATATATTGTTTATGATTTGTTAATTACAATTGATTTTGGGATAATTTGGTATATATATATTGTTTGTACTAAATTGATTTTGAATATATATATATATATATATATATATATATATATATTATGTTCGTATTAAATGAATTGATATATATATATATATATATATATTGAATTTTGTAAATGTGTTTGTAACACCCCCTGACCCGGCCCGACTGGATCGACCCAGGGAGCGCTACCGGGTTTTCAAAACTTTCTAAATTCACGCCCACAGGTGAAACCTATTCCTGTTCAGCAATTAGAGAGACCAGCTCCTACAACTTCCAGAGGTAGGAGGTCAAGGCAAACAGGAATTGAATAAGGTAGCCATAGAGAGGTGTCTAAATCAATGACAAAATCAGATAAATGAGCTCATGTATGAACCTATGGTATTGGAGCTCAGGAAGACAAGGAATGTACCTGACACGATAATTTGTATGATGTTTATTTTTTAAATTAATGTTATTGTATTGAGATATATCGGTATTAATATTCAGTCAACCTGACAAATTCTCTTTCATATTCAGTTACTGTCATTTGTCTCTGCCTCAGATTAGTAAATTCTCGCTTCATATTATCCAAATAAATGCGACCGACATACTTCCTTCGAAATTCCTTCCGAAACAATTCCCAAGTCCTGTCTTCTGGTCGCACTGACTGTATAACAGAAGTCCACCATTGATAGGCATCCTCCTGTAATAAGGATATTGCACACTCCAATCTTTCTTCAGGTGTACAGTGCATCTGCTCTAAGATTCTCTCAGTTCTCTCAAACCAGTATTCCGCTGCAGATGGATCCTCATCTTTTCTACCATGGAAATCAGTGACTCTGGACCTTCAATCTGCTGTTAGTTCTCCTCTATCCTTTATTTCTCCCGGTGTCTCTGATACCTGCGCGTGATTAAATCCAACGCGCTAAGAAATAATGCCTAGTGGGTGTACACTTAACTCAAGTATCAAAATAAATAATCATTTCATAATAAAAACATACCAATATTATCGTATAAAAACATTTCAATCTTTAACTTCCTTACTGAAAGAAATCATATAACAACAGTTTCATAAAAGCATATAAATTCAATCAATAAAACATACAGACATTTCTTTTTCAATTCTTTTTTAATCATTTTATTAATTCTATAACATTTTATGTATACAAACAATTTATTCACTTTCATTCTTTATTTTTGCCCGTACACTCAGCATACATTTCAATATCTGTACATCAGTGTGACGTACACCTCCGGGATTCGCCTAAACTGGATCAAGCTAGGTTTGCCCCGCGAGATGTCACTGTCAAACATACCAGTACAATATCTATCTCCGGGATTTGCCTAAACTGGATCATACCAGGTTTGCCACGCGAGATACAACAGTCAGGGATACAGTGCACTAACTGTCTCCGGGATTCGCCTAAACTGGACTCAGCCAGGTTTGCCCCGCGAGATGCAGCAATCATCACTATCAGTACAATGGCTATCTCCGGGATTCGCCTAAATTGGACTTGCCAGGTTTGCCCCGCGAGATGCAACAATCATAGATACAGTGAAATGGCTATCTCCGGGATTCGCCTAAACTGGACTTGCCAGGTTTGCCCCGCGAGATGCAACAGTCATCAATATCATCAGTGCACTATCTATCTCCGGGATTCGCCTAAACTGGATCATACCAGGTTTGCCCCGCGAGATATAACAGTCATCCATTCGTTATATTCTTTTTCCAATTAAACAACAGTTTCACAATTCAAATTAAAAATCAAGAATCCACAATTTTAAACAATATTCGGAATACATAATCCACACATTTCATAACATGTCATATCAAAACTATCCGTTTCTTTCGAAATCAACAATTATAACTCTCAAACAATTGCTTTTCAAATACCCGTTGTAAATCAAAAATCGATTTAATCAGAATATTCAGAATATTCAAATCATAAATACACGTAAACAAATATTCATCAAAATATTCAAATAAATTTAGATTCAAATCAAAATCACAAAAGGGTTTTCGAAAAGAAGTGTACACCAACCTGGTTTTCGTTTTTCGCACAGTTTTTCTTCTGAATTTTCTTTTCCCTTTCTCTTTCTTTTTTCTCTTTTCTTTTTCCTTTTCTTTTTCCTTTTCTTTTTTTTTTCTTTTCTCTTTTCTCCTTTCTTCTCTTCTTCTTCTTCGGCCTTTTTCTTCTCTCTCTCTTCTTCTTCTTCTTCTTCTTCTTCTTCTCTCTTTTCTTTTTCTTTCTCGGTCTCTTTTCTCTCTGCTTTCTCTGTTTTCTGTTTTCTAGAGATTTCTGCGATGACTTATTTTTTTTATAAAATTTTGGTCGTCGCGACCTGTGGTCGCGGTGACCTGGTCGCGTTGCTCTCTGGAGCAACTCCACCGCCTTCATCGCGAGCACACCTCGCGGTGCTTTGGTCGTGATGCTCACTACCAGGATTTTCACTTTTTCATCGCGAGCCAGTCATCGCGATCTGTGGTCGCGGTGCTCACTGCCAAGAATCAACATTCTTCATCGCGAGCAGCTCATCGCGATCTGTGGTCGCGATGCTCATTGTCTCAGTTTTTCACTCTCTCTTCGTGCATCATTTTCGACCTTTCAATTTGGTCCACTTGGAAACCATAAAATAAACATACTTTTAATTACATTTACACCCCTCAATTCACAAAATTTATTTTCACATATTCAAAATTAATAACTCGAAATTTGGGATGTTACAGTGTTTATTGATTTGAATTTAATAAAATTTAATTTGACCATAAAGAAATGATATTGTGAAATGGCCCTAAGATACTTGGACATATATACGAATATATGAGGTTGGTATACCAGCTGGGTTCAGTAAGCAGTACTGCACCGGCATTGACATTGCTATTGATGATTTATTATGTACCTCCTCATGGATTCATCCAGGGATAGGGAGACACGTACCTCCTCACGGATTCGTCCTAGGGTAGGGAAACACGTACCTTCCTAAGGATTCATTCCTGGGATAGGGAGATATATACCTCTCTAGGGTCCGAACCCTCGGTCCTAGGGTAGGGAGATACGTACCACTCTTAGGATTCGTCCTATGGTGGGAGTTATGTTCGACAGACAGTCACTGTGGTCGAACGACCCATATTCCAGTCCTGGTTTATGTTGAGTATTTTAGAGGGCCAGAATTGAAGTGATTTGAATAATATGTTTATAAATGAATTTCGGAATTGATTTTATACGTTTATGATTATAACCTAGTTTATGATTTGGTTTTATATGGATTATAAATTGAAATGAGTTGTTTCTTTGAATCAATTTCACCCGTTTTATTTCTGTAAATGCTTGGAATTGAAATATGTATATTGTGATATTTTTATTATGAAAAGGTATTTATGAGTTTATTATGAAAAGTTATTTATGAGTTTTAATAAATGAGTTTAGTGTACACCTACTAAGCGATATGCTTAGCGCGTCGTTTTTATCGCGCGTAGGTCACAGGGATACTGAGGAGGCCAAAGACTGAAGAAAGAGTTGCTGACAGAGTCCCAGAGTCACTACAGTTGGGTAGTTATATTTTTTGTATATATATTCTGTAAGCATGCATATACAGAAGTCTGTAAATTTCGAAGAGTTTATATATGTGTTTTGTAAATAATCTTATGATTTCTGTTTTTCATTTGTAGATTGTTTGTAAATATTGAATTATGAATTATTTTATTTTAATCTGTTGAAAAGTCGCACTAAACGGCAGAGTGCGCATTTGATTGAAAATGATATTTGAAGTGTTGTTGTGAATTTTATTTGATTAGAGTTTTGTGGAAAACAGGTTTTGGGAAATCAGAAAAACAAAGGGAACTCTGCCGAAATTTTTAAAAGTGTTTTTCGATGGGCTCACTAGAAAAATATTTTTGAATTACAAATTGATACGATTTTAAATGGTTCGAAATAAATAAAGTGAATTTAGAAAGTTTTTGAAAACCCGGTAACGCTCTCTGGGTCGATCCAGTCGAGTCGGATCGGGCCAGAGGGTGTTACAGTAGAAGCAAGAATACAACAATCAGCCTTTACGAGATACCACTCCCAACCCAATGCACATTTCATTATTAGCAATTAGGAACACTTTTTACATTGCTTGCAGAATCACCACACACACTAGTGTTACTTTGCATTTTTTGTAATACAATGAAAATAGTATATGGGTTACAAATAAATAAGTTATAAATGACAATCTTATAAATTAAATGGATATGTATCAAACCTATAGTTGTGATTGTATTTTGTATTTCTCATTGAGCAGACTAAAAAATACAACTAAAGAAAATAGGAAATTCCCTATTTTAGCTCTCAAATTAGTGTCAAATTTAAATTTATCATTCCCTAATAATTTTTCTTGTTTTTTGTTTATCAATGTTAACCAATGACTTGAAAATACCCACAACCTGTGTTTTAACTTTTTTCCCTCCCTCGACTAAGTTTCTCTCTTTTCTATTTTTTTTAATCTTTATCTTATTGAGCGTTATTAAGAGATAAGAAAAGATCAAAATATATCAATAGGTTAAAGATGTGTTAAGACTTAACGAGATCGACGGCTGAGAATGGTCTCCCATTTTACAAAATTGAAAAAGAAAGTTCACAAGCTAAGAGTAGATGTATTATGTGTGGTTTCTTACTTTTTGAAAAAAGATAAAAAACCAACTTGTTTACAACTTGCTAAGAGGAAAGTTCATCAATTTTTAAGTTTATAATTTACTTTATCTAAATAGGGTGTCATTTTGGTTTTGTTAATTGTCTGATATTTGAAAAAATAAAAAATGAAAACCAAAATCAAGGATGATGTGGTGTGTGGTCGAATTTCATGAATCAGATGCACAAAATATATTAACGTATACATAACAGTAAATATTGATGAGAAAGTGTTACCATCCTATATCCACTAAGTATGATATTAGTGGTTGGTATATAACATACTAGGCACCCTCCTCTTGGAAGCCGGTTTTTAAAGGTGAGTTCTACCTAGTGGGTTCACATCAAATGGTATTAGAGTCTGCACCATGTGCACCCACACGCACGACTCACGGACGAGGCGACCTAGGGAGAGCTGCTATCCGATGCGGGATCCACTGAGTCACCCAGCTGGTAATGATGGGTCGACGTCCGGAAGCGTGGTGGAATATTACGATTCCACATCCACTAACTATGGGATTAGTAGTTAGTATATAACTTGTTAAGCACCCTCATCTTGCAAGCCGATTTTTAGGGGTGAGTTCTTCCTAATGAGTTCACATTATAAAGTGGCATACACAAACATCTATTAAGTCATAAGAAGTAGTAGAACTATTCTAAACATGTCATATATACATGCATTATTTAACATACAGCGAGATTACAGTGGGAAACTTGATAGGTACTTTACCACAATTATCATTTTCCACTGTCTCATTTTGACTGCATGATGTGAAATTTGTATGTTTATAAACGCAAGTATGACACCTCCCTCAGAGAAACAGTTTTATTTTGCCAAGTGCATCGACCTATCTGTCTTTTGTTCCGATTTTGGATTTCATCGCTGTCTCGTAATTAGTTTAATTGTAAGAGTAAAAGTAACAAAGATTTTGGATTTCATCATTGTCTCACAGTTGTCAAAACCACTCTCATTCTTTAACCCCTAACACCTCCCTTCTAATCATGTCCATGTAAAATCTTTTTCTATAACTTGTAAAAATATAATACCAAAATTACAAATGAATATTTAATTTTGAATTGTAATACAATATATGCAATTATTAATATGTTAATAAACCTAATTAATGTCAACTTGATTCCACCCCAGCATAGCACACATAAGCATTGCCTAACAAGGCTAAGGCACATAACAGCACACACAAAATAGCACGCACATTTGCACACAATGTGCTACAATTCTTGCACACAGTCACACAACACCGCACACTGCCTACACTACAGTACGCTAGAAGTAAGAATATAATAATCAGCCTTTACGGGAGACCACTCCCAACCCAATGCACAATTCATTATTAGCAATTAGGAACATTTTTTATAATACTTGCAGGATCACTACACACACTAGTGCCTCTGCATAAAATATACATCCATATATATATATATATATATATATATATTAAGCAGTGCATATACACACCAGTAGTTGACAGCCTCAACTGCCCAAAGCTTTGCTGGCACCAACCAGCCATATATTAGACTTCACTAGATATGTTAGCACCAACCAACATGCTACAACATATCAACATCCCAACACTTGCTGGCACAAAGGTAACATTCTGCCAATGAACCGCCCGTAACTGCCTCACACAAGCTTGCTTAGCCACACATTTGCACGCACACATACATATATTCGTACATATGTGCCTCACACATATGCAAAAGCCTGTTGCCCTTTGTAGAGGTCAAAAATAGCCTAAAGGCTTAGACCCATAATTGGTCCAATAAAGTAATTAAGCACGATCCAAAAGTAGGCCTAAAGGACTGCAAGGTCCATCAGTCACACACTGGTCGACCATGTCAAAACTGACTCAATCAACTGGGCGCCTAAGTCAACCAACAGCTTCAAGATAATATGGATTCCTAATATTTCGAAGTACGATCCTCTCGACCGACCTCAACAGTCAGTCATTTACACCCTATAAATAATAACCAAAGCCTCATAAACAGAGGTCACACGATTTTACTCAAAAAAGCTATCATTGTGCTCTGGAACAGTCAAGACAATCACTCGACACAATGCTGTCCAGCCCTCACTCCAAGCACTCGACGCCAGATCTAGCTACTTAGCTTAACCATTATAGCGCTGATGCCAGTGACGGCCATGCGTCCCACATCTTAACTGTTAAGCTACGCTCGACAACATACAATTCCAAGTTCTATTTTACTCCCTTATATATTTACATTCGACGTCCATATTGTAACACCCCCCGACCCGACCCGGCTGGACCGACCCAGTGAGCGCTACTCGGTTTTCAAAACTTTCTAAATTCATTTTTATAAACTGAAAACCATATAAATTATAGTTTCAAAAATCTTTTTCAAGTGAGCCCAACACTTAAACTTTTTACAAAAATTCGGCAGAGTACCGTTTGTTTTTCGGATTTTCCAAAACCTGTTATTACACAATTCAATTCAAACACAATTCTCAATTTCAACACTTCTATAACATTTTCAAACAGTTGCGCACTCTGCCGTTTAGTGCGACTTACCATCACAATTTATAAAATAAAAACAAATCAGACTTTAATATTTACAGACATTTTAATAATAAAGGACAGGAATCATAAATAATTAATTACAGAACATATTTACAGACTCACTGTATATGCATGTTTACAAAGTACATATATAACAATAGAACTACCCAACTGTAATAATTCTGTGACTCGGTCTGCAACTCTTTCTTCCTCAGTCTTTAACTTCTTCCGGATCCCTGGTACCTACGCGTTAGAAACAAAACTAACGCGCTAAGCATAAAGCTTAGTGGGTGTACTATAAACTCAATTAAATAAACCACAAAATAAATATCTTTTAAGAAGAAATAAACCACAATATATATATATATATATATATATATATATATATTCCATTTCTAATCCATTTCAAAACAATTAAATTTCAAAATCAAAGCATTAAACAATTTCAATCACTTTAATTTCAATAATGAGGTCAACAATGAATGCTATCAATAAAATCATTCGGTTCACTTTTCAATTCCAATCAATTCTGGCCCGCTAGAATACTAAACATAATAGGACTGGAATATGGGTCAAGCTCCCAACCCCCAAGACGAATCCTGAGGAGGTACGTGTCTCCCAACTTTAGGACCGTGGGTATGGAACCTAGAGAGGTACATAACTCCCTATCTCAGGAACGAATCCTTGGGAAGGTACATGGCTCCCAACCCCCAGAACGAATCCTGAGGAGGTACGTATCTCCCAGCCTCTGGACGAATCCAAGAGGAGGTACATAATAATCATCAGTATCAATCAGTAGCGGCGCAGTACTGCTCAGTAAAACCCAGCTGGTATACCAACCTCCTATATCCATTTCTATGTCTAAGTATTCTAGGGCCGTTTCAGATAAACTATATTCACAATAAATGTCGCAATAGGTACTCAATAACAATAATTACTCAATAAACATACAAATCACATAGCATTCTTCAAGAATCATACTCAATAATTTTACGAAAATCTAAATCAATTATTTTTAACGAAATCGAAATACGATCTATCACAAAATCAGTCCAAAATCAACAATAAAGACATCAAATATCGATTTTTCATATACAATAAACAATTTTCATACTAATAATCGAAAACGAAATCTTCCAACGAAATCAAAAATGAAAACGAAAACGAAAACGAAAACAAAATAATAACGAAAGACTTTTCGTAACGATTTCGAAAACAAACGTACACCAACCTGGAATCCTTGTTTTCGTTCGACAATCCGCGGTTCTACGATTTCGTTTCCTTCCCATTTATTTTTCTCTTCACTTTTCCTTTCCACTTTCTTCTTCCTTTTCTCCTTTCCTTTCTTTCTTCTTTCTTCCTTCTCCTTTCTTTTCTTTCTTTCTTCTTCTTTTTCTTCTTCTTTCTTTCTTCTTTTTCTTTTCTTTTCTCGGTCTCTTCTCTCTCTTCTTCTTACTGTTCTGTGTTTCTGGCTTCTGCGAGAAGCTTCTCTTTTTTTTATATATATTTTTTTCGCTACCGCGACCGCCGTCGCGACCTGTGGTCGCGCCACCAGGTCGCGATGCTCACTGGAGTGCGCGCACCGCCTTCATCGCGAGCGCGCCTTGGTCGCGTTGGAGCTCGCGTTGCTCACTGCCCGAATTCGACGTTTTCATCGCGAGCAGTTCATCGCGACCTGTGGTCGCGGTGACTGGTCGCGATGCTCACTGCCAGAAATCGCGTTTTTCACCGCGAGCGAGCCATCGCGACCTGTGGTCGCGGTGACCAGGTCGCGATGCTCTCTGGTTCAGTTTTCAATTTTTCATACATCAATTTTCAACCATATATAACATTAATTACCCGAAATCCGGGATGTTACACATATCTAACTTGAGCATCAAATGCTATTTGGCTGGCCACCCCGGTATCCTAAAGAGCACGACCTTATCGTTCGTATTTTACAGGTTGTTGGCCATATATTTATCCGACTCGAGATCCCTGAATCCCATCTGTAGATTCCAGCCTCTACAATTTGGCGCCCATCGTGGGGTCCGACAACGTTAATTCAGTACAACGATCAATATTCTAACGACATAGCAGAAGAATCAAACCCCATGACTCTGGAGCCCAGCTTGCGATACCAATGGCGTAGATGAACGAGAATGCCAAACGACTTCTGACATTGGAAGCGGAAAACGAAGTTGTTCATGCTGAGAACAAGGACCAGCTGACCAAGGTCGAGTCTTTGACGACTTCGGCCACACCGCCTCCTGGATTCGGTCACGCCCGTTACAAAATCAATGCCAACCCATCGTCTGCTCATGGACAAACGACCCCTCGTGATGTTGACTTCAACACTCACCATCTTATCTTCCAACTGAGAGCCAGTGCGGGCAACCCTGCCATACCCGAATGCGACCAAGCCCCAGAACCGGTTATGCTCGACCCAATTGCACCAATGCCCATGACGTCCACTGCTCAGGTGGAAACTACCCTCTCAAAGATAGTAAATGACAACTCATCTATATGTAAATGAAATAAGTGCATTGATTCTTCAATAATTCTACCAAGAATTTCCCTATAAATAGAGCTCAAATCACACAATTCTTCTCCACAGATGCAAAGTTGAATAATTTTCTTTCTTAATATTTAGCAATATTTTGGTCCATATCCACTAGTACCAATATAAAACTAATATACATAATACTTAACATGATTATTTACAATTGTTTCATTGTGTCTTTATCAATTTTAGATTGAGTTTTGATAAACCTTATTACTTAATTAGTTTTTGTTTTACTTTCTTTGCCAAATAAAAGAAAGGAGGATTATCATTTGGGTCCCTAAATTTTGGAGAATTATCATTTTTTTAAATGAGTTATAGTTAATGGTACACTTGGTCCTTAACTTTTAGAAAATATATCAATTTGATCCCTATGACTAAATTTCGGTTAGTCAAACTTGACATAATCGGTAAAAAGACAGTTTTGCCCTTAATACTATTTAAATGAGTTAAATGACAATTTTAACTTCAAAATTTTAAAATAATTATTAATAAATAGAAGGGTAATATTGTCATTTCATTTTAATATTTAAAAAATAATATTAAAAAAAAAATTTTAATAGATCTCCACCGTCCATCAATCTTGATGAACGATGAAGAATATATTAAAATTTAAAAAAAGAATTAAAGTGAAAATATAATTTTTTTTTTTAAATTTTTGTTTTTTAAAAAAATTTGAATTCTAAATGGTGGAGATTGGATCTCCACCGTTCATCCAGATTGGATCTCCACCATAAAAAAAAAAAAAAAAAAAGATGAATTTCAAAGTTTGAAGATCAACGAACCCAGAAGGGTTTGTTGATCTTTAACCTCAACAAACCCAGATCTGGGTTCGTTGAGGTGCAACAAACCCAGAAACTGGGTTCGTTGCATCTGCAAGGAACCCACAAAACTAGGTTCGTTCGTTGGCAACGAACCCACAAAACTGGGTTCGTTCATTGGCAACAAACCTAATTTCTGGGTTCGTTGCACATCAACGAACCCAGAAACTGGGTTCGTTGCATCTGCAAGGAACCCAAAAAACTGGGTTCATTGCACCTCAACTAACCCAGAAACTGGTGCAACGAACTCAGTTTTCTGGGTTCGTTGACAGAAAAATGGGTTCGTTCGTTGGCAACGAACCCAGTGTTTCTGGGTTCGTTAAGGATCATGGGTTCGTTGATGTGCAACGAACTCAGATCTGGGATCGTTGATGTGCAACGAACCCAGAAGACTGGGTTCGTTACAGATGCAAGCACATCAACGAACCCAGATCTGGGTTCGTTGAGGTTGAAGATCAACAAACCCTTCTGGGTTGTTGATCTTCAAACTTTGAGTTCATCTTCTTTTTTTTTTTTTTTGGTGGTGGAGATGGATGGACGGTGGAGATCCAGATGGATCTCCACCACTCAGAATTTCAATTTTTTTTAAAAATAAAAAATAAAAAAAAAATAATTTTTACTTTAGTTTTTTTTTATTTTAATTTCAATATAATCTTCACCATCCATCAATCTGGATGGACGGTAGAGATTCATTGAAATTTTTTAAATTTTAAATTTAATTATTTTTAATTTTTAATTTAATTTATTTTAAATTTTTATTTAAGGGTAGATATGTCATTTCACTAAAAAAACTATTGACTATTTATAGGTTTAAAGACAAAAATGCCCCTGGAATTGTTAAGTTTGACTAACGGTTGATTTACAAAAGAAGCAAATTGATATATTTTCTAAAAATTAGGGACCAAGTGTACCATTAGCCATAACTCATTTAAAAAACTGATAATTTTCCAAAATATTGGGACCAAAATGATAATCCCCCTAAAAGAAAAGAAAAGGAAACTATTTTGAGAACTTCAACTTACTTATTTAGTGCTTGAAGTAAATAATACCTAGGAAATTAAAAGAAAATAAAAAATACTTGTAGGAAATTCAAGACCATTTTATCTCATATGAAGTAAATAATATTGGTAGGAAATTCAAGAACAACTAAAAATGAGTCAGATGTAGTTTCAAGTATATATAGTCTAATAGTAATCACACTTCTTAACAAAATTTAGGAACAAATTCAAATATTTCATTTCCCAAATAAAAAAAGAAAACTAAAAATGCGTCCCCACAAAACTCCATATACATAGCCAATACAAATAAATGTAAAATTCATCTATAAACATGTCTCTGCTTCCAAAGAAAGTAAAATAATGACATATTCTTAGTACTATATATTTACTAATGTTGAGTTTGTCTTCAAAAACTAAACTGTTGTACATTTGAGCAGCATCAATTGCCATCAGCCAATAGTATCTATAATAGAATAATACATACATTCACAACAGAGTCTCTAAATTAAAGTAAAGTCACTCATGCGGCCCACCATTAAAGTTGGCTCTCAAACAGTCAAACTTACTATATAAACAAGGAAAAAAAAAGCATTTAGAAAATATAGGATCCTTAAAAAAAATAAAGATATAATTTTTTTTTTTTGCTGATTCTTACTCCTGAAAAAGGAGTACAATCAGACCTTGTTGCATACGATTGAACTTATTTTTATATTCTGTAAAATAATATTATCATCATAATAATATATACAAACATCATGCATTGCATTTCATTTATAGAGAACGATAATTTATATTTGTGCCTTTTTAGTGTTCTAATACTTCATCAATGTCTCTCATTGCTCCCTAATAAATGGAGAAGGATTTATAGCTAGGAATTCTTCATCGTTCCCTAATTTTGTATAATATTTTCTTTTCATACGAGATTTTCAACCTCTCCATAGAGAACCAATATTTGCTAGACATTTACCTTTACTTTGTTATAAGGTATTTGTGCTATACTAACATACTGTAATAAGTAAAAAAAAAAAGAAGAAAATTACAACATATATATTTTTTTCCTTTTACATCAATAACTTTTAAACCTATTCATACCTTGGCTTCTTTCCACATTCGACCAAAGAGATCATTTGATATGTAAGAACAATAAAAAATTGTACATTTAAACCAATATAGGCTCCCATGAGAAATCAAACTTTAAATGTAACTTATGCCTTGTGCTTGACCCTACCAATTAATTTTATTTGAAGTTATAAAACCATTTATTGAATATGTTGAAAACATTTATTTACATACCCTCCTCACTAGGGGTGGGCACAAAAACCGGCTCGAACCGTATTCAATTCATGTTCGAATTGTTTTTTATAGTTTGAGTCGGTTTTGGGTTTGTATTCAGTTCGGTTCAGATTCAATTTTAAAAACAAAAAACCGTCAAAAAATAGTTCAATTCAGTTTTCGGGGGTCCAAAACCGGTTTGACCCGTCCTATATAAAGAAAAAAAAACACCCTCATTTTTTTAAAAAAATTTTCTCATCAAATTTCAGAGCAATACCCTAACCCAACTCTCTCTCTCTCTCTCTCTCTCTCTCTCTCTCTCTCTCTCTCTCTCTCTCTCTCTCTCTCTCTCTCTCTCTCTCACGCCCCGCTCATCCTCTCCACTCCTCTCTCTGCCGTAGTCATGGCCAATTGAATAGAACTGGCGGTTCCGGTTTTGGAACCGCCGTTTCTGGTTCAATTTTTTGATCAACCGAAATCGAGACCGGGGAGGTCTCGGTCCTGGTTCCGGTTGGAACCGGGGAGGAACCTCCGGTTCCAGTTCCTCCCCGGTTTTGATGGAACCGCCGTTTCCATAACCGGAACAGGACTGCTAATCATAAAAAAAAAAAAAAATTTAAAAATTTTTCACTGCCCCATGCGTGGGGGCAGTGCACACTACACTGGCAGTGCGTAGCTGCAGGCTGCAGTAGTCTGCTACAGCCTGCAGCTGTAGTATAAATGCTAAAAAAAAAAATTAACAGTTTGAACCGGAACCGTCCGAACGGGGCGGTTCCATGAACCGCCGGTTCCTAACCGACGGTTTCAATTTTTTTTTAAGGCCAACCGGAACCGGGACCGGCTGTCCCGGTTTCGGAACTGGTTTTGAACCTAGCCTTAGGTTCCGGTTCAAAACTACCGGTTCGGTTTAAACCGCCCGGTTCGAACCGAATCGGGGCCATGACTACTCTACCGCTCATCGCCTCGTCGCCCTTGTGCCGCTCTTCGCGTAGCACCACTGTTCTTCCGCTGCTCTTCCACTGCTCGTCCTCTTCCGCACCACTTTTACTCTTCCACCGCTCGTCTGTTGCTATTCGCCTAGCACTATTGCTCGTCTGTTTATCTTCTCTTAGCACCAGTCCTCTTCCGCCGCTCTTCCTCGCCTAGCAGTGCCGCCGCCCCTCACCATCACTCTTCCTCGCCCAGTACAATAATATTTTTTTTTCTTCTGATTTTTTATGTCGATTTCATGCAGATTTCTTCATTTAAGGCTGTTGTGGATATTATGTGGATTTTTGATGGGTTTCATGTGGATTTCTGTTGATTTTAGTTTGATTTGTGTTTGATTTGTGGTTTTTGATGGTGATTACTGATTTGTGCTTCCAGCACTTAACATAACGAGATGTGCTCACTGTCATTGTTGAATCTTATACTTGTTGTTGAATCTTATATTGTCCAACTTTTTCAATTTAATAGGAACTAGATCGAGATGTGCTTGTTGTACAGTGTGCTTGATTTAAGTTTGATTTCTGGTTTTTTGGATGTTTGTTTGGTTGAAGCTGTTTTCTCATTGTTTGGTTAGATAATAAAGTGGTTTTAGTGAATGTTTTATTGATTAGTATACTTATTAATATTGTATTATTGTTTTAATTTTTTGGACTATATAGGGAGACATTAAAGGAGCACGAGCAAATTTTTAGACTATTTTATTTATTTTAGACTTTTAGCTGTTGGATTGTTTTGGAATATTAAAAATTCTGAATTGTTTAATTTTTTTATGGCTGGATTATTTTAATAATTCTGGACTATTTTATTGAAAATTCTAGACTATTTTATTTAATAATTCTAGATAGTTTTGGCCTTTTGGGGATTTGATTATTCTGGAACAACAATATAACAATTTGTTTATTTATTATTCTGGACAGTTTATTTAATATTTTCGACAGTGATTACAAAAATTTGTGGACAGTGGTTTCTGGACAGTGATTATAAGTTTATAACAATTTGTTTGGAACTATGAAAATATGACAAAATTTGAAAAAAGGAACAGCCGTCGCCGAACAGTATAATAAAATTTAAAAATATGATAAAAGCCCGACCCAAAATCGTATGAACAGAATCGAATCAAACCGTATTTTTTCGATTCGGTTTAGTTTCAATTTTCTAAAAACCGTGTAAATTTCGAGGCGGCTCAAGTTTGCTTAAAAATGTACCGATTCGAACCGTGCCCACCCCTACTCCTCATTGCTTGAGAGTGACAAGTTAAAAATTGTGCCTCTGATTGACTAGTAGAAATAGGAGTGCTAGCAGTAGTTGCATTAGGTGATTGTTGGAGTACAGTCGCCACATGTCACTCCTGTGTTTCTTTATTTATTTATTCCTAAATTTTATAAATAATTTTATTTTAGTCCTCATATTTATATTTTTTAAAATTTTTTTGATCTTGAATTATTATAAATTCATCAATTTAATGCATATGATCAAAATTTTAATTGTCTTACATAAATAAAATTTAAAATGAATTGTTTTATCTTTAATAATAGGATATTGATGTTAAAAAATATATTTGATCTTCTACTTGTAACACATGTTATTATACTATACATTGACACATATATCTCTTATTTTTAATATTTGTCTAATTAAATAATGTAAAAAATATATTTTTTTTATTAAAAAACTATTGCCACCTGAGAATACGACGTCTTCCTGACTTCCTCCATGAAGGCCACCTATTTGTTTTCAAGTTTTTTTTCTTAAAATTTTTGCATTTTTGTTTATATAAAATAATAAAATATGAAAATTAATTTGATAAATTAATTTAATCATTTTGTTTAATTTTTTAATTTTAATTATTATCAATTTTTATTTTTACTTTTAATTTTTAAAATTTTAATAGCAATTTATTTTGAATTTTATTTATATTAGATCATTAAAATTTTGATTATATAGATTAAATTAATAAATTTATAATAATTGAAGTTCATAAAAATTAAAAATATAACTATAAGAATTAAAATAAAATTATTTATAAAATTTAAAAAATAAAATAAAGGAACACCACATGTCGCTCCAAGAGGGCCAATGTGACACTTGACCTGTAGCAGTCCTTTATGGCGACTACTGCTAACACTCATCATGTAGAAAACTCTTCGTGATTTTACTGAGGAACGCTCTTTTAGGTGCAATGCAATAAAGCAATTTAAGTATGAAATGTCAATAAAAATATGAATACTAAAAATAAAGTTGCACGTAACATAAGCAATTATTTTGTAACCAAAAATGAAAAATAAATTGCATTAAGTGCACAACATTTTCAATTACAATCTTTAACTCCTTGTCAACATTACTATAATTGCAATTTGCATTTATTATTATTCCATCAACTCCTTATCTAACCCAAACATCCCCTTCATCATGTAAATAAGTACCGTCATCCGGTTGTTGATGTGCATATAATTCAACTTAAGACATTATTTTTATGTTATAAGAAGAATCTCTTAAATACAAATCAAATATGTCTCTAATTGTAAGCTTGAGAACAACATACCAATCATGTTCAAAAAAATCTTGTACATGTTAAAATAAAAAGCTTATCACCCAATTGGTTTTCTTTGTACATCAAATGATTGAATTTCACCATTGTGAGATTAAATTCATCATGTTTTTTTTCTTCCATGTTGATTATTAACCCAATCACACTTGAATAAAACAAACTACTTCATGTCATTATATAGTATAATGGATTTCAATGGTATCTGTCAACACTCCATGAAATGTGATATTACCTGCTCGTGGTTTCTTATCACTTACATTGGCGTAGCTCATGGTGTCTGCCTATAAAAATTTTTGAGTGAGTCTACTCTTCTCATTATTCTTAGTGCGAAAATGAAACACATTAATATTGTATCTTTTGAATCTTCTTGCAAATTGGTCTGGACTATTACCATATGGAACTTTCACACTTTGAAGAATACATCTTTCTTTACTTTATTGATTATAAAACATGTCGGAGGTAAATACACTTTATTATATATAGCACCTTCTTGTTGAGGATTAGTGGCCTCATGAGTCCCAAGTCTTCGTAATCTTGGTGAGACATCCAATTATCTTTTGAGTTTACCTAACAATGTCGAAAGTATGTTATCACAAACATTCTTCTCAAAATGAGCTTAACATTATGATTGTGGCGAATTAAATTTTGCTCCTAATAAGACCATTCAAATAAAATGCTTTTTTTTTTCTTCCAATAGATCTCATGACCTTCTCTTCTCTATTTCATTCCTTTTCCTCTTCTCCATCTCAAACAACCATCTATTCAAATTGGTAATATGTGGTTGAGTGAAGTATTACATGGAAATGAAAATCGGTGTCATAGGATGCTTAGGTTGGAAAAGCATGTATTTTTAAAATTATGTGCTGACTTGCAATCTAATTATATTGAAGGATTCAAGAAAAATGAGTACTGCTGATATATTAGGAATGTGTTTGCATATTTTAGGAAATGGTGCAGGAAATATATATATATTTTTTTCATTTGAATTATTAGTAACATGTATTTCCATATAATTTTGTTTAGGATTGTTGATAGTACAATCCTAGTCTGCTTTTCGTGCCAAATAAGGCTGCACCATGTGGCAGAAAACCCAGAGAGTTTTGACCATTTCTTGATTACTAAACTAAAGCATCCGAGGTTCAGTCAGTGGCGTAGCAGTGTTTAAGTTCCAATCATCAGCCAATCAAATCAGGAAGTCAGAAGTAGTACAACTATAGTGACTTTCCCCAATATAAAAGAAGCCATGGGACAAGGATTTGGTAACTTCTTCTTCATTTTTAAAATCTTCAATTTTGCTCTGCATTCTGGAGTTCACTCTAGTCTTTTCTCTTAATTTGACTTGAACGTCGGAGGGTGACTACCGATAAAACGTCGATGTCCCTTCTAACAGTTTTCTTTTATAAGGCCATCATCAGAAGGATCAACTATCCCTAGCATCAACATTTGGCGCTAAAATGAGGGCGTGAATTTTAAACCCTCTGGGGAAACAGAATGAATCCTAATCCTAAAGATCAGAATTCACTAGATATGAATGCCGAAAATCAACCTAATCCACCGCCTCTTTAGCAGGAACTTCCTTCATATGCCCAATATCCCCGTTACCCACAATATACGGATCCTTATTACGGAGTCCTCGCATAGCCAAGCTACGGGCTTCCTCCACAGCCGAGCTATTTTCCGTACGGATATCCACCGAATTATTATCCTACTTAGCTAGCCCAGCATCATCCCCCGACCCAAGCATCTGCCTCAAACCCTGTAATTCTTTCCCCCGAGCGAGAATCCGTAGGTCTTGAATTTAGAGGCACAGGTGCAGAACCTGTCATAAAATTTAACCCTGGTTATTGATATGATAGAGGCCAGAAATCCGAGAGATTCTGATGAAGCGACATCAAGATCAGATCCTGATTCTCAAAGTCTTAGGACTCACACACAAAACAAAGGTGAGAAGGGATAGGTTTGAATTCACTAGTTCGCGCTAGAGGTCAAAGAACAGTCGAAGTCACTAGATCCTGTGAGGAACGAGAGGATTATGTGCTTGATCCGGAGGATGGGCGGAGAGTGAGACACCAACCAAATATGTCCCATGAGCCATCGAACAATGAGCTGGATCCTCGCCTCTGATACCTCATGGATTAGGTTGAAGACCTTTAAAAGCGCCTACGGAAGAGATGGAATCACCCGAAGGAGAGAGTAGCGAGAAAGCCCATTCACAGAGGAAATATCCTTCGTGGAATATACCGAATCATGTAAAGATACCCCGCAAAGACAGGTGTGGATACAATGGAACTGGCGACCCAGACGATTATCTGGATGCCTACCTCGATTGGATGAATATGTAGGAAGCTTTCGATGCACTGAAGTGCAAAATATTCCCCTTGACCCTTGTAGAAGAGGCCCGAACGTGGATAAGCGGACTCTGAAGATATAGTATATCCAGTTTTGTTGAACTTCAGAGGGAGTTTATGAGAGGATTCGCCGAAAGTAGGCGGCACAGAAGGCAAATAGTGCATCTTACATCCGTGAAACAATAGCCTGGGGAAAACTTACAAGATTATGTCAAGAGGTTTCAGGAGGCAACTAGGCAAGTTCAGAATTTCAGTGACATGGGAGCTCTGATGGCTTTCGCCGAAGGTCTCTAAGATGGTCACATGTATTGGTCATTATCAAAGAATGGGTCATCCTTCTATAGGGAGTTAATAGAGAGAGCGGAAAAATATGCAACCGCCAAGGAGATCAGCGGAGTAAAGGGGAAAGCTAAAGCTGCTTCTTTTCTTGTGAACCCCAAAAAGCCCTGGTTCAATAAAATAAAATGGAAAATGAAGGTCTCAGATGATGAAAATCAGGTCAATACTGGGCAGGCAACCCACGGAGGCAGAATTTCGAAGAGCAAGTTTGACAGGTACACCCTGTTGAAATTTCCCATGGACCAGTGTTCGAAATAGCTCGGAAGGCACAGTTACATAGATGGCCAGGTTCGATGAAAAGGCCTCCAGAACAAAGAGACCTCCGAAAGCGATGTGATTTCCATAGAGACCATGGCCATAAAACAAAGAATTGCTTTTATTTGAAAGAACAGATTGAAAAGCCTGTTTGGAGTGGAAAGCTACAAGAGTGTGTTTATATGTAGCTTCCTATGAAGGTTAAGGTAGTTGAAGAGCTTGTTTGGAGTGGAAGGCCACAGTCTGATGATGACAAACCAATTAACTACATAATTTAAAACCAAGTTTCAGCGAGAGCTTCAGCTCCGAATCCCATGCAGGATGTGTACATCATCGGGAATCCGACCCAGTCACCTACTGAGTGGGGCCCTATCACTTTTTCCCCTTTAGATTTGGAAGGGGTAAAATGCCCCCATTGTGATGCCCTAGTGATTTCAATTATGGTATTCAACCGAACAGTGAAGAGCGTATTAGTTTATCACGGAAGTTCAGCAGATATAATTCACTGGTCAATGGTGGAACAACTCAGGTACAAAATCGAGCAACTCCAACCAACTAGGTATTGTATCAGAGGCATCAGTGGCCAAAGCACCAGACCACTAGGGGAGGTGGATCTACCCGTGAGGTTCGGAAGTCGCCCTGCCGTTCACACCTTGTGGATTACCTTTCAAGTTGTGGATATACCCTTCCCCTTTAACATATTGATCGGAAGACCGACCTTGTACAATTTGAAAACGGTGAGCAGCCTGTACTGCATGAAGATAAAATTCCCTACAGAAGATGGGGAATGAGAGGTGAAGCCTGACCAAGATGACTATAGGAGGTGTATCGAGATAGACCGGAATGCCGTCATACACTTAGGAAATTCATTAGTAGCAACGGTGGATAATCCGTCGGTGTCACGAAGAAGAAGTTGGCGAAGGCCTAAGCAAACCCCGGTTGGAGTCTTATCGGGTCTTCATGATAATCTGAAGCTTAAGAAAAAGGAAGTGACTAGTTTGGATCCTAGGGATCTAGCTTCTAAGTCATCGGGGGATCCTGTTGAACCATTGGAACGTGTCGAGCTATCCAACACCGACCCACCCATGACGGTGTTGATTAGAATGTTGCTTTTGTCTGAACTTCGAAAAAAGCTCATCTCTTTGCTCACCAAGTACACAGACATCTTCATTTAGGCCCATAGTGATATGTCTGGGATTAATCCTACTAAGACAGTTCATAAGTTGAATGTTGATGTGAATTTCAAGCCTGTGTGCCAAAAGAGGATATCATTCAACTCCGAGTGATACCAAGCTATAGAATCGCTAAATGCAAACTTCATTCGCCCCCTTGAGTACAATCAATGATTATCAAATGTGGCTTTGGTTAAGAAAAAAGATAATCGGTGGAGCATGTATGTTGACTTCACCGACTTGAACAAAGCTTGCCCTAAGGATTGTTTCCCACTTTCTCGCATAGATCAGTTAGTGGATTCTACTTCAGGGCATCAACTTTTGAGTTTCATGGATGCTTACTTGAGGTACAATCAAGTTCGTATGCTTGAGCCAGATGAAGATAAGACCGCCTTCATCATTGATAGTGGCATGTACTGTTACAAGGTTATGGTCTTTGGGCTGAAATGTAACATCCCGGATTTCGAGTGATGAATTTCTGATATATGTGAAATATGTGAAAATAAATTTTTACTATTTGAGGGGTGTAAATATAATTAAATTTTTGATATATGTGAAAAATGAGAAAAATGAAAAATTGGAAAAACTGAACCAGAGAGCATCGCGACCTGGTCACCGCGACCACAAGTCGCGATGGCTTGCTCGCGAAGAAAATGGCAAAACCTGGCAGTGAGCATCGCGACCAGCCACCGCGACCACAGGTCGCGATGGACTGCTCGCGATGAAATTGTCAAAAACGGGCAGAGAGCAGCGCGACCACTCGCGCGACCAAGGCGCGCTCGCGAGGAAGGCGGTGCGCGCATTCCAGTGAGCATCGCGACCTAGTGCCGCGACCACAGGTCGCGACGGCGGTCGCGATGGCGAAAAAAATATAAAAAAAATAGAAGCTTCTCGCAGAAGCGAGAAAACAGAACAGAGAGAGAAAGAACCGAGAAAAAGAGAGAAAATGAGAGAAAAGAGAGAAGAAAAAGAAGAAGAAGAAGAGAGAAGAAGAAGAAAGAAAAGAAAAGAAAAAGAGGAAGAAGAGGAAGAAGGAGAAAGGAAAAAGAGAAGGGAAAGAAATCGTGGAACCGCGGTTTGTCGACCGAAAAATACGGATTCCAAGTAGGTGTACGTTTGTTTTCGCAATCGTTATGAAAAGTATTTAGTTATCGTTTTCATTTCCGTTTTCTTGTGAGTTTTCGTTTTCGATTTCGTTTCGTTTTGTTTTCGTTTACGTTTTCGATTCTTCGTTTTCGATTTTCGTATGAAAATGGTTTATGCTATATGAAGAAAAATTGATGATCTGCATATCTATTGTTGATTTGTAATACGTTTACGATAGACAGCATTTGGATCGTGTTTTTGAATATTTTGATTGTTACGATTGGTGAAAAAAAATACTTGATTTAGTTGCTTGCATGACTATCGTTTATGATTTGTAATATATTGTGATTTCTTGAAAATTTATTTATTGTAACGGCCCTAGGATACCTAGACATAGATATGGATATAGGAGGTTGGTATACCAGCTGGGTTTTACTGAGCAGTACTGCGCCGTTATTATTGTGTGATTGTTGTTGCGGGGCAATCTCGGACAATCACACCGATTTTAGTGATCGTTGTTGCGGGGCAATCTCGGGCGATCACAATGATACTAGCGATTGTTGTTGCGGGGCAATCTCGGACAATCGCGATGATATTAGTGATTGTTGTTGCGGGGCAATCTCGGACAATCACGTGATATCAGTGACTGTTGTTGCGGAGCAACCCCGGACGTCACATTGACCCATATTCCAGTCCTAGAATGTTTAGTATTCTAGTGGGCCAGAATTGATTTGAAATTGAAAAGTGTATTGAATGCTTTTATTGATCGAAATTATATTGACCTCATTATTGAAGTTAAGGTGCTTAAAATTATTATATGCTTTGATTTTCGAAATTTAATTGTTTTGAAATGCAATAGAAATGGAATTGTTGTGATACATTTATATTGTGATTTATTTAATTGAGTTTTTAGTACACCCACTAAGCTTTATGCTTAGCGCGTTAGTTTTTGTGTCTAACGCGTAGGTACCAAGAATCCGGACGAAGGTAAAGACTGAAGAACTGGAAGAATTGCAGACCGAGTCACAGGATTGTACAGTTGGGTAGCTATATTTTTGTTATGTATATATATTCTGAAAGCATGCATATACAAGGGAATTGTAAATATGTTTTGTAATATGTTTTTTAATTAATTACTTTACGATTTCTGAATGTCTGTATATATATATATATATATATATATATAAAAGTTTGAACTGTTTTATTTTATAAATTGTGATTGATAAGTCGCACTAAACGGCAGAGTGCGCAATTGTTTGAAATTGTTATTGAAGTGTTATTGAAATTGGTTTTGAATTGATTGTGTAAAAACAGGTTTTGGAAAGTCCGAAAAACAAACGGTACTCTGCCGAATTTTCGTAAAAAGTTTATTTATTGTTTTATGGGCTCACTATGGTTTTGAAATGAAAAAAATTGAAGTTTGGCAAAGTTTTGAAAGTCCGGGTAGCGCGCCCCGGGTCGGTCCGGCCGGGTCGGGTCGGGGGGTGCTACATGAAAAATGTAGAAGCAACCTATCAAAGGCTTATGAACATGATATTCATGCCCCAGCTCGGGAGAAACGTGGAAGTTTATATGGATGACATGCTCACCAAGTCTTTGAAAGCCACCGGTCATTGCACTGACTTGAGGGAGACTTTTAAGACCATTCGAAAGTACAATATGAGGCTCAACCCCAAAAAATGCACTTTCGGAGTAGGCTCAGGGAAATTCCTCGGGTTCATAGTCAACCAGAGAGGAATTGAAGCGAACCCAAACAAAGTCAAAGTCATTCCAGAACTCAGAAGCCCTCGAAAAACCAAGGAGATTCAGGAGCTCGCAGGTCAGATAGTTGCTTTATCAAGGTTCGTCTCTAGAATGACAGACCGTTGCCTCTCATTTTTCAGAGCCTTGAAAAAGAATAGCAGCAATCAGTGAAATTCCGAGGGTGAAAGGGAGTTCCAAGCGCTGAAGCAATATCTAGCCAGTCTCCTGATGCTTTCGAAACCTCAGCCAGGAGAGATGTTGTACCTGTATCTAGTTGTATCTGCGGTAGCAGTTAGAATCGGGGGTGCAAAAAGCGATTTATTATGTAAGCAAGACCATGATCGACCCAGAGAGACAAAATTCGGATATCGAGAAATTGGTATTAGCATTGATTACCACTGTTAAGAAACTCCGACCCTATTTTTAAACCCATTCGATCATAGTGTTAACTAACTTCCCACTGGGACAAATCTTTCAGAAGATGGAGGCATCTGGTAGAATAGTGAAATGGGTGGTAGAATTTAGTGAGTTTGATCTAACCTACCGACCCAAAACAGCGATTCAGGGTTAGGCAGTGGCTGATTTCATCTCCGAATTTTCCTCAAAAGAAGTTGTATTATCCTCACAGTTAGACCCCAAATACTGGAATTTGTATGTAGATGGGTCATCCAATAGACATGGTAGTGGAGCAGGGATAGTCGTCATGTCCCCCGAAAGGGTTATTACCCAAATAGCCCTCCGATTCAGATTCAAGGCCACTAACAATATAGCTGAGCACAAAGCCCTGATTCAAGGACTCCAGATAGCTTCCGAATTTAAAATTCAGAACCTAAATGTGTTTAGTGACTCCCAACTCATAATAAATCAAGTGAACAACGACTACTGAGCACGAGACGAGTATATGATCAGATACCTTAATATCGCTCGGTGTCTCAAAGAAAGTTTTTGAGAACGCAGGTTCCTTCACATAGCTAGATAACATAATTCCCAAGCAGACGCCCTGGCTAAATTGGTATTAGCTACCATGGCAAAGCTCTCCAGAACCATAACCATCACCAAGCTAGACTCCCTGAGTGTGGATGGCAACCCCGAGAACTCTAAGATCAGAGTTACAAAAGATGTGGAGCCCTCTTGGATGGACCCTATCATCGACTATCTGCTACACGGCCGGTTGCCTAAAGACCGAACAGAAGCACAGAGAATCACCAGGAAATCCGCCCGATATATAATTTATCAAGGCCAACTCTATAAGAGAGATTACTTACACCCTCAGCTAAAGTGTGTTAATGCCTCTGAAGCCCATGGGATATTGGCCGAAATCGACGGTGGAATTTATAGTAGTCACTCGGGGGGAAAAACTTTGGCCCACAGGATCCTACGCTAAGGGTACTACTGGCCAACTATGTTCAAGGATTCACAGACTGATGCCAGACAGTGTGACCGGTGTCAGAGGATGGTGAACATACCGTTCCTACCAATCGAGGAGTTAACCCCGATGACCAGTCCGTGGCCATTTGCCCAATGAGAATAGATATCATAGGTCCTTTCCCGACCGGATTCGTGGAGAGGTCAATGTCAATTAATGCAAACTTTGATTCCGAGTATAATCTACCAAATCTCAGGTAGGTTAAGTGTTATTAATTCATAAAGATATTGAAGCAAAATCTCACGATTTTCCATTTAAAAAAAATGAAAAAAAAAAAAAGATCTCATGATTTTCTATCCCATATTAGTTTTGGACCCCCCCACCCCGCAAAATCTCACGATTTTCCATTTAAAAAAATGAAAAAAAAAAAAGATCTCATGATTTTCTATCCCATATTAGTTTTGGACCCCCCCCCCCCCCCCCCCCCCCCCCCCCTCTCTCTTGTTTTCTTTGGTTATGATGAAAAGAGATGAATTTATAGGCTGAAAAAGAGTTGAAGACGAATCCGTTTAGAAGTCTGATTAAATCTGCACCTGAAATCTGCTACCAAAATCTGCGACCAGCCTTGGTTGCAGTTTTGAGAAATGGATCTCTTTAACTGCTACCATGAGATGCAATCGCGGATCTCAGTCGCAGATCGCGGGCGGACTACGCACTGTTACGAAAATGAACATAACTTTCTCTAGAAAACTCTAAATCACGAACTGTAAAATTCATTGGAAAGTAGACATCTAGAGCTTTCCAGAAATATATTGCTTGTAACCCAGTTCATCTTAAGGAATATCTGGCGATCCACGAAACATAACAGCTTGGCACCACAAATCTTCTAATTCTCCAATTTTGATACTTTTAGCTCTAAAACTCTTCCATTAAGCTAAATTCTTTATTTAGGGACGATAATCTACAAAATGTTCACAAAACACATTAACAATCAATTTCACTCGAAAACATCGAATAAATAATAGGAAATAGGGGTCTAAAATATGTACAAAAATAGTGCGATCATCGACTTCATCGTCGATTTCACACCAGGCACATGTCCTCAAGCTGAGAAAGAACTACTCACCTTGACGGATGACTCTACATAAGGTGAGTGGACCCTCGCAGTTGACGGCTCTAGCAATGTGAATAGAAGCAGACTCGGCATAGTCCTCACCTTACCCGATGGTCATGTGTTCGAACGATCGATCTGATATGGTTTGAAAATAACAAATAACAAGGCCAAATACGAAACTCCCATAGCAAGGCTGGCCTTAGCCAAAGACATGAAGATCCAACGATTGAAGGTCAGAAGCGACTCTCAGTTGATAATCCAACAGTTGAAGGTTGCTACCAAGCTAGGGACATGAAGATGATATCCTACCTCACACTTGTGAAACAACTACAAGCGACATTCGACTGGTTCGACATCGATCAAGTCCCGCGATTAGAGAATTCTCATGCGGACATATTGGCGAACCTTAGATCAGCACTCAACACGATCAACGAACGGTCTATCCCTATGGTCTTCGTCCAATAGCCAGCCGTATGGAAGCAAGCAGAGGAAGAGGTCACTCTAGTCGCAGTCGAACACACAGGGATGACCCCATATTTGACTACTTGGTTAATGACGTCCTACCGACCGATGGGAACAAAACACGTAAAGTTAAAGTCAAGGCGACAAGATTCTCCGTCATTAAAGGCAAGCTCTACAAGAGATCGTACTCAGGGCCCAACCTCAAGTGTGTCGACTCGACTGAGGCACATAAAATACTCAATGATCTTCACAAAGGTGAGTGTAGGAACCACTCATGTGGTAGAAGCTTAGCCAATCGAGCCTTCACGGCTGGGTATTACTGGTCTACCATGAGCTCAGACGCCCATTCCTACATCAAAAAGTGTGACGCATGTCAACGCTTCGCCCAACTCTGTCATCTCCCGCCGGAGCAACTCCACCCTATTACATCTCCATAGCCCTTCATGAAATAAAGAATGGACATAATAGGAAAGATGCCGGTTACATCGGATGAACGAGTATTCATGCTGGCTGTGAACCCGTGACGGACTACTTCACAAAGTAGGTCGAGGCCGAAGCCTACCAGAAGGTTAAAAATCAAGAAGTCAAGAGCTTTATTTGGAAGAACGTAATCTGTAACTACATTATACCAAAGGAAATCGTCACAGATAACAGACCTCAGTTCATATCCTTCGACTTCTAAGACTTTTACAACTAATGGAGCATCAAGTTGAGCTATTCGACTCCACGGTACCCTCAAGCAAATGGTCAGGCAGAGTCAACAAATAAAACTATAGTCTCGACCCTCAAGAAGCGACTCGACCAATGCAAAGACAAGTGGGTAGATGAACTACCAGGCGTTTTGTGGTCCTACCGTAAGACTATTATAACCTCGATTGGGGAAATACCTTTCTCCCTCGCATACGGATCAGAAGCAGTCATCCCTACTGGGGTAAACTTCCCATCCTACAAGTTTGAACATTCGACCAAAGAACAGAACAATAAAGAGTTAGCTAGAGAGCTCGACACAATTGATGAGAGGATAGACAAAGCTCTACTACGACTCGCGATTTACTAGCAGAGGATCGCTCAACACTACAACAAGAACCTACGTGTCAGAACCTTCAAGGTCGGCGACTGGGTCCTACGTCGAGTTTTCCAAGGAATTAAAGAACTGGGAGCATGCAAACTAGGACCTACATGGGAAAGACCCTACCAAATCATAAAAGTAGTCGGGCAAGATGCATACAAGCTACGATGCATGGACAACAGAGAAATCAACAACAGTTGAAACGTGGTCCATCTAAAGCAGTATTATTTCTAAAACCCTTTTCTTCAATATTTTATTTGATTTATCTCGAATAAATGAAACTGACTTAGGCATCGGAGGGCCGTTGGCAAAATCAATGGTCATCCCTAACCCTACTCTATACAGGTTGATTATAGGGAAAAAAATATTTTGTTTATAAAAACGCAGTGGAATAAAATTAGGGTTTCAAAAAATTTTCCTATTTTGAAACTATTTTCGGGACCTTTGATTTTTATATATACGGGTTAAATCATTACCTGATTGTTTTCTTGAATGGAAGATTCCGATTTCACCACCAAGCCTTCTGAGATATGACCTGTGGTCTGATAACTTGTGCGTGGACATGTCACGGATACAGAGATAACTAGATGGAGGTTATTGAAAATCGAGAAGACAACTCTTTGTCTCCTGCCTTGTTCGGCCGAACCTTGCAAGAGCAAAGACAAAAAAAAAAAAAATTTCCTCTCTATGGCCACACCTTTCTCCTTTTATGTATTAGGTTTAGGTTGTTTAATTCCTGATATAAATATCTATTTATATCAGAGTCCTAGTTTTAAGTTGACCAAGTCAAAATAGAATTCTAAATCCTATTTAATTTTGGTCAGCCTAGGACTTGAACCAGTGATATCTAGGATTTAAAATAATCTTTATTATTTTAATCCTTTTGTATTAGTCATGGTTCGAACTTGTAACCTCTTATTAATAATTAAATAATTAATAATTCTCAACTATTAATATAATTCAATTATTAATTATAATTATTTGATTAACTACCTGAGTATATTCGTGTTACTTTCGTAACACAATTAATTGGACGATCCAATTAATAATCGTGACTCTCGTTACCAATAACCATAAGGGCTAGCAAAGGGACCTAATGGACTCACAGCTTTGAGCTTCAATAATACTTAGAAATATTAATAAACTCTTTAATTAATATTTCATAATTATTAACCTCGAAGTTACTCCACTAAAAACTCGAGGTTGTACTCTCAAAACTACAGATGTATTACATAATCTGAAATCTCAGTGTCCATCGATATAGCTATTACAGGTATGATCCTCCACGAGTAATTTATAATTAGAACTAGGTCATAATGTCCGTTATACCACTCTAATTATATCTTTTCCTTTAAGCATCGTTGATTCTCTAATAAACAATTAAATTATATATTCCTTTATGGAAGAAGGAGAGCGCTCATAATTGTTGAAGCCCCGAATCAATCCTTAATGGAACTACTTATCTACTTTTCGTAAGAAAGAGTGTAAGACACTCAAGATTCAGATCACCCATATACCGCTATCATTTGTCGATATATATGAATCTCTTCATCTAACAGATCTTTGTAAGAGATTAATGTAAATTGTAACCATGTCCTATATGATTTGATCATATAAGGTCTCTTCATTCCCATGTCACCACATGAGTAGTCTAGGATAAGACCACCGTACATTACAGAATTAACCGTAACTGTAGATTAACCATAAACAAAGTACCCAGCTTTGTTTGCTCTCTACGGACTCTTTAGATTGCACGTCTCAAACTGAATCCTTCTATAAAAGACATTCATATACTCAGTTTGAAATTACATCTGGCAATCTTAGATTTTTTGCATTTATGATATGAGTGTACGAATGTAAATAAATCAACATTTATAGAATGAAAAAAATATTTCTTTTATTCATATTTTTATAGCATTTACATATTACAAGCATTAGGGCATAAATCCCAACAGATGCAGTACGACACTCTAGCATTCCAGGAACATGTCCCTTATTAACCACATATAAGCTCATAATTAGTCACTCGACTAAGCGATCCTGCACTCAAGGTTCAAGCCCCACACCTTCGACTCATTTGATAAAAAAGTTCAAGTGTGAAATCCAATGATCTATACTTCAACTCGGGGCAAGAAAACATGACTCACAAGACTGACACGACCGGTTCGACACTCGACCCGTTCGACACTCGACCCGTTCGACCAGCTCGATACTCGACCAGTGCGACCATCTTAGAATTAACTCCACCACATCTTATTCGACCAATCATAGATCTGCACAAGTTTCCGAGATTAATCAAATAATTTTTTTACTTAGTCAAGGGATCACACATCTCATGTGTATCAACTCGACTCAACTATTTCTTACTCGACCAAGTCGAATACTTATCAAGATTATTATTTCCATCAAATGGATTGTACAATTTACATCTTATCAATAAAAGGTTCAATTGTTAATATTATTCATTAGTTATGTTTACTATTACTCAACCTAAGTCAAAAACCAATTTTGTCGGCCACAATGTCGCTCAACAATTAAACTACGAGTCACTAAGCAATTCGACAACGGGTTATTCGACCGATCGACTTCAATTAACAACGCATTCAAGACATACACGAGAAGAAAAAATTACAAAATATTTACTAAATACCAAAAATAGGAAAAGATTGATATTCAACCTTTGCAAATTCCAACCCTCCTTGGGCAAAAATTAAAATTCCAAACATAAAAAAAGTCAAGTTCAACAATTACAGCCCCCAAGGGGCAAAGTACTCATCATGCTGCTGCTGCTCTTCCTCCGTGGTCTCTTCTTCACTCTGGCCATCTTCTACCGCTCGACCCTCCTCCTCAACTAAGGGCTCTCTGTTGGGCTGAGCCTCTAGGCCGAGCACAGTTGTGCCCTCCTTAGGCAGGTCGACACGACTCTCCTCATCGGCTCCTTTAGCCTCATCGACCTCATCATCCTCTACGTCCCCATCGACCCACATCATATCCTCGAAGTCGGCAATCCACGCATCAGGGTCTCACTCGCTCGTTTTACCTGCCTTGAATTGCCACGTCAGGTCAACTTGGGTCTTGATGATGGTATTGCACACATTGTACGTCTATCTGGTCGAACAGGGCATCATACTCTGCTTCTTTAGCACTCAGTTTAGCACAAAGTAACTCCACCTCGAACTTCAGCTTGGTATTCTCGACCGTGACAGTAGTAGCCCTGGCTGAAGCCTCATCAGTAGTCTTCTCGGCCTCGACGTTGACCACTCTGATCTTCTCGACCTCAGACTTGAGGAAGGAGTTACTCAACTTTAGCTCTCGCGCCTTCCTTTGAGCAAAAGCTAGCTCACACTTCACACGGATCTGAGACTGAAGGGCCTACAAAGAAAGCACAACACTTAGAAAAATTTTCTAAGTAAACTTGGAAATCAAATATAAGAGTTCGTCACTCTACCTGAAAGAGGTAGCTCATGCCCCAGTCGACCGCGTTGATCGAACCCATCTTCTTTAAATAGTTGGTGTCTTCAGAAAAGAGGAGACGCTCAACCTGAGGAGGAAGGGCCCCAAAATCGGAGTAAGCAGAGGTATCATGTGGAAATAATAGTGTGACTAAGGCCTCACTCTCACTAGCAAAGTCCTTCCTTCACCTCTTCTAACCTGTCGAGCTCGGCTGGACAATACCTTTGCCACGACCTGCAGACGATGAAGGGGGTGGGGTCGCATTGGCTCGACCTCGACAGTCGGCCTAGCGGGCTCCTTAGCACTTTGCTTCTTCATTTTCTGCTACCTCTTCAATGCCTCGGCCACGTTGAGGATGTTGAACGATCTAACCATCAGATACGCTGCGAAAGCGCGTTCAATCCTAAAGAGGCTCTCGACATTTTGCCTGACCCTAACAAATTACACCAAGTGTTTGAGCAATGGGTAAGGTTTACTTGATTCGTTGAGGATTGAGAATTGCCACGGTCAACTCGACCTCAAAGATTTCTCGACAACAATCGACTTCTAACTCCCCTCATTCTTACTATAGGACAAAATGGTGTTGGTCCGTGTTGGGATTGTGAAGCTTGAATCCTGAGTTGATTCAAAGCAGGCCTTAGGAGCAGGTAGAGGCAAGCCCAAATAGAGTAGCCAAACAACAGGCCCAGGAGAGGCCCAGACAGCAGGCCCAGGAGAGGCCTATGAGAGGCATAGGAGCAGGCCCAAGATTTGGCCCAGGTGAACAGTGCCGTACACATGAATAGTGCATGGTGAATAGTATCGTATACGTGAACAGTGAATGGCGGTGCCTAACAGGTGGGCCCACGCGTGAATAGCTGGTGAACAGTACTTGTGAACAGTACCGTATACGCATGAACAGTACCATGAACAGTAACCAGACATCTCCTATAAATAGCCCTCATTTGTGATAATCAAAGTAACTCAATATCCTCCAAGTGAGAGAGTTCAAAGAGCTCCACAAGAGTGGCTCAGTATCTGGGCAGGAGGCCCAGGCGATATGGGCAGGAGGCCCAGGCATCCGGGCAGGAGGCCCAGGCGGATCCGGGCAGGTGGCCCAGGCGATCCGGGCAGGAGGCCCAGGCGGATCCGGGCAGGTGGCCCAGGCGATCCGGGCAGGAGGCCCAAGGCGATTCGGGCAAGAGGCCCAGGTAGATCCGGGAGATCCGGGGCGATGACCCCGATGAGGAGCCCAGGTGCGGTTCCGGGAGATCCGGGGGATGACCCCGATGAGGAGCCCAGGTGCGGTTCCGGGAGATCCGGGGCGATGACCCCGATGAGGAGCCCAGGTGCGGTTCCGGGAGATCCGGGGCGATGACCCCGATGAGGAGCCCAGGTGCGGTTCCGGGAGATCCGGGGCGATGACCCCGATGAGGAGCCCAGGTGCGGTTCCGGGAGATCCGGGGGGTGACCCCGATGAGGAGCCCAGGTATGCGGTTTCGGGAGATCCGGGGCGATGACCCCGATGAGGAGCCCAGGTGCGGTTCCGGGAGATCCGGGGGGTGACCCCGATGAGGAGCCCAGGTATGCGGTTCCGTAAGTGGAAACACTGAGAGAGAGAGCGAGAGTATAAACACACGTGAGAGGAAAAACTGTGTGAGAGTTTTTCATATAAGTGTTGTTGTTATAGCTCTTTCATAGTGGATTGAGTGCTGTGCGCTCCGTGGATGTAGGAATCAGTTGATTGTCGAACCACGTAAAAAATTGCTGTCTCCTTTACTATTCTACTTGCTTCCATATGTATGCACTGTGCAGATTTGCGTGTCTGCATACAGTTTGCAACTTCCGCTGCGCCGGGAATCGGACCGGATTCCCAACAGTCCGCTTCACGCAGTTCAAGCCCTTGAGAACCTGAGCTCGACTAGTGTTCCCTACAACCATGAAAAATCACATAAGTATGTAAGAACCAATCTAAACTATGAATGACACGACAAGACTACAAACCTACCAGCCTTCAACCACGTCGAGCACAAAGTCAAGTCACCCACAGGCCACTCAACCAGCAGACCACGAGCAAAAATGTATATGTCCTTCCAATGTCGATCATTGGTCATCAGGTCAGTGATTAGATGCTCACGATTGTTGCAAAGGAAAAATGTGTATCAGCCCTTCTCAGTGTCGTGCTCTCTGAGGGAGTAAGTGTAGAACACGTTGGATAGATCAAACTCTACTGACTCTCTCTCACAAAGGTACTCGACCGCGAGCAAGATCCTCCACGCATTCAGCTTAAGTTAGCTCGGGACTAACTCGAAGCAGTCAAAAGCATTTCTAGCCAGCTAGGGCACTGGTAATCGTAGTCCAAACTTTAGAAAGGGGCACTCATAGAAACACGTCCACCCAGGAATATCCCAGTTTGGTCGTTCTTCCTTCAGAAGGACCCTGAGCTCAACCACTTCAGGTATTCCATAGTTGTACCTAATCCAACCCAAGTCGGTTTCAGTAAGTTTACTTGGAGGGTCAAGAAAGAGAAACCCTAAGGACTTACTCCGCCCAGTTGGAGGAGGGCCCAAAAACCCAACAATGGCACGCTACCCACTCAGACGATCGACTATCTTTACGCCACTGGGTGGCTCGACCAGTTTTGTTTGGGGTCCTTCGAACAAGGACCAAGGGATGCCCTCGAAATCGGCCTCTACCCTAATGTCAGCTACGATGACCTCAACATCTCAACCTTTCGACTCTCTCCAAGAGTCCGAAGACAGGTCCACTCGCTCGACACGCTTGCGACCAGATGTATTAGGGTTATTGTCTTCATCTCGACTCAACATCACTTTTACAAAGGTTGTTGACCAAACATGACACTCAATTAGTATAGGTAATACTGTCGACCATCCTACACGACATAAAAGTGCATACTATTGTCCTACAGTCGACAGGTCGACTGATGGGTTGCCATGAGATGACCACAATTTAATCCCCACCTATTTCATTCGACTACACATATATGGTCTACGTACAAAGTCGTACGACCACTAGACTATTACAGTCGAGTCAACATAGTCGACAAACAGTCAAAGTTAGTGCTTTTGCTCCTAAACATGATCTAGAAAGCAAACTCTTTCGCATTCTTCAAACAAATAAACAAAAACACCAAGAACAGTAAAGACAAAATACCTTGAAAAATGAAACAAGAGCAAAAGTTTACGAAACTTACCAAAACGAGTCTGCAATCAAAGAGAGCTCGCCGTGAAATGCCAAAAAACTCACCTGAAAAGGATGGAAATGGTCACCGGAGATGGAATCCTTGATTCATATGAACTGAAAAAAGAGAGAGAAACTGAATAAGTAAAAAACTAAAAGTGTAAGTGAAGAAGAAGTGAGAAAAAAAGGAGTGGGATTCGTAAAAAGCTTGGTGGTTTGGCATGCCTCACCATAACCGTCAATACGAGACACGAGGGGTTTAGTAGCTTCTCAATACAATGCAATGATTGTGAAGCCCAACTGTCAGGCAAACGAATAATCAATCACCCTAAATTTCCGACTCGACATGGTCGTTCGACCACAGTCGAACCACGCATTGGTTACCGTGACTTTGATTGCCTACACGACATGGTCGAATCACAAGCAATGTAAACTCATGGAAACAACAAGCACCATACTACTCGTCTAAGCCTCTGGTCCTTCTATACCTTTTCTAGTAAAACGATCGAAACTTTACTCGACGTACTCGACCTCCATAGTTCGACCATTGGTAGAATAGTCGAATGATCACCTCATGAAGACATATATATGAGCGCTCGACTCGACACACTCGACTAAAGTATATGTGAGCAATCAGCTACCTGCCTATATACAAAGATTGCTCGACCGTTACTATCTAAAGTACAAGAATGGTCGCTCGACCACTACCACTTAGACTACATAGAATCACCATTCAAAAAACACGCCCATAGTCGCTCGACCATTACCATTGACTCCTCATTAGTTCTAAAACATTGAAGCTCGACTCTACCTAGAAATCACATTCAACATGGTTGACCCAACGTGTCAAACTCATTAATGTGAGTATTTGGCTCAAGTCAACAAATTTAAGGGCAAACTGTAATGGCTAAAATTAATCAGGCCTAAATAACAAAACCCATAAACATCAAACCAAAAGGTATTGGATCCAAACAGCATCACACGAGCCCAAAACCCAACCTATTACTGAAAGGCCCAAGACCTGTTAAAGCTTGAACTTAGGTCCACATGTGATTCAAGCCCAAGCCCTTTGAAATATACATTTATAAAGGCCCAATGTTTACAAAAGGCCCAGTTCATGACCTTGATATAGCTCAAGCCCAAGACTTAAGCCCACAACGCCATCAGACTTCCCATTTGAAGTCTGATGGACCAAGTCAAGGAGGCAATCAAATCCTTTTTTTATTTTGGCCGAATAATCAGGTAGGGTGATCCACCCTCCAACGGGTAGATCACTCACTATAAAAGTACAACCCTCACTCTAAATGAAGGTTCACAAATTATGATTATCAAGCACTCAGAGCATTTTTCATTATTCATTATCTACTCTCTCAAGCGTACTCCGGCTACCGACAACCACTATTCACTTGCGACTGCAATCATCACTGATCAAGCATACCATATCCAGGAAGTTTTTCTTCTTATCTACTTTACTGTATTTACATCACTATCCTCAGTTCGCTAACTTGACCGTCGGAGTGTATTGGGCCGATACCGCCCCGGTGTCCTAAGCATCCTACCGGTCACCATTTCTCTAATTTTGCAGATTGTAGTGCCCTTATCATCGTATACCAATTTCGTGGTCTACAATAATATTTTATATTTTTAAAAGAATAAAATATGAAATTTTATTAGAGTACATGTTAACACAAACCTTTGATTTTTTTATTTATTTATTTATTTGATAAATTTCAACTTCACTTGCCATTTCCTTTGGAGAAGGAGAATGTGCTTCATATGAATAAAAAACCAACAACAGGAACTCCTTTGATTTCCAGATATATATATATATATATATATATATATTAACACAAGGAGAAAGGAAAAAAAGCCAATACTAATAACTAGACGTCAACATCTAAAGAAGTCCATTTTTCTAATCTTAGAGCAGTAAAAATATGATCACATTTTGCATCACATTATGCACTTGATTTAAATGGATTTCCTAGGCTTTAAAATTGCAGAAAGATGATGCCCTGGAATACAGTTTGGTAAGCATCGCAAAATACTGCAATCAGGGGACGGTACGAAGGACGAGAAAAACTCCGGATCCTGTTCAAGTGACTCCGCGTAACTTTCCAAAATCGAAACTATTTCAACAAAATGTGGTCGTTTATTGGGACTGCTTGACCAGCAGCGGTTGATGAGATGATTGAATGCCATAGGACATGTTGGTGGTAATGGTGGTCTTGCATTCTGCACAAACCTCAAATGACATAAGATAATGAAATTTGCATTACATGAAGGGACCCTGCCCGAGATGAAGTATGCAGTCTACTGTTCAAGAAGTCCAAAATGCATATATTCCACTGAGCAAGTTGGGGACTTGGAGTAGATATTACTAAACTCAGCCAATATATGCTGCTGCCATATTGGAGATGGAAACCACGTCATAGTGAGATAAAAGAAAAGAAGACATAAAAAGCAAAATTACAGATGATGCGTTACGTCTAACAGGTCAACAATTCATGTTTTGCTTCAGGGGAAGTTCTACTGCACAATTTCTAAGTCCATATCGTACGCTAGAGGGTGAGTCGATTACATCTGGAATCTGTGAAATGAGGTTTTTGTGATATATTGCCTTGTACACAAAAAATCTCCACAATCACAAGTCACTGCCAAATGAAAATACTCAACTCTCCATGCTGTCCTACATTCCATGTAAGATATATATGCGTATGTGTCTGTGTGTGTGTGTGTGTGTGTGTGTGTGTGTGAGTGAGTGAGTGAAAATACAAATAGGGAAAGTTTTCAATTTTTAAAATTTGATGTGCAAAATCATGCCAATAAATGTTTTTATAACAAAGTCAAACAAAGATTTTTTTTTCATCTTTATTATGCTTCTTTACTTTTGGTGATACTTTACTGCACATGTAGGAATGCCAAAACAGCAGGTCCCCACCCAATGAAATGGCTATAATACCGTGTTATAATCTATAATACTAGAACATACAGAGGATATATTCACTGTGATGGAGTAGTTGGAATAAGTAAATAATCTATAATACCGTGTTATTTGGTAATAAAAGAATGAAATCAATACAAATAAGAGTGAAACTGAAGTAGAAAACTGTTAGCACATAGCAAGCATACAGTGTGAAGAAAATTGTGCAATCACCTCCTTATTTCGATTTATAGACTTTTTCTGCTGATTTCCCATGAATTTGCACCATAGAATCAGACTGTTTGATGCTTTCTTAATATCTTTAATTTATTTTGAGAGATAGACTATAGTCTAGAACCACATCTCCACTTAAACCATTCAATAGTTTCTCTTTCGTTGCCATCAGCTTCACTTATATCTACACTACTCTTAGTCTGAGTAAAAGGCCTACTAGATATCCTTAGTCCTATACATTTCCATCTCAGAAGTCATAATTTTCCCCGAGTCATTCTTGTTTTCCAATTCATCAAGTGAAACACATGTAATTGCAGTATTTTGGTATAGAGAACTTGGAATGTGTTATGAAGATGCATCATTTTACAAATGAATCAGGTAAGATTACCTTCTGGCAGACTGCAAATGCAGCTTGTTCTGGTGTCATGTTGTCGAATGGTGTCAATGCAGTTAAAAGCTCCCAAAGGACTATGCCAAAACTGTAGACATCAACTTTCTTTGTATGGTGCTTTTCTTTGATCATTTCAGGTGCCATCCAGCGATAAGTGCCCGTAAATCCCTTAGCACTACCACACTGAGATTCTAAGCACGATATGCCAAAATCTGCCACCTTCACGCACATATCTTCTCCAAGCAGCAAATTTTCTGATTTGAGATCCCTATGAAGTATCCCTTGAGAATGAAGATATTGCATCCCACGTGCAATGTGGATGGCTAGTTTAAGAACAAGGTTGAGTGGAACTGAATGTGGCTCCTGCTGATGGAGGTATTTTCTAAGTGAGCCCCCAGCCAGATACTCGGTGATTATACAAAACACGGGAGGTTTCTTACAGGCTCCAACAAACTGCACAAAGAAATAATATCTAGTGATCACATTTCTACTGATGAACAAGTCTCTTCAAAAAAGCCCTCTAAACAATCATTCTTCACTAGCAAGTTATCGATGATTGATCTCTACTCTCCGGGAGTATGAATATGCATGTGCTTGTTGCATTCTTTCATTGAATTGTATTGTCAAATTTCTTTATCTTTCTCTCTTGTTAGGATTGCTAACTAGTATCTATTTTTAGCCGTTGCAAACATAAAGTGGACTGACTGCCTTTACTTCACCTAAACCTCTGAACTGGACAAGACCGGAAAAGAAGAAAGTGCAGGTATTAAAGTTTGTGATTTGATTGATTTCCACTACAACTTGGCTGTTAAAATATTAGCACCAGCTAATTGCTTGGAATAAGCGGCAAAATTCAGTAATGTATTATATTTTATATGCTTCCATGCAATATCACCAGTGTCAAAAATACAAATATCTCCCCCATCAAAAACAACAAAGACCGAAAGAAGAATTAAACAAAAAAAGGCATACTATATCCGCAATGGCATTTCAAATTTGAGGACAACTATAAAGCCATTAAACTGAAATTGAACACAACTGTCTCCGAAAGCATAAAGCAGAGGAAAGTGAATATCCATACACCCTTCTAACCTCTCAATAAGCCTTGGTGCCATTTTTTTCCAATTAATTTGCCCTTTACCTAACAGTTAATTTAATATTACAACAAAGACAACGCTTGCCATTTAAAAAAGCTCTGATCGTACCTTCTTTCATGGGTTCCTTTCTGATAAATACACTCTACATTGCAACCACTGATTGACGATACGATTAAGTAATTGAAAATGAAGGAAAGTACTGCAGTTCTAAATTATGTTAAAAGCACACCACACAATAACATAATAGATAGAAAATGTTTATACAGTTACATGCATCCACACCTCATTTTACATTATCCTCATATTTTTGGACTCAAGACTCTAGAAATATCTCTCTCTATGTGACCATGATCCTAATGAGAAATGAGTTCTTAGTTCATACCATATCATACATGCATTAATTAAGTCAGCATTAATGAATTGCATGAAATTTGTTTTCAATAAAGCTGCCAACAAGGGAAAGGAAGAAAGTCCACAATTGCTAAAGTTTGTAAGACATTGAATGCCACTGGCAGGGCTTCTAACTCATCTTTATCAAAACATGTGAAAGAGCAAGAGTAATAAATAGCATGCACATGGTTGGTTAATATGTAGTAGACAGACATAGTAAATAAAGATAAATAAATGTTGACTGTAAGTTGTTCAATGCACAGAGCCAAATAACCTAAGTAGAAGAGAGATAAGAAGGGTAGATGTTAGCAGCAGGTGTGCTTACCATTGTTCTGGAGATCAGTATCCTCATTAGTTGAAAATTGCTTTTGAGAAAACACTTACAATTTCCAACGACTAAAAGAAGGAAATTAATAAACACATCTTCTTCCAAAAGCAAAGCAAAGCAAAGCAATTTTCCCTTATTGTACAATAAGCTTCTTATTACTTCAACAACTCTTGGTTTTTGGTAGCTATGTATGCCTTCATAATTACTGCATAAGACACATCTTCACCTTTTTTGCTTCACAAATTCTAGAAAAAGTTCAACTTATGGATGAAATAAATCACAACATGGACTACAAATTATGGACTTTAGCATTAAATTTTCTGACTATGTCACATCACATTCCATTCAAATGCCAAACAAATTAACAATATAATATATATATATATATATAATAGAAGACTATGTATCCCAACAAAGCCACATCAACCACAAATCTTTCACTATATCACCTAAAACATAAACAAAAAATATGACACCCCACCAAACAAATGATAAGAAACCAAAGGAGCTTAGCTTACAGTGATGATATTAGGATGAGTTAACCGAAACAAAAGAGCCACCTCTGAAGTGAACTGCTTCTCAAGCTCAACAGCCAAGCTCTCATCCTCCTCTGGCTGGCTTACAAGCTTGATGGCCACATCTATCTGCTTATATATCCCTCTGTAGATCCTACTATGCCTTCCTGAGGCAAATTTATATCCAATAAACAACTGTGACATATCTGCACTCCATTCTCCTTCTTCTTCTCCTTTTATCTCTGCACCAGAAGAGACCAAGTACTTGGACCAAGAAACAGCTCTTCTGTATTCACCGAGAGACAGTCTCCTCTCAGGTTTGGCATTGATTGAGATTTGCTTAAACCAGTGGAAATTCTTCATGGGTTTGTGATAAAATTTGATAAAAAACTAATCATCAAATGTAAACCTCTAAAAGGATCTTTAATTAACCCAAAATGTAGAGAATAAAAAAGACACGAACTTGTGTTAAAACTCCTCAAATCAAATCTGACTCAGAACCGAAAAAACTGTACTTGAAAACTTGAAAGCGTTTGCTCATGCAAACTACATTTCGGAAAATTAAATATTACATGTATTTAATCACTGGAAAATATAGTTCAGGCTAACACAACCCCTCAATCATTTACTGTTTCCAATACAAATCGAATTATGGTACTTGGAAAAGCAGAACCCGACATACAAAAACCAGTTTGTTGTTTTAAACTACGCAAATGAAATCCAAAAAGTAAGCATCGTTTGACAGCAAAAATAGATAAGATAAAATAAAATAAAAATCAGGCCTTGTGTAGAATAAGCGAGGGTCTTAATCCTTCAAATCTCAGAACTTGCAGCTCGAAATCAAAATAAAACAACCTTTTTGATTATAAAGAATAGCTCAAAAAAAATTAAAAATATTTGTTGATTATAAAAGAGTAGAAAAACTATGTGAAAATGGAGAGCAAAGAATGAGATTGGAAGGTAAATTTGTAGAGAGAAAGAGAAGAGGGTACTGGAGAGCTTATTAGATATTGAAGCTCACAGAGATAGAGAGAAAGAGAGAGAGAGAGTCGGTTGGGTGGTGGTTGTTTTTGTAGTTGCTGTTGTTGTTGTCGTTGTTCGTGATGTGCAGTGAAAGCATATGCAAAGAGCTGGCGGGTTTGTTCACTCTCTCTCTCTCTCTTCTCTCTTAAAACTATAAAACTCTTTGACAATCATAACGTGCGAAGATCCACTTCGGAGGAGACAATCCGGGTCCTTACTGATAATGACTTCTCCCTCCCTTACACTTCCACCCTTTTCTCTTCCCATTTTGCCCCCACTTTTCCCACTTAATATCCAAATAACCCATATCATTTATCATTTTTATCAACCATTATAGCAAGTCATGCATGGTAATTCTATCTTATAAAATGAGAATCGTTTTGTTTTCTTTAACACGCACCTTAAACTCCATTCAATCTCATACACTACTGCAAATTTAAACGAATTAGAAATTACAAATTGATCGAGGAAATTGATTTCCTCACTTAATCAGATTATGTATAAGTTTGGTAGCGTTGCTACTCCATAAGTGAATTGCACATAATAAGGTCATCATGTTGCAAATTACATTATTAATTTGTTTTACAAAAATGAATGGTTATATATATATATATGTAAAGAAATCATTTATAAAGGGTATTTTGGATAAAGTAGACAAATGTATAGAGAGAGAAGAGGGCAATTGAGTCATTTGAGAGGGAAGGAGGGGATTACAAAACTCACAAACAGAAACAGAAAGAGAAGGTAGAGGAAGAGAGAGGAGTGTGTTGGAAGAAGAGAAAAGAGATGGGTCCCACAAGAACAGGGTGGTACTGGTATCCGTGGGTGCGTCGGACAAAGCCGTATCGTATGGTCCTCTTCCGTATACGGTCTCTCTCTCTCCCCTTCATTAAAGGGCCATGTTAATTAAGAGGCCCATCCGCTGCTGGAAAAAGCGTGCCCACACGCTCCACCACCACCACCATAAGGGTCAGCCCGACAGCTCTGGCTGTGCGTGTGCTGTCACAGCCCCCCACCACACCTCACTCTTCCATCTCCTTCTGCCGGCCGTCAAACGATATTCTCGGAATTGCCCTCAACCCTCCGTTTTTTTCGAGAAAAATTACAGTCTGGTTTAATGGTATGATCTCAATTTTATTATTGTCATATAATATAAATAATCAATTAAATTTAATCTCTTTAACACCTAATTTAATATTATCAGAATTCGAATACAAATAAAATTAAAACTGAATCTTATTTCATCAAATAGTTACATAGATAGACTGTATCATACAAATAACATAACAATTTACAAATACAATCAAGATTCAATATTATTATTTTTTTTTAACTTTTCTCTTTTGTTTATATATATATATATATATAAAGATTGGTAGGTGAACAGGTCAAAAAACCATTTACCAAGATGTCAAAAAGCAGCAAGCATGGCAGTTTCTGTATTTATTTTTTTTTTTATTGGTAATATCTCCAGTAACAATGCAAGAGATACTTTTCTTTAGATTTGTTATTAAATATAACATGTCAAGTCAAATAATTAATTATATTACTGTATATTTTAGTTCGATAATAAAATTCAGTTTGATAATATTTTAAATTCGATTAGTACATATCACATATAATATGTTAAAAAAAATAATAATAGTTAATTAATTATCATTTATTTGTAAATGTATTGAATAGTAAATCCAATCAAGATTATCACACGCAGATGACAGAAACAAGTTGATATTCGATCGAGTGTTACAGGTGTTAAGTCCTTATCAAACTCTCTACCTTTCCAAAGAGGATCATCAATCACTTTTGTCTCGTCTGATCTTATCATCACAAGATGATAATATATATTTATTAAAAAAAGGGTTGAAATTGAAATCTTGTTTGATCATAATTTTTGGATTTTTTTTAGGACGACATGCACATGCAAACCTGACGAAAACGCTACGTGTCCGAATACGATAAGCCACCACCCAATAATTTAAACAAGCTTTATTACCAGTACAGAATATTTCCCTAATCCGTACTTAAATCTCGGTTGGTATTTAATTAATTATAATTAAGTTTTGTTTTTAATTATTCCAACGTAGTTTTTAGGTGTAAGGTATTGCTTTGAAGTCTAATAATATTATTATTATAAACCTAACAGTTTGGTATTGTTAATTGTATATAATAAAAGTCTAGCAGTTGTTGTCCTATCTTTTTAACTTTTGGTTTTACGTTGACTCGATGGACCCTATTTCAAGCATTGATTCACTCAAAAATTTAGAATTCAATAAATAAATAAATTTAACAAAATTTGTGGGGTTTCTTAGAATAATCAAACGGTTGAGATTGGAGTTGTATTATTGTTTACGGTGATGTTGAGGGAGATTAAAAAAAGTACTGAAAAGGGTGGTTGGGCTGAAAAAGGAGGGTGTGATTGAGAATATTTGTCACGTAGTTGAGATTTGAACAATACATGAACATGGGTTATGGAGGATACCACGTGAAACTCTTTTCATGGATTGAGAAAATTACGACCTCCTTATTCAGGTATGCTTTTGATTTTTATATATGGGACACCTTTTTTATTAATTTTTTTCAACCATCTATATACATACGTACACGCATGAGAGAGACTTATTATTTATGATGATGTTATTTAATTCTTGTATAAATCACGAGAATTAAGTTTACTTCTTGTATAAATATCATGCGAGGTTAATTTTCGTATTTAGAGGTCTTGTAGTATAAGACGAGACGTCAATAGTTTTATTTGGAGAACAAACTCGATAGAAGAGTGTCAATGGTTCATTGGCAACTACCCTTCAACAGTCAAGTCAAATTATTACTATTGTCTGCTGTATAAAAAAAATGAAGAAAACTTTTCTTCTTTATTTTTACGTGCTTCTTTTTATACGCTTATGTTGTTATGCTGTCTTCTCCTTTCTTAAACACCTGTTCATATCTGATTAAGTTGATATTTGATTTGAAACTCTTCAATTCAAATGAACTATAGGTGGAGATAATTGGGTTGCTGATTAATCGAATCACTACGTTATCATGATACTATTTAAAGTCACGTATTATTATTACAGGACACTAAATGATGCCAATAGTTTTATACTTTTATAAATCAAAATCGCTGTGACCATACAAAAATCATGTTAATAATTTTTCTTAATTTAAGAAGTCATATAACTTTTTATTGTGAAATGGAGTGAGGGGGTGTTTGATAGTTAAGAGGCGATGGAGAGAGCACTATCAACAGGAAAACAAAACATTAAAAGGAACCATCATGGTTTGTTGGATTTAGACATGATGTGTCTTAATCATCAACATCTCATCCGTTCATTTTTTTTTTTTTTTTTTTTAATCTTTTGATGTGAGATGAGAGCCCACCGCCATTTCCCATTCGAATATTCAATCAGAATTAGTCATGAATTGAGACACAGGATTAAGATGTGATTTGGCGGGAGTGCGTTTTAACACGCAAGTTTTAATGATTTTATTTTATTTTATTTGTGGAAAATTGTTGAGAGTCAATTAAATTCAATGCTGATCCCTTGATTATTGCTTTTAACACGAAATTTGAAAGGTAAGTTTTTGAGTGATTAGCTTCCAATTATATCAAATAACGAATGATCTCATACATAAGTGGCACATTAACTCACGTCTCTAGTGGGGGGATGACGGTAGAGGTATAAGTTTTACCGTATAAAGTTTACCAGTACGTGTGGTGAGTAGATATTTAAATGTATACTTACAATTAACTTTAAATTGGTTGGGCTGCTTTAGAACTCTATAGTTATTGGGCTTGGGTCCATTCAAAATCTCAAGATAATTGCATGGCCACAGCCCAGGCACTCAAGTTTAATCGCAATATTAAATTCTTTATTTACAAGATTTTTTATTATAATAATAAATACAAAACAAACCCCTCTTCACTCTTATAAAATCTTTTGTACAACAAAAAAGAGACCTGACCAAACAGGCTAACTGCTGTTATATTTAACACGACAATTATTGAACATAATTTAATGTGATTGAGTAGCAAATATGCTCATTCTAGTGAAATGTGAAAAGAAAAAAAATACCCGACAATTCAACCAAGTAAGAAGCAAATGGTAATGGACCCTCTGAAAATAAAGGTAAAACGAGGCAATTGAATTTATAAGATGAAATGGTTTCATATTTCATTAGAAGATACAAAAAGCTGAACTTTTACATTATTATTCATCTTGAGAGAAAAATATATATACCGGAAGAAGAAAAACTTGTCTCTGTACATCATAAAAAATGATTCTTTTTTTTTTTTTCCAGCTTCAAAAAAGAAAACCTATAATATATAATGTGCAACTGCCTCTGAGATCATAAAATCACATGGCATCAGTGGTACAGAGGTTGTAGCCAGAGATGAGAGAACTGGAAGCAAAGGCAACAAAAGCCAGGAAGGCCATTGCGACCGAAGCACTGGCCATCACTGTGAAGTCATCTTTGCCCCAATTTGACTGCCAGTCGTCAACGCGGGTGGCTGCTGCTGATGCTGCGGAGATCAGAAGATATGCCAATATCTGCAAGTCGAAAACCAACAGAGGAAAAAAAAAAAAAAAAAAAAGGTTCCTTTCAGCACACATGTACAGGCAATTGTGTGTGCTCGCGCTTCAATTACACAAAAGTAAAATTCATCGTCAGGGTGTCTAAAAACCCAGTGTAGTATCAATCCAGCTGCTCATGCATTTTCCCCCAATTGTTTCGAGCATATATGCCAAATTTCTGAAATTATGCTACTATAATGTGGACTCCCATTTACAGACTAGCAACTACAATAAGGCGATCTAGTGTTTCTCAACAAATGTGAAATGGGAACCACAAAACATGTCAAAATAAATAAACAAAACAAAATAGGTTCCACGCAACGCAAGTTTCTAAATCGAGCAATTGAAGCATGCTGTGACTGTGACAATGAAATAAATGCTAAATGGAGCACCAATAAACAAAGTAGAGAGTTCAAGGAGAGTTGCCTGATCCATGAAGAAATCAAAGGGACGCCTGAGGTGGTGGCGGATCACATGTTTCCCTGTGCTTATATAGTAACCGATATCATATGCTTGAAAAACCGAATATGCAAATCCGATTACATTGATCGACAAACAATACCTGTCATCAATTTCCCATCACAACATGAAAGATAAATTCAAATTCAGACGACAACATCAATACTAAAAGCAGTGAAATGAACAACTGACATCAAGACAAATTAATTGATTTCATTTCAAGTTCCACAAAAGTTAATGAGGAATATCTAAAACAACACAATAGGGGTTTAACTATCAAAACGCAAAATAGTTGTAAAAATAGAAGAAATTCAAAAGAATAGTAAACCTGTATTCTCTGTAACGATCGAAGGAATCGCCGGCCCAGCCCTGAGTCTTGTCGGCGGCCATAACAGAGAACGAAATCAGGCATAAAACGACCTCGCTTAACCTAAACCCTAGATTCGCCACCTTCACCGTCTCCTCCGTCTTCGATCTCTTCAGTATCGAAGCCATAGCCCCGGCTGATCTCCCTTCTCCGCCCGGCCCCACCTTCGTCATCGATGGCGCCCCATCTCCCCTCACCGCCCGGTTCAGCGTCACCCCGGAAGCCACCGACGCCGTCAGCGCCGGAGAGCACTGCGTGAACTTGTCTGTGACGGCGACGATCGCCTTAGAGTTCTGCTTCTCGGGAGGAGTATTCCTTGGCGACTTCTGCGGCGAGGGGTACGGGGAGGAGTAGGGAGGGGAATCGGGAGGTTCCAGGTCTCCCTGATCGGATGGGAGCGGGGAGTGGAAACGGAGTGGCGAGTGAGGCGACTCCAGGTGTGTGTGCGAGTCGGAGTTGGACGACGACGATCGTTTCATGTTGTTAGTGTGGTTGTTATTGCTGGTGGTGGTGTTTGCCTTTTGTTGCTCTGTTTGAGTCTGAGACTGAATTCGAGTTTTGGTTTCCATTATTTTCCTTCGGTTTCTCGGGAATTTAACGGGAGGGAAAAAGTTTGTTTGGGAAGTGAGAAAAAAAGTGAAAGTGAGCGAATTAAAGTTTAAAGCTTCGACTTCAATCAATATTTCGCTTGTGGGGACCACAAGTCCAAGCTTACGTGGACTCTTATTAGTTAAGCTATAAGTTTCCAATGTACACGTTCGCATATGATACTCATCAAACTACCCACTAAAATGGCGCCACGTTACTATTTTAAACGTGGCAGCTAGATATTGATTTTTCTTTTTAGAGTTGATTCAATAGAATCCTAGACAAGAACTAAATGGACAGAGATTCTACGTAATTATTTCAGCCGCAGAACACCGAAGTTTCTAAATATCAAGGATTCTCCATTTTTTTTTAATTTATTTTTCAATTACAAATATATAATACCTTTTAACATAAGATAATTCATTTATCAAATCAGATAATATACTTTAAAACCCCTACTATATTATTGTCATATCATAATATGAACGGTAATAAATCATACATGTATATCATTTGAATTAAAGAAAAAAAAAAGGTTAATTTTTCTCATAAAACTACAAAAATGGAAAAATGGGTTGATGTTACATGATTAAGTAAAGGTGAGATATTTATTGTACATTCAATCAACAATGTGTATAGCAAAAAAGAAAGGGAAAAAAAAAATGTGGGTGGTGGGGTTTATATTATTCTATGACATCCTAGCAAGTTTTGAGTGGCTACTTTATACAATGTGGCCAACAATTTCAGGTTTCTTTAGGGGTAGGGTAGCTATCCTTTTACAAATTCCTCTCTCAATTTTTTTTAAAATTATTCTTTTTGATAGTGTAGTAAAGAGTGTGAAAAAAGAAAATGGTGGTGTTGAAGCATGTAAGAACAAACTTAGGAAGAAATGAATATCAAACAATGGGAAATTGCTATGGGGTCCAAAAGTATATACCTAAAAGAAAAACAAGTAAAGCTTTACTCTCTTCTCTCTCCATATCATGAAATCTTTTTTATTTTTTTGTAAAATCAATCATCCCTTTAATCCCCTTAAATAACAAAAAGAAACCCACCATTATTTTTTTGCTTTTTCCACTTTATGATGCATGCACCATAGAAATTTTCACATCTACTTTTTCCATTCAAAGTTGATGATCACTTTGAGCACCATATACCCCAAAATCATCCCTTGAGAAAATCATTTGCTTTTCAGATGAGCATCCAATCGTGATATATTGGTGTAATAAACTATCAAGCAGGAAAAAGATACCAAGCAAATACCTTGGGATAACCTCCAAGAGCTTTGAATTTATTACTAGAGAAGAAAAAAAAAATAATGGTATGCATTATTAGATGTCTATATTAAGTCAATTAACAAAACTGATATACACCTGGAAAAGAAGGCAAAGCAAAGAGTACAAGTATGATACGCGTAAAAGGAACTCCATTCTCATTGCAGCATAGCGGTATAGGGAACTAGGAAAGAACTCATGTCCTGGGCTCCCGGCATTAGCTATGCTGAATCTCTCGCCATTACAAAGGTTATACAAGTTAATGAAATATTAACTATATGACTCAGTCGGGTAGCTGTAAACGGTTAAACAGCACCAAGAAACTTTGCTCAGGGACAACATAAAGGAAACCAAGATCTGCGCCTTTGACATATGGTCCCAGGCCCTAGAGAAAACCAAAAAAAGGGTTTACGAAGATGTTTAAAGAAAATACATCATAAGATGCAGCAAAATTGAATTGTAACTCAGTCATCAGATTAGTATAAAGAAAAAGGCTACCCTAACATCCTGGGGAATCAGATTACCTACCCTGCCATTGAGTTGAAGAAGTTCACCATCAACCCATTTTGGATTTCGGAACCCAAATTCTGCTATTCTTCCTTGACCACTGTAACTGGCAACCTGGATCAAGGAGCTTCTGCAAATTAATTGGTTGTCTGCACAGTTTAAACCAACCAAATCTCTACAACCAACAAAGTTAATTATTCTAATGAGTCTCTGCAGTTGGACCCCAGCCCTTGAATTTAAGGCAATTTATTATGTACTTCACTACATGTATGATTAACATATGGGGTTGAAATTGTTGAAGTTACTGCCCCAATAACATATTTAATTTTTAAATGAAAACAAGTATAATTGTACCTTGAAACTTACAAAGCAGTGGTCATGAGGGAAGGGCAACAAACATGCAGTTCAAACACTAAATACTTAGTTCCTCATTAAAGAAGGGGAGAAAAAAAAAAAAAAAAGAAGCAAAACAAAGCAAAGATGTCTTAATCAATAATTCCAAAAACTAAAGCATACAATAATTCCACAATGTTTGATATGCATGTAAAATTAGGCAGTGTCTGTGTTGGGAATACCATGAGATGGATCCGGGAGCAGGATGTGTTAAATAAAAATACACACCACAAACACCTGTTTGAAAAAAGAACAGTGAAGGTTTTTAAATTCGATACTTCTGTAATAATTTCGAACACAATTGCCTTTCTTTATACAAAGTATCAATTTTCTTTACATTCTAAATGAGAGAGAGGTCTCAACAAGCATTCCCAGGGATATACTTGTTTCTGCAAAGACAAACCCTAAGATTCGTCCAACTTTCAAGGTTTGATGATAAGGTATTTGTTAATATATGTGGATTTCAAGCAATTGAGACCTACAATGATCAATATATAAACTTTCTAGTGTACAGTAACAGATAAATGAAGAGAGAGAGAGAGAGAGAGAGAGAGAGAGAGAGAGTATTACCACTCCCAATTCATCTGGATACTTCCCACGGTTTGAATGGCGACTCCCTTTCCCAATTTTGGCACGGAAGGTCACCTAAAGATTTCAAAGGTTTAAGATTAATACAAACTCTCTATTACTGTGAGCAATTAAATTATCATGTGATAGCATACAATAGGTAAACCAAGACAACTGTCGAAATATTTAATATACACCTGGCCAGCAGGAACATTAAGGTCCCCAGTTAGTTTTACTGCCTCGACGTATTCGAAAAACTCCACATCAGAAGAGTTGTTATCCTCACCATTCCATTGACCATATCTGCGCCTCAACTGCACAACTTCAGTGCCATAAGGACCAAATGCACCAACATAGAGTCCTACATGTGAACCAACAGATCTCAATTTTCTACTTTCAAAGAGATAATATATCTATATTTAAATGATTCCAAACATACATAAATACATGTACTCACCGTCAAATAGATCTGAATTGCCTTCAGAAGTGTTAATTCTATTGAAAGTTGTATACTCAGATAGTTTGCTCTGCTTCTGTGCCTGATTGACAGCGAGTTTGACAATTTCACGTACGTCTCTAGAAACCTGGATAATTTAACAACTAATCAACTTATTGTCAAGAGAAACACATTAGTGTAATGGAAAACAACCTGATCACTTCCAATGGTGGGAGTGATGACCAGAACAATGATTTAATACTTCACAAACTTGAAAATTTAGTTATTGAACATTAACCCATCAAGAAACTGTGACTGCCTACACCAACATCTAAGATTACCCAAAAATAAAATACTTTTCAGTTCCCTTTTATTTCCTCAATGAACCATTCTGATGCTGAAACAATTAATCAAGACTATATCAAAAAATAAGAAGCTGCATAGAGGTAAGAGTATTATTTATGAGAATCATGAGTCTACTTATGATTCCATAAAGCCTCGTTTTTAAGAGCTTTAAGAACAATGCGAATTAGAGGTCAGAAAGTTTGAAATTTGGATAATGTAAAATGTCCAAGTTCCAACTTCCTTAATCTAATGGATAACATATAAAACTCACCTTCGAAGAGGCCTTATCAGAACTCCAGAATGCCTTGGCAATTTCAGAAGGCATAAGCTCAGAAATACCTTGAGCTGCTATAGCAGCTACTTTCACCTTAGACATTTTACTTTCTCCAGTGTCATATTCTAGACTTCTCCCAGGAAGATGTAGCACAAAAGAATCTTTTTCCACATTTTTAACATCGGCTGGCACACGCACATACTCATCCTTGGTAGGACTATCTGCATTATTATGCACAACCCCACCAATGAAAAGCTTCGTATCTAAACCTTTTTCTTCATCTGAGGCATCACCACCTCCTTCAAGAGCAACACCATCAGGTTGAAGCTCTTCCAAATCACTTTCACCTTCAGAATCCTCACTTGACCCTGTCTTGTCACCATCTTGCATCAATTGCTTCACAGAATCAGTATCATCCATCACTCCCCCAGCAATATCGATGTTCATAACTTTTACTTTCAATCCTGGAATTTTTTCTTTAAGAAAATTTATTACACTTTTTATCCCTTCCTCAGTTGCTCCCTCAATATTGATGCCCTTGTCATCAGTTTTCTCCGCCTTGACTTCAGTTCCTTGAACATCTACTACAGATGCATTCTCAACTTCAGTGCTGGAAGGGCTTTTAGTGGACTTGGAAGGTGAACTTGAAGAGTTTGTTGAACTTCCCTTGGCTCGTTGTAAATATACCACCTGTCAATAGATACAATATCAGAGTCACATGTTAAATACCAATGTTAGGCAGAGCAGCACAATTAAATCCAGATGCAGGATTTGAGATGATAGGATCTGTATAAAAACTTCACTATATTATTCTATAGGGATGGTCAAAGCTGAATTATTGCAACCCGTCATAACTGAACCAGAACACACAATTACTACATTCTTATACTCTTCTAATGATCCAAGCAAAACGAAATTCAAATTTACCAAAGATTAAAAAAACAGAATTATTGAGTTTCTTGGTTCCATGCCCAAAAACTCACTGGTATTGCATACATAACGGTGCATGTGTTGCCACCATTTGTACTTGCTTAATCACAAATAACAGAAGTACGCGATCATAAACAAAGTCAAGAACATCCCAAGTCTCATAAATTTATGATCATACGGAATAATCCTGGCACACTCTCTAATGGCTCCGTCAATTCAAAACATAAGAAATGTTATCAACAATCTGTCTTCAACACCCAATCTGAACCATAAATAATATCTCAAATGAGCTACAATATAAAGGAGCATTTGTACTTCACCTGCATCACATATGACTCCTCATTGTCTTTGACCACAAAAATTTCAAACAGTGGAGTTCCGGGAGATGCAGTGACCAGCTGTCTGTAGCAAATAATAATTACTAACACTCTCTGGATAAAATCAAACATCTACTGAAACCAGAATGAAATCTTACCTTGGACTGTAATTCTTGGCAACAAATCTACCAACACCAGGTGTTATACGTACTATTCTGCCAAAGGGATCATCAGAATCTTTAGAGTATCCCACCCACCAGCCTACCTGCCGAAACAGAAGACAAAGGTTTGTTAACGATAGCTTCGTCTACAGGTTGGGTCTAAAAAGCTCCATTACAGCTACATCATCAAGCCAAGTTATAACAGCGAGCTACTGACATTCTAGCCATCAAAACAAAGCACCTGAAGATGTATGATGAGAGAATCTATTATCAAATATCTCATATGCTGACAGCTTGCCAACAAAATTATGTGTGAAGTGTAAAAACAACCACCTATCTACCACTTAGTTCAGAAACAAAAAGGTAATGAGTTCCAAAATACAAAAGAGATAAAGAAAGGACAAACTGAACTGATTATATGGCTAATATTAGAGGTCCTTCAATTTCAGATAATCACCACCAAAAGTGGGAAGAGCAAAATCCCATCACATTAGGTAAGCATGTCTGCTGAACAATAATTTATATTCCCAAATCATTCATTTAGAATATTGCATTATAAAAGAACAAAAAAAAGGTTGATCTTAAAGCTATCAGTTGTGGCTTGGAAGAATACCAATCCACTTCCTGTATTTCTACACAACTTTGAAGCATCAAGGTAACGCTCTTCATCAATTGCATCCTGCATATAAAAAGCAGATAAAATTAAGAAACAATCATTACACATGGTGTTCCTTACTTCAGGGGCTCATAAAGGTCAAACCTTCAACTGAGACATTATTTCCGCCACCGCATCCTTTGAAGTAGCTTCTGCAATAGCCCTTTTCAACTTCGCAGCCTCTTGGAAATCTTCCTTCTCAATTGCGTCTTCAAGTTGAAACTACACAGCATAGGATTCAGCCATGAAAAAAAAACATTCAAGAAACATACTGTAAACTTGTTCATAATGAGAGGTATCCTTTAAACATCTAGTTGGTTCATTCTAAATGAACTTGCTGGCATAAATTATTATTTTTTTCAATTAATTACATTTTAGTTAAAAGAATCTTAATAACAATTAAAAACTAAAAATAGGTGACCAAAGGTGCCAAATGGCACCATCTTGTAAGTATCAGCACAAAGGGAGAAACCTCCAAACCCCAGGAACCTCAGCAGGTACATCACCACCGAAGAGATTTGAAGTTAAGATTTTTTACGCAACAGAATTCATATGATCAATAGAAACTCTAGGCTAGGGCATACCAAGTTAAAAAAAAAAAAAATCACCTAGCAAGTATGGAACTTCAAGTGTACAATCAATTGAGCAAAAAAAAACAGAACCCAAAACAAAGAAAATCAAAATATAACCAAGTAAACTGTAATAAGACACTCGCGCCTACGGAGAAATACAAAAAAGAAAGAAAAAAAGTACCTTGAGAACAGAAGCATAGCTCTCGGCTTGTTCAATCTCAGAGAAATGGCGAGACCATCTATTCCAATCCCAATCCAAGCAAGAAGAAGCGTTGTTATCAAAGTTGTTGTCACTGTTGCTGCTGCAAAGACAACACAAAGATTTGGGGTTCTTGCGGTTTCTGTTTGTAGAAAAGGAAGTGGAGTTCCAACAACCCAGAACGAAGCTCAAACTGGAAGATTTCTTGGCTGAGAAATCTATGGAGGGAAAAGGTCTCGATTGGGATGGTGGTGCTGCTGCAGCTGGGATTGAGTGCATCATGCCCCATGCATTATTTGTTACTATCATCTCTCTATGTGCTCTCTCTGTGGAAGCCTTTCAAGTTTTGGGAGGATGCGGACGAGTTCGTTTGGTCATAAGAATATGGATAGAGTCGCTGGATAATTTTGGGGGTTTAAATAGAATATCCGCACCCGCTTGTTTCAAGTTTCCATCGTGTACAACCTTTCAATTCTCTTGGTTTTTTTTTTTTTTAAGGTTCAATAATTAAATAAATTAAATTTTGATATTGTTTAATAATTAAAATAAATTCTGAAATTCACCTGCCAGCTACTAAAAGTTTTGTATAGATCTACTAATAATTTTGCGTGATGTATAATTTAATGCAAATTCGTATTTTAATTTAAACTGGGTTTTTCAGAAAAAAAATACTATATATTTTATTAGTTCGAGAATCAGCTCAATATAAACTCCATTGGCTTTGTCAAAAGAACAGAAGGTATCATTAAGAGTTGTCTATGTTCAGAAGTGCATATACACCAATGGATCAACTTATACATCTTTTTTCTTTTTCTTACAATTGAGTAACCAGTTCAAGCATCAAGTAATGCCCATCCATGAATATTGTTGATAGCTTCTCTCAGCATCAAGTTAGATGATTATGTAGCAAAATTGTCAGCAGGGATCCCGGAAATATATAGTTCATTGTTGAGTTGGAGTGGAATAACCAAGAAGCTCTCGTTCGGCAGATGGAATTGGATGTATGCCTGTCGGATTTTGATTTTGAGTAGCCACAGGAGCTCCTCCATTCTCGGCAATTTCCAGAGCAATATCTGCATCACTGGATGATCCTGCATTCTCTGTACGAACTGGACGGAGTAGCCCCTGCAATCTCAACAGATAGCTCTGGCTAGAAGGCTGGGTTCTCACATATCGAGTGGTTGTCATAACACTGCCAGATGACCGTTCAGAATCTGTAGTGCGGAGATTGGATAGAGCACTAAGGTCAAGGTTTGGGAAGACTGAGCAACGACACCTTGGACACTTCACATTCAGTCGGAGCCATTCATCAATGCATTCTATGTGAAAGTTGTGAGCACATGGCAAACCACGAACCTGCACCATCTCCAGCACGAAACTTATTCCCGTGTGCCTTTTAAAAAAACATCACTACCAGATAGCATATGTGTATTGAGAGCTTAGATCTAACTTTTTGTTGCTACCAAAGATATACTAGTGTATGCATCATTGCACTCTGGTTAATGCACTGCACCTCCAAATTATACAATATATTGCCTACTTTATTCTTAGGGCTCTAGCATATTTAACAGCCAGTCTAAAAACCCCAAAGAATGGATGAGAGTTTGCATGCCAGCATAATCTTCTGATCCCATAAAGAAAAACCCGAGAAATTCCAATTTCAGCAAGGCAATCCCTATTAGTGGATCTAATTAGAGCCAAAAGGGATCAAGGATAAACCTAGACAACTCCAAGCAGTTCGAATCTGATTTATTTAGTTAAACAGAGAAGTTTCCCTCTATGAAGAGCAAAAATTCTAAAGCCTGACAATGACTAAGATATGCATAATCTTATGAGATGTACTGACGAAGAAATAATAATTAGGCAAGAGAAATTTTTACCTCATTCCCCACATAAAACTCTTCCAAGCAGATGGGACATTCACTACAATCAGTTGGAACAGCCTTTAGTCTAAACTTTGGAAGGTCCTGAATGAGTGCCTCCACGGCTTCTCTCTGTACAAAGCAAAATAAAAAACCCAAGCCATCAGAATTCATAACTGATAAAATTGATTGGTATTGAAATTAGCAAAAGACTTTACATAAAGATCATCTTCAGCAAACAGAAAAATGAACAACTAGTGCAAACCTGAAAAATACAATATTAAATAATGGCAACTGTTATATTGTCCTCAGTAACTGAACACTCACCCATATATTGAAAGAGAAAGTATAGCAATGAATTACATACCAGAAAACCACATAACAATAGAAACACACACACACACACACAAGCAATAAGATAGAGGACGTGAGAGCTTCCTAATAGCTTCAGAATGCTGGTTCTCATTTATTAAACACTATTGGTTTGCTATATCCGTCAATGCCCTGACTTCACATTTAACTGCTACCATGACAAAGGAGCAGGTAACACTAATGATGCAGAAAATTATAAACATGGTGCGCAATAAAAAATCTCAAGTAAAGAAAAGATGAAGTATTTACCTGAGCCGGAGTCAAATACAGTCCAGGATGGTATGAGGTAGCCTCTTGGCCAATGCCTCTCATCTCTTGACCAGCAGCTTCAAATGCCCAATCTGGCACACGAATCATATCAACCACAACCTGGATTACAGTAAATGGTTTAATTTGGGGACCATCAAACAGAACTAATGTAAAATAGGAAACATATTTGCATTGATCATCAACAGTTACATCCAAATTTGACAATGCATTCCAAACTAACTTAATTATCTTTGACATGTATAAAACAAAAACATACATCTTTAATCATAATAAAAAAAATTGGTTACCACTAAAATCGTCGCACACAATGTCATAAATCCTATTTGCACAACAAAATGCTTTGGAGATTAAGTTTGCAAATGAAATAATATTGTTTTTAGATAAGACCAAATGAAACAACAACTGAATGTATTACTGATAACCAACTTGAAGAAAACAATATATGACAACATTTGATTTCACTTCAAACTCAAGATGCAGAACCTTTCAAGCTTACCCCATATTCTGAAACAGGAATCCCCTGCTGAGCGCGTAAAAGGTGAGCTTGTCTTCGTGTCAACCACTGCAAAATGGAGTTTGAAAAACAGAATGACAACAACGTTTGATAACAAAGGAAATCGATATCATTTGCATACTTAAGGAGTCTTATCCTCTGAGCAGAATGTGACAGTAGAAGAAGTACATAAAAAGAGTAAGAACAGAGAAATATCACTTGAAGAATAGTAGCTAGGAACTATATTAGTTGAGTACCAATAAAATTGAACATGATGTAAAAGTGTAACTAACCTTTCCCATAGACATGCAAGCAATGCAGAGAAGTCCACAGTAGCTGAAAAGCAACCAAATCAGAAAACCCCATTTTTGACCCTCTTCTGGCAACTGCACACAATTAACAAATGTTGCTTTGAGCAACAAGATTGTTTGCAGATAGAAATTGGCTCTAACATCAGAAATTCCAACACTTACACAGTCTCTTGCACTTGTAAACCATATTGTGCCGATTATAGTCCAAGCCCATAGAAATGGATAAAGCAGTAGCGATAGAATCGAAAGGACCGCTACCCTTCCACAGAAACGAGCATATCTCTGCTGCCACCCAAAGTCCCTAAAAGCACATAAGGTCGAAGAAAAAAAAGGCTTATCATGTAAAATTCAGCTATATGAATCTTAATCAATCAAGTTTGAATGCGAGAATCTAAGTTGATAGAGGGCAGAAAAATGCTTTATGTTAATTGTTATCCAGTGAAGATGCTCATTTCAAGGCTTTTTATCCTACTTGAAAACACACTACAAAGTTCTCAAAACCAAACTACACTAAAGGAGGACATTCGTTCGAAAGAAGCAAAATATAATCACCGCAAAAGTTTACAGTAACTTCCAAGAGTGCAAGACAAGAGGACTTACAATCCCATTCCGGCAGCAAGTCCATTATCTATGAACATCAACAAGCGAAAAACAAACACAGTAGTGTAATCAACCTGAAGAAACAGCAGCCAGCTATAAATATAACCAAACTTCCTGATTTACCAATCTTAACATCAAAATAATAACAATAATAATAACTGAATTCAATTCATCACAAAGAAAAGGATTCAAACTTCAAAAACCCACCACGATCCATATGTGCAACGGGTATGTACAGAGGTGATAACGCTTCCAATTGATTGCAACAATGATTCTAACATCAACAAAATCATTAAAGAATAACCCCACATAACATAAAAATAATTCTATTTTTCCTACATTTTCTCGCAACAAAACGGAGCTAAATTAAGAAATAAAACCTAAAACGAAATCAAATAATAAGGATACACGCTTGTCGCAAGCATCGACAGAAAGAACCCATCGTACCTGGAGCAACAAAAATTTCACATTTTTCTTTATTACGTATATGATTTTTCAAAAGAAAAAAGAAAGTAAATTTATACTTAATCAACCAATTATAAGGAAAGATCAAAACCGACCACTTGAAATCAACGCCTCGGATGGCCATAATAGAGAACGACGAAGGCGGTTTATAGTTGTTTTCAAATATATAAACCTAGAACCAGTCCAACAAATATAGAGATTGAATCTTCATTTCAAATGTTCTTCGCTTAAAAACGAACAAAGAGAAATTGAGAGACGAAATGACGAGCGCCGTGTGACGGAAATCTCGTTCGATTCGGTTCATGAAAATGCAACGGAGTTTTCAGAAAAAACAGTGAACTGATGAATTACTGATAGATAGATAGATAAGTTTCAAAAAAAAAAAAAAATAGATAGACAGATAAAGAGAGAGAGAGACAGTGAGCTCGGGTTGTAAGAAACGGACGAGTGACGGCTGGTTGACGGCGTTAGCTATGGTGTAGTATATGGTACTAGAGTACGTGTGTGTATCATGTATGCTATAACGCACATATTCAATGGACGGATGTGAATGGTGTACTGGCTGGGCAGTTAGTGGGTGCCACGTGTGATGCGTATGCTGACGTGTTTGATTCAGGTTCGTTCAATTCAGGACAAAAAAACACTCCATTTATATATGTGTCCGTATATATATATATATATATAACTAACTTTCTATGATCAGAAGATGAAAAAAATCTGAGATTGTCTTAAAAAGAACAGTTTTAGTAACTGACTTATTTAGTTCATAAGTTGATATTGTTTCTTTTTCTTTTCTAGTGGTGAATAAAAATCCATTTATTTAATATAAAGCTAGTCACGGAGGATGGATGGGTATAACAGCCCGCAAATATTCATATCTACCAAATTTTTATTTTATTCTTATATCGATTGGATAGGAAATTTATTTACTCCTATAAATATCGGGAAGAAATGGCGTATGATGGAATGCTGTTAGGATGCGTGGTGCATCTCTTCATCTAGAAAGTACCATATGATGTGATTGATTTTGGACTATACAATCGATGCATGAAAGATAGAAAGTTCCTCACTTTTTCGAGAGCTAGTGGATTTGACTTCAGAAAGTGCTTGAATGAATAGGATAATAAAGCAACACTATCAAACAAAATCTTTGCCAATCTTCTGTCCAAAGAGACTAACCATAAATAATCACCCCTTCTTCAAGTCTTATTCAGAATTGCAAGAGTTTACTTGCTGCTAATTGCTGCTGCAGTGTCTTCCATGTTTTCAGGGAAGGCAATTTTCTTGCTGATGGCCTCTCTAAGTTGGGTCATTCTTTGGAGCTTGGAGTCCTCTTTTTGAAGAACCCCTCCAAGCATTGTGAAGCTGTTCATTGAACATACTCAGGGACATGCCCCTGCTGGGCTCCCTGTTTCTTAGTTTGTTTGGGAGTTGAGCCCCCCTTAGTACCAAAAAAAAATATATATATTAACTTTGATTTGTAGTGGTATCTAGCAAGCCACAAAAGCTTAAAATGAAAGAGGTCAAAAGGGCTCACAACACAACGCATCATGTTTGTGTAAATTTGTGGTTACAAGGCATGTATGTATTATATCTATCACCACAGGTGTATGCAAGTATATACAGATATAGTGATTGGAGAGAAAGAAAATCTATGTATATAAAAACAGAAGAATGAGAGAATTGAAGTAGCAGTCGCAGAGTCAGAGACCAGAAATTGAAACAACCTCACGTGACAAGCTGCAAATAGAAAAGAGTACAAAGAGATCATAACAAGTCATGGCCTCGCAATGATCAGTTAATGTCTATCTGCAAGATTGGAGACACGCAGGCCTCAATTTGTAGTCAAAATGACTAGCATTATTAGTCAAGATCATGTCCTTGGTGGCAGCAGATTGTTTTTGTTAATAGTGTAAAGTGAGAGAGAATCTGAATAGTCTTTATATTCATGTCTAGAACAATATACAATAGAGAGTCTTATATAGGCTAGGTATGTGAGTAGTACAAGTAATGGGCTAAGCTATACACTAACATCCCCCCTCAAACTCGAGATGGCAAGGAGGAAGCCAACTGAAGTTTGGATATAAGATCTCAAAGACGACTAGGCGAGTGAGACTTGGTGAAAGTATTAGCGAGCTGGTCAGTAGAGGAGATGGAGAACAACTTGAGAATGCATTTCATGAGATATTAGCGAGTGATGTGGCAGTCGATCTCAATGTGCTTGGTACGTTCATGGAAGACATCATTATGAGCAATGTATATAGCACTACGATTGTCACAATAAAGAGGAGTGGTAGTAGGCTGTGGAGCATCCATGGCAGCCAAGAGCCAGCGAAGCCAGACAAGCTCGCAGGTGATGTCGGTAAGGGCACGATACTCAGCCTCAGTACTAGAACGGGAAACAGCATCCTGCTTCTTACTATGCCAGGAGACAAGAGAAGTACCCAACAGGAAACAGAAACCTGTGATAGAGCATCGATCAGTCGAATCACCTGCCCAATCCGCATCTGAATAAGCATGAAGCTCGAGAGAACACCGAGAGGAGTAGTGTAGACCATGATAAAGTGTGCCCTTGACATATCGGAGAATCCGAAGAACGCAGCATAGTGGACAGAACGAAAGGCATCCATGAACTTACTAACCATACCCACGGCTTATGAAATGTCCGGACGAGTAACTGTAAGATAGATCATACTACCAACCAACTGACGATAGCATATAGCATCTGATATAGGTTCACCATCCAAGGGTGTGAGCTTTGCATTGTATTCCAAGGGAATGGAAACAGTCTTATTGTCGGTGATACCGGCCTTGGTGAGAAGATCAGAAGCATATTTAGCTTGAGAAAGATGGTATCTGTAACACCCCCTGACCCGACCCGACTGGATCGACCCAGGAAGCGCTACCGGGTTTTCAAAACTTTCTTATTTCTGTTTATAAACTGAAAACCATATAGTTTGAAATTTTAAAATCTTTTCGAGTGAGCCCATCAAAAATTATTTTTTTTAAAAAATTTCGGCAGAGTTTCCTTTGTTTTTCTGATTTTCCAAAACTTGTTTTCAAATAAAATCCAATTCACACAAAATCCACAAGCACTTCTAAATATCATTTCATTCAAACGCGCACTCTGCCGTTTAGTGCGACTTTCAAACAGTTTGTAAAATAAAACAATTTATAAATTGTGTAGTTACAGTCTTTTGAAATTGAAAACCGAAAATCATAAAATAATTAATTACAACATAATTACGGAACATACTTATATAACTCAATTACAAGTATTCTGTATATGCATGCATAACTAAGTACTTTAAACAGAAATATATATATATATATATATATCTACCCAAAATGTGGTGACTGTGACTCTGAAGATCTGCCTGCAACTCCCTCTTCTTCAACCTTTTTGCTTTCCAATATCCTGGTTACCTACGCGCGATAAACATCAACGCGCTAAGCATATAGCTTAGTGGGTGTACACTAAATAAAATTCAATATCATATAAAACACTGTATTGTAATTCAGAAATTCATAAAGATGTATATATAATATAGCTTTATCAAAATTTCAGAAACATAAATATATATAGAAAACACATTATAATATAATTGAAATCATTATATATGAAACTTAGAAATTCACATTACGTATATAACTAAACCATAAATATAGAATGGCAGAAATAAATTAATATATACATTTAAGAGTTTCTGGATTTCAGTTTCAATATCATTTCTTTCTTTTTCCATAACGTTTTCTAACTATCACTTCTCAATTGGGCCCTTGATATATATAACAGGGTTCGCAGGACTGGATTACGGGTTATTCGGCATCGGAACCAACAGGAACTGCCCGCTGAAATGGTATCCCTATACAGGTGTTATTTCCGATATCGGAACCAACTGGAACTACCCGTCGGAAACGGCTTCACTCAAGGATTGGCCACAACGGTGACTGCTAATAATCCATAGAGTGATATCAATACAGAAATATCGGCGCAGTACTGCTAATATACCCAATTGACATGTCAATCTCCTATATTCATATATCCCTATACATATATCAGGGCTAAAAAGCAAAGTTCAGATATTACAGATATTTTATTTAATTTCCAAACATCTTTTAGATAATCAAATTTTCTCAATCTATCCAAAATTTAGTATTCATTAACAGTTATAAAACAAAATATTCATAATATATCAAAGAACATATACGGAAATATAAATACACAAAATAACATAATACAGAAAATCAAAATCATTAAATTCGCTATAATCACAATTTTCGTATCTCAAAATCAGTTTCGAATATTATTCACCAATTCATTCAATCAAAAACTTGGAAATAATAGAAACTAGTTCACAATCAATTCCTTTAATTCGAAAAGCAACAAATATAAGTTTCAATCAACTCAATAATTAGAAAACCAACAATATTCGTAAAATAATACTTCGAAATCAGGTTTTGGCAACATACACTTATATTCAAAATTACATATTCTCAAAATATTGCACAAATCTTTTCAACAATATACCCAAATGAAATACGAATATATATATAATCAATACGAGTATTTAAAATCCAGAAATATATTTCCAAAATTACTAAATCAAAACACATATAAAAAATAGTTGCAGAAACAAGTGTACACCAACCTGGTTTCCGTTTTTCGCACAGTTTCTCTTCTGGATTTCCTTTTTCTCTTTTCTCTTCCTTTTCTTTCTTCTTCTTCCTTTTCTCTTCTTCTTCTTCTTCTTCTTCTTCTTCTTCCTTTTCTCTTTCTTTCTTTCTCTATCTTCTTCTTTTCTTCTTCTTCTTCTTTTCTCGATCTCTCTCCTTCTCTCTCTGTTTTCTCTCTTTTCTATTTTTCCAGAGACTTCACGTCTCTTCTTTTTTTTTTTATAAAATTTTGATCGTCGCGACCTGTGGTCGCGGTGACCTGGTCGCGTTGCTCTCTGGAGCAACTGCACCGCCTTCATCGCGAGCACACCTCGCGGTACCCTGGTTGCGCTGGTGGTCGTGATGCTCACTGCTAAGATTGTCACTTTTTCATCGCGAGCCAGTCATCGCGATATGTGGTCGCGGTGACTGGTCGCGGTGCTCACTGCCAAGAATCAACATTCTTCATCGCGAGCAGCTCATCGTGATCTGTGGTCGCGATGGCCAGGTCGCGATGCTCAGGTCGCGATGCTCACTGTCCCAGTTTTTCACGCTCTCTTCGTGCATCGTTTTCGACCGTTCAATTTGGTCCACTTGGAAACCATAAAATAAACATACTTTTAATTACATTTACACCCCTCAATTCACAAAATTTATTTTCATATATTCAAAATTAATTACTCGAAATTTGGGATGTTACAGTATCCATCGGATGATGAGGTAACTTCAAGCCTAAAAAAATAACTGAGAGTGCCCAGAACTTTCATATCAAAATGCTGACTAAGGAAGTGCTGAAGAGAGCGGATACCTGCAGAATCATCTCCAGTAATAATCATATCATCAACAGAAAGAAGAATAAGAGTGATACCAGCAGAAGATCGTCGGACGAAGAGAGCAGTGTCATGAGAACTCGAAGTGAAACCCTGTTGAGCAACAACTGAGCTAAACTTTTCAAACCAAGCTCGAGGAGCCTGCTTGAGGCCATAAAGAGCACGGCGAAGACGAAAAACTTGACTGCTGGAGTGTGGATAGCCAGGGGGTGGTTGCATATACACTTATTCTAGGAGATCTTCATTTAGGAAAGCATTCTTTACATCCATTTGATAAAAAGGCCAACGGCGAACAGCAGCCACAACAATGAGACATCTGACAGATGTAAGGCGAGCAATAGGAGAAAAAGTTCCTCATAGTCAATGCCATACTCCTGAGTAAAGCCTCTAGCAACTAGGCGAGCCTTGTATCGTTCAACAAATCCATCAGCCTTGGTTTTGATCTTGTAAATCCACCGACAACCTACTACAGACTGACCAAAAGGCAAATCAACCATATCCCAAGTGTGATTCTTATTAAGGGCGTCTAGTTCTTCATTCATAGCTTGCTGCCAAAGAGGGTCAGTATGAGCCACGATAAGTGTGAGGTTCATATAGGGTGGCAAGAGTAAAAGAACAGTGATAATCAGTGAGATAAGAATGAGGAATGCTTACCCGAGTGGAACGACGAAGTTCAGGACCAACATGAGACTCAGGAAAGGGTAGTGCCACAGGATGCAAGACAGGTGGATCAGATGCCGGAGAGAGAACAGGAGATGAGTCGTTTGGAGAGGCATCCAATGTTGAAGAATCCTCTACAAGTTTAGGATAAAGAGGGAGAACAAGATCAGTAAAAATGGGAGACTCGGAGGAAGAGGACGCAGGAAACTGTTGGAGACTCGTGAAAGGATGATGTTCCCAAAACTCAACATGACGAGAGACACGAAGACGATGAGAAATGGGATCATAGCAGTGAAACCCCTTTTCAGATATACCATAACCAAGGAAACAACAGAAACGAGCACAAGACTGGAGCTTGGTGTGTTCATGAGGAGGAAGAGAGACAAAACAAGCACAACCAAAAACTCGAAGAGAGGAGTAGTCAGGGGATTGACCATAGAAAAGCTCAAATGGTGATTTGTTGTATGTAGTTGGTGAAGGAATACGATTAATGGTATACACAGCAGTGAGCGCAGCCTCACCCCAAAAGCGCTCAGGAAGAGAGGCAGAAATGAGAAGGGTGCGGACAACATCAAGAATGTAACGATATTTTCATTCTGCACGACCATTTTGTTGGGAGGTGTAAGGACAAGATCGCTGGATAAGAGTCCCATGACTGTCTAAAAAGGATATGAAAGATTTATCATTATATTCTCGAGCATTATCTTATCGAAAGACTTTAACTGTAACATCCCAAAATTTGAATAATTACTTTTGAAAATGAGGATGTAAAAAGTTATGATTAGAAGGGTATTTTTATGATTTTCAGGTGGACCAGATGGAACGGTCCAGAAATGATGCATGAAGAAAAAGGAGTGAAAAACTGGGGCAGTGTGTACCGCGACCACAGATCGCGATGAGCTGCTCGCGGCGAAAAATGGCATTTTCGGGCAGTAAGCAACGCGACCTGGTCACCGCGACCACAGATCGCCCTGACTGGCTCGTGATGAAAAAGTGAAAATTCTGGCAGTGAGCATCGCGACCACCAGCACGACCAGGGTACCGCGATGGGTGATCGCGATGAAGGTGGTGGAGTTGCTCCAGTGAGTAACGCGACCTGGTGGCGCGACCACAGGTCGCGACGATCGAAAGATTATAAAAAAAAAATAGTTGTCGCTGAAGTCTCTGGAAAACAAAACAGAAAAGAGAAAGGGAGGAAAAGAGAGACCGAGAGAGCGCGAGAGAGACGAAGAAAAGGAAGAAGAATAAGAGAAGAAGAAGAGAAGAAAAAGAAGAAGAAGGAGAAGAGAAAGAAGAAGAAGAGAAGAGGAAGGAAAGAGAGAAGGAAAGAAAAGAAAAAGGTGAAAGAGAAAGAGAAGGGAAAGGAAAAAGAAAAACCTAGAAACGCGATTGTCGAGAGGAAAACGGTATCCAGGTTGGTGTACACCCGTTTTCGAAATCTTTACAAAAAGTATTAAGTATTGTTAGTCTGAATCTGCGATTTATTTGAAGAATTTCGTTATTATGTGTTTATAATATGTTCCTTAGAATGATTTTATTTTTTATCGTATTTCGATTGTATTTCGATTATTACGATTTCGTTGAAAGTACTTGTTTTAGACTTTTGTATGAATATTGTTTATTTTTCATGAAAACCTATGTCTTATTATTTGAATTGTATATTTATTGAGTAACCGTTAATTTGTAAATTACAGTGAATATTTGCAAATGTTTTATTGAAACGGCCCTAGAATACTTAGACATAGAAATGGATATAGGAGGTTGGTATACCAGCTGGGTTAGTTTAGCAGTACTGCGCCGTTATTATCAGTAATTGTTGTTGCGGGGCAATCTCGGACAATCACAACGCTTCTAGTGATTATTGTTACGGGGCAATCTCGGACAATCACATAGATATCAGTGACTGTTGTTGCGGGGTAACCCCAGACGTCACATTGAAACTACAGTGATTAGACCCATATTCCAATCCTGATAAATTATGTTGGGTATTCTAGAGGGCCAGAATTGAAGTGAATTGAATAATCTATTTATAAGTGAATTTCGAAATCGATTTTATACGTTTATGATTATAATCTAGTTTATGATTTGGTTTTGTATGGATTATAAATTGTAATGAGTTGTTTCAATAGAATTGATTTCATCAGTTTTATTTCGGTAAAGGATTTGCATCGTAAAATGTTTATATATGATTATATTGTGATATTTTTATTATGAAAAGTTATTTATGATTTTAATACTTGAGTTTAGTGTACACCTACTAAGCTATATGCTTAGCGCGTCGGTTTTTATCGCGCGTAGGTCACAGGGATACCGAGGTAGATAAGGAGTAGAGAGGAGGTACCTGCAGCTTGGAGTTCAAAGTCACTGCATTTATTGGGTAGTGATATAGTTTTTGTATGATATATTTTGTAAGCATGCATATACAAAAGTCTGTAATTCAATGATTTTATATATGTTTTGTAAATAATTTATAATTTATGTTTGTTTTTATTTTAAAAGGTTTGTATATACTGAATTCTGAATTATGTTATTTTAAAAACTGTTGGAAAGTCGCATTAAACGGCAGAGTGCGCATTTGAATGACATGAGATTTGAAGTGTTGTTGTGGAATTTATTTGAATTGAGTTTTATTTGAAACAGATTTTGGGAAATCAGAAAAACAGAGGGAACTCTGCCGAAATTTTTAAAACTGTATTTTCAATAGGCTCACTAGACAAACATTTTTAAATTACAAAGTGATATGATTTTAAATGGTTTGAAATGAGAAACGAGAATTTAGAAAGTTTTGAAAACCCAGTAACGCTCTCTGGGTCGATCCAGTCGGGTCGGGTCAGGGGGTGTTACATTTTAAGTGGTATCAGAGCGTGGTTTAGGCGTTTCTAAACCAAAAGAGTCTGTATATGCATGCATTGTATAAAGGATACCTATAGGAATGTGTGACTCTGATCTGCAGACCTCTCTTCTGTCTTATATAGGATAAAGGAAATGGAAGAAAGTGGAGATAGACCCGAGAGTCCCTCTAGCGTGGCTGGGGGAGCATATAGGGAATCAGTAAGTCCGAGAGTGGCGGACCCTGTACAGCCAGCATTTATGCAGCAGATGGCTGAGTTCTTTCAGAATTTGGCCAGAGCAGCGCCACGAAGATCAGCCATAGAGCGACTGGCTAAATACAGACCCACAGATTTTCATGGCAGAAAGGATGAGGATGCATCTGCCGCAGAGTACTGGTTTGAGAGGACTGACAGAATATTAGAGCAGATGCACTGCACACCTGAAGAGAGATTGGAGTGTGCAGTATCTTTATTATAGGAGGATGCCTACCAATGGTGGACCTCCATTATACAGACAGTGCGACCAGAGGACAGAACGTGGGATTTCTTTCAGAAGGAATTCCGGAGAAAATATATTGGTCGCATTTATTTGGACAATCTGAAGAGGGAATTTACCAACCTGAAGCAAAGGCAGATGACAGTGACCGAATATGAGAGAGAATTTGTCAGGTTGAGTAAATATGCGAGAGATATGGTGGCAACAGAGAAGGATAAATGTAGACGGTTTAAAGATGGACTGAACGACTATATCCGTTTGCAGGGTGTGTGACATTCCTAATTTTTAGATAATGAATTGTGAATATATGAATAGAATATTAATTAGTTGAGGAATGTGACAGGTGGCTGCCTTTGAATTCGAAGATTTTACCAGACTCGTCTCTGCGGCTCTGAATGTTGAATGAATTAAGAAAGAAGAGCATACCAGAAGAGACAGAGGACAGCAAAGAAGAGGGGCAGGGCCATCCAGCTCATATCAGCCCTAGAATAAGAAGTTTAAGGGACCGCAGCCTAGTGGTCTAGTGCAGTCCCAGAGGCCCATACCCACAACTCGGCCTGGTCAGTCTGCAACTTCCGTGGCCAGTACCCCTAGGAGTGTAGTGAGGGGACCAGCCCCTGCATTATGTGATCATTGTGGAAAAAGACATCCTAGGAAATGCTGGAAGATTACAAGAGCCTGTTTGCAGTGTGGATCTCATGACCATTTCCTGAGGGATTGCCCACAGATTAGATCTCCGCAGCCAGAGAGACCAGCCCCTACTACTTCCAGAGGTAGGAGGCCTAGTCAGGCAGTACCTGAAAGTGGTAGCCACAGAGGAGTGTCAGAGTCTGTGGCAAGACCCGATAGTCGAGCTCCTGCACCAGTTTATGGTGTTAGAGCTCAGGAAGACAAAGATGCGCCTGACGTGATAGCTGGTATTATTTCTATTTTTGATACTACAGCTATTGCATTGATAGATCCAGGTTCTACTCATTCATACATATGTGATGCATTGTTGAGACAAAGAAGTTTGCAAACTGAACCTACTGAATATGATATGTTAGTCAGTAATCCGATAGGTCAGAGTGTAGTAGTGAATCGTGTGTATAAAAATTGTCCTATTCGGATACAAGAATGTGAATTTCTAGGAGATTTGATGGAGTTGCCATTCCATGAGTTTGATGTCATATTAGGCATGGATTGGTTAACTCGGCATAAAGTGGTGATCGACTGTGAACTAAAACGAGTGACCCTCAGAACAGCAAATGGTGCAGAAATCACAATGGTGGGTAAAATGAGGGATTTTCTCTCCAATGTCATTTCAGCCACTACAGCCTGTAACCTGATCAGAAAAGGTTGTGAAGCATATTTGGCACAGGTGGTTGATTCCAGAAAGGTTAATTCTGAAATTCAGAAGATACCCATTGTGTGTGATTTTGCAGATGTGTTTCCAGAGGAGCTTCCTGGTTTGCCACCTCAGAGAGAAGTGGAGTTTGTGATAGATGTGGTACCAGGTACGTCTCCAGTATCGATAGCTCCTTACAGAATGGCTCCAGCAGAACTGAAAAAACTGAAGATACAGTTACAGGAATTGCTGGATAAGGGCTTCATCAGACCCAGTGTATCCCCTTGGGGAGCTCCAGTGCTGTTTGTGAAAAAGAAGGATGGGTCATTGAGATTGTGTATCGATTACAGGTAGTTGAATAAACTTATTGTCAAGAATAAGTATCCGTTGCTGAGAATTGATTATTTATTTGATCAGTTGAGAGGAGCCTGTGTCTTCTCAAAGATAGATCTGAGATCAGGTTATCATCAGTTGAGGATAAAAGATTCAGATATTCCGAAAACTGCATTCAGAACCAGATATGAACATTATGAATTCGTAGTGATGCCATTGGGGCTGACTAATGCACTTGCAGCCTTTATGGATCTAATGAACCGGGTATTCCGATCATACTTGGATCAGTTTGTGGTGGTATTTATCGATGATATCCTGGTGTACTCACAGACGGTAGAGGACCATGACAAGCACCTCAGAGTAGTACTACAAATTCTGTGGGACAAGCAACTGTATGGTAAACTGAGCAAATGTGAGTTCTGGTTACCTGAGATTGCATTTCTGGGTCACATTGTGTCAGCAGAGGGTATTAAGGCAGATCCGAAAAAGATTGAAGCAATAGTAGAATGGAAGCCTCCCAGAAATATTACAGAAGTCAGAAGTTTCTTAGGCTTGGCAGGTTATTATCGACGGTTTGTGAAGGGGTTTTCATCCATAGCAAGTCCGTTGACTAAACTACTGCATAAGAATATCATATTTGAGTGGACTGACAGATGCCAGGCAGCTTTTGACAGATTGAAGGCGATGCTTGTTGAGGCTCCAATTTTAATTCAGCCTGTTTCGGGTAAAGACTTTATGATCTATAGTGATGCCTCACATCAGGGTTTAGGTTGTGTATTGATGCAGAAAGGCAAGGTGGTTGCATATGCGTCCAGACAGTTGAAAAATCATAAGCAGAACTATCCGATACATGATTTGGAACTCGCAGCTATGGTATTTGCTTTGAAAATCTGAAGGCATTATTTATATGGTGAGAAATGTTATATATACACGGATCACAGGAGTCTGAAATATCTGCCTACCCAGAGAGAGCTAAATCTGAGACAAAGACGGTGGATGGAGTTGATAAAAGATTATGACTGCATAATTGATTACCATCCAGGAAAGGCGAATGTAGTCACAGATGCTCTGAGTAGAAAAGCATTGTTTGCTCTGAAGGCTATGAATGTGCAATTGCAGCTGAATCCAGATAATGCATTGGTGGCTGAATTGGTATGCAGACCTAGTTTGATTCAGCAGATTGCAGATAAACAGAAGCAAGATGCTAGAATTCAGCTGATATGTGAACAGATCCCAGAAGAAAAGCATCCGGATTTCTCAATCAGAGCTGATGGTATTGTGTGTTTCAGAGACAGGATTTGTATTCCTGATGATGAAGAATTGAGAAAGATGATCCTGACAGAGGCATACAGTAGTTCGTATGCCATGCACCCAGGTAGCACAAAAATGTACAGAGACTTGAAAATTCAGTATTTGTGGTCTGGTATGAAGAAGGATGTGGTAGAATTTGTGAATAGATGCATGACTTGTCAGCAGGTGAAAGCTGAACACCAGGTTCCATCAGGATTGTTACAACCAATAGCAATACCTAAATGGAAATGAGACCGCATTACAATGGACTTTGTCACAGGATTGCCACTCACCCGGAGTAAACACGATGCAGTATGGGTTATAGTGGATTGGTTGACGAAGTCAGCACACTTTTTACCTGTCAGAACTGACTATTCCCTAGATCGGCTGGCAGAATTGTACATCATAGAGATAGTCAGATTGCATGGAGTGCCTGCATCCATAATATCAGATAGAGATCCAAGGTTTACATCTCGATTCTGGAAGAAGTTTCAAGAAGCCTTGGGTACTCGACTGAGTTTCAGCACAGCCTTCCATCCGCAGACAGACGGACAATCAGAAAGGGTAATTCAGGTGCTTGAAGATATGCTCAGGAGCTGTATAATTGATTTTGAAGGGAGTTGGGCAGATCATTTTCCATTAATTGAATTTGCCTACAACAACAGTTACCAGTCGAGCATAGTTATGGCACCGTATGAGGCACTGTATGGAAGGAAATACAGGACTCCAGTATGCTGGACAGAGTTAGGAGAGGACAGGTTAGTAGGCCCAGACTTGATCAGACAAACTGAGAAGAAGGTGAAGCTTATCAAGGATAGATTGAAAGTTGCTTCTAACCGACAGAAATCATATGCAGATTTGAAAAGGAAAGAGAGAGAATATGAAGTCGGTGAGAAAGTATTCCTGAAAGTATCTCCGTGGAAGAAAGTGCTTAGATTCGGCAGAAAAGGTAAGTTGAGTCCTAGGTTTATTGGGCCATACGAAATCATTGAACGTGTGGGACCAGTAGCCTACAGACTAGCTTTACCTCCAGAATTAGAAAAGATTCATAATGTGTTTCACGTTTCTATGCTGAGGAGATACAGATCTGATCCTTCCCACAGAGTTCAAGCCGAAAGTATTGAAATCCGACCAGACCTGACATATGAGGAGGAACCAGTGCAGATTCTGGATCGAGAAATCAAAGAACTACGAAATAAAAGAGTTCCACTGGTGAAAGTCCTCTGGAGGAATCACAATGTAGAAGAAGCTACCTGGGAGAGCGAGAAAACCATGAGACAACAGTATCTGCAACTGTTCAATTGAGGTAAATTTCGAGGAAAAAATTTCTTAAGAGGGGAAGAATTGTAACATCCCAAAATTTGAATAATTACTTTTGAAAATGAGGATGTAAAAAGTTATGATTAGAAGAGTATAAAATATAATTAAAAGTATGTTTATTTTTATGATTTTCAGGTAGACCAGATGGAACGGTCCAAAAATGATGCATGAAGAAAAAGGAGTGAAAAACTGGGGCAGTGTGTACCGCGACCCCTCCCCGCGACCACAGATCGCGATGAGCTGCTCGCGGCAAAAAATGGCATTTTCGGGCAGTGAACAACGCGACCTGGTCACCGCGACCATAGATCACGTTGACTGGCTCGCGATGAAAAAGTGAAAATTCTGGCAGTGAGCATTGCGACCACCAGCACGACCAGGGTACCGCGATGGGTGATCGCAATGAAGGCGGTGGAGTTGCTCCAGTGAGCAACGCGACCACAGGTCGCGACGACGGTCGCGACGATCAGAAGATTATAAAAAAAAAATAGTTGTCGCTGAAGTCTCTGGAAAACATAACAGAAAAGAGAAATGGAGGAAAAGAGAGACCGAGAGAGCGCGAGATAGAAGAAGAAAAGGAAGAAGAAGAAGAGGAGAAGAAGAAGAAGAAGGAGAAGAGAAAGAATAAGAAGAGAAGAGGAAGGAAAGAGAGAAGGAAAGAAAAGAAAAAGGTGAAAGAGAAAGAGAAGGGAAAGGAAAAAGAAAAACCTAGAAACGCGATTGTCGAGAGAAAAACGGTATCCAGGTTGGTGTACACCCGTTTTCGAAATCTTTACAAAAATTATTAAGTATTGTTAGTCTGAATCTGCGATTTATTTGAAGAATTTCGTTATTATGTGTTTATAATATGTTCCTTGGAATGATTTTATTTTTTATCGTATTTCGATTATTATGATTTCGTTGAAAGTACTTGTTTTAGACTTTTGTATGAATATTGTTTATTTTCCATAAAAACCTATTTCTTATTATTTGAATTGTATATTTATTGAGTGACCGTTAATTTGTAAATTACAGTGAATATTTGCAAATGTTTTATTGAAACGGCCCTAGGATACTTAGACATAGAAATGGATATAGGAGGTTGGTATACCAGCTGGGTTAGTTTAGCAGTACTGCGCCGTTATTATCAGTGATTGTTGTTGCGGGGCAATCTCGGACAATCACAACGCTTCTAGTGATTGTTGTTGCGAGGCAATCTCGGACAATCACATAGATATCAGTGATTGTTGTTGCGGGGCAACCCCGGACGTCATATTGAAACTACAGTGATTAAACCCATATTCCAGTCCTGACAAATTATGTTGGGTATTCTAGAGGGCCAGAATTGAAGTGAATTGAATAATCTGTTTATAAGTGAATTTCGAAATCGATTTTATATGTTTATGATTATAATCTAATTTATGATTTGGTTTTGTATGGATTATAAATTGTAATGAGTTGTTTCAATGGAATTGATTTCATCAGTTTTATTTCGGTAAAGGATTTGCATCGTAAAATGTTTATATATGATTATATTGTGATATTTTTATTACGAAAAGTTATTTATGATTTTAATACTTGAGTTTAGTGTACACCCACTAAGCTATATGCTTAGCGCGTCGGTTTTTATCGCGCGTAGGTCACAGGGATACCGAGGTAGATAAGGAGTAGAGAGGAGGTACCTGCAGCTTAGAGTTCAGAGTCACTGCATTTATTGGGTAGTGATATAGTTTTTGTATGATATATTTTGTAAGCATGCATATACAAAAGTCTGTAATTCAATGATTTTATATATGTTTTGTAAATAATTTATGATTTCTGTTTGTTTTATTTTAAAAGGTTTGTATATACTGAATTCTGAATTATGTTATTTTAAAAACTGTTGGAAAGTCGCACTAAACGGCAGAGTGCGCATTTGAATGACATGAGATTTGAAGTGTTGTTGTGGAATTTATTTGAATTGAGTTTTATTTGAAACAGGTTTTGGTAAATCAGAAAAACAGAGGGAACTCTGCTGAAATTTTTAAAACTGTATTTTCAATGGGCTCACTAGACAAACATTTTTAAATTACAAAGTGATATGATTTTAAATGGTTTGAAATGAGAAACGAGAATTTAGAAAGTTTTGAAAACCCGGTAACGCTCCCTGGGTCGATCCAGTCGGGTCGGGTCAGGGGGTGTTACATTAACGGTGCGATTAAACTATGTTTGAATCATTGTATGGAATGATTGGTAAATAGACATAAGTTCAGACCTATGATGAAGCAGATAAATCCAAGTATATCGAGAAAAATCATCCACAAATATGACAAAATATCTAGATCCCCCCTCAGTAGGAATAGATGCAGGGCCTCAAATATCAGAATGTATAAGATCAAAAGGTGCTGAAGAAAATGAGGCACTATTATTAAAGGGCAATTTTGTTTGTTTACCAAAATGACAGGAAGTACAATCAAATTTTTGAAACTGAATTGAACCTAAATGACCTTGAAAGGCTAACAATTGGAGACGAGATAAGGATGGATGACCAAGGCGAGCATGCCATAAATTAGGTGAATAGGTGGCAGTGGTAGCAGCTGTCAAAGCAACTTGTGAAGGAATCTTCAAGTCATGGACCTCAAACATACGACCAACCTAACGGCCTGTCCCAAGCACTTGACCCATCTGGGGATCCTGCACATCCACACCGTGATTAGTAAATAGAAGATTTATGCCTAATTCACAAAGTTGACCAACAGAAAGCAAATTGAGAGATAACTTTGGAATATGAAAAGTGTCACTAAGAGATAAACCAGGAGAAGAGATTTTTCCTTTATGACTAATAGGCATAGGAGTTCCATCAGCAGTGTAAATGGTGATAGGGTGTTCTGAGGGTGTCTTATCAGAAACTTGGGATTCATCAGGAGTCATATGGTTACAACATGCAGTGTCAAAAAATCAAGGTTGTTTACCTGAGGTGACAGAAAGGGCAGTGAAAGTTCGAGAAAAAACCTGTTGAATTACTGCCTCAATATCAGCCGTAATAAGTGAGGAAGCCAAAGATGGACTTGTAAGAACCGATGGAGCTAAAGGATATACAGCATCTGCCTGAGGAAGAGAAGCTTTATTCTGCTCTTGCATAAATTTCTGCAGTTTGCGACAAACTGAGATGACATAACCTTTTGCACGACAAAACTCGCAGTTAGTACCTTTGGAAGACTAAAAGGTAGGACGCCCAGAGTTTATGCGCGGAGGAGCAGTGAGTGCAGCAATGAGAGGCTATGGAGATGGTGACATGTGATGAGTAGGCTGACGGTTCTCCTTAGAAATAAGCATATTGACTGCAGCATCAAGAGAAGGAGTAGGAGACCGGCTAAGCAGAGAGGCTCTGGTAGGCTCAAAATCCTCACGTAAACCCATCATAAAGTGCATAAATTGACGGCGATCCCGATATTTGACAAAGAGCTCAATGTCCTTAGAACAAACTAGTGGAGGATCTACAACAGAGAGTTGTTCCCACATAGTAGAAGTCTGAGAATAAAAATCAGAAATAGACTGACCTGTCTCTTAGCGCATTTGATAAAGTTTTGATTCAATATGGAACTCCAAGCTTGAATAATTAATGCAATTATAGCGATTGGCCAGAAATTTCCAAGCAGCTGTAGCAGTCTCAAGACGAGGAAGGAGATTATGAATGGAGGGAATAGAGGTATTGATAAACCAAGACAAGATCTTACTCTGAATACTCTCACATTCCTCTAGGCGTTCTTCATAATCATCCACTGTAACAGTAGTCTTCGATGCATCTGCAGCAGTTGTGGCGCTGGATTTAGGATTGGGCACTGGCTTAGGAATTGAACCAGTCACATATCTCTACAATTTACGACCCTTGAGAAAGACAGTCATATTCTGAGACCATACATGATAGCTAGTAGGATCATCCAACATAATGGTGATAGGATGAATGATATCCCGTTTGTTTTGTTGAGCCATAATGAATTTAGAGATCTCAAATGAAGAAATGGAACCCAAAATCGGAATCTACGCGAAAAACTGAGTAAGACAGACCTGATTGAAAAATTTTGACTACGGTCAACGGTCAACGTGGCAGTAGGGCTGACGTGGCAGGGTTGAAATCGTAATTTACCAACCGAGGGATGAAACTGTAATTCACCAACCGAGGGTGAAACTGTAATTTGCAGCTCAATAAAACATAAACACCAACATAAACTGAGGCTTCGACTTCAAACCAAGTGAGCGGCGCACAATCGACGACAATATAGAGCCATAGTTCACCGGAGAAGAAGAAGAAGATGCTACTCAGCTAGGGCGTGCGGTGCAGGTTTGATGGTAGCTTCGACTTCAAGCACGGGGAGCAGCGCACAATCGAAGGATGGCTCACTAGAGAAGAATGAGAATATGCAGGCCGAGAAAGAGAGCAGCGGTACTAGGGCGGCGAAGCGACCAGCAACAGGGCGACAAAGAAAACAGTGGCACCGGGGTGGAGAAGAAACCAGCGGCACTAGGGCAGCGACAGTAAAGGATCGGTGACAATGTTGAGTAAGGGACCAGCGGTGACTGTGAGGGACCAGCGGTGACAGTAACTAAGTTTTTTTTTTTTTTTGATTTGATCTGGCTGCGACTTGCGAGAAGGACGCCAACGTCAACAGAACCAGCAGCGGTAGAGAAGCAGGGACTATGGGTGACGGCAGTAACTCGCTTCTGACAGTGATTACTGGATAAAAGCGACGGCAGCAGAAGAACGCCGGAGATGTCCACAGGAACCAGAAAGTCAGAGAAACATCTCTGATACCATGTTAATAATGTAAAGTAAGAAAGAGACTGAATAGTCTGTATATTCATGTGTCTAGAACAATGTACAATAGAGAGCCTAATATAAGCTAGGTATGTGAGTAGTACAAGTAATGGGCTAAGCCCAATGGACTAGTCTAAGCTATACACCAACAGTTTTGAAGCCATTTGTAATTTTGCAGTCCATTTGTGATGGTGAGAAGCAATTGGGCCAGACACACTTGTACAGTCTCAGCCTGTGTAGTGTAACCATATTCAAGAAGCTAATGGCCCATGCGACCCTCGAGAAAGTGAGCTCAAAAGAAGTTTTGTGAAAATGATGACCACTCTTGTTCGGGCTCATAATGGAAAGACTGTATAAAAGAACCATAATTGGTTGTTTACTTCTATATATTGATTTCTTTCTACAAACACTCCCATTTGTGTATAATTTTCAACCATGAGATGGATTTCACTAAGATACATGAACATTAACTATTCAAACCTGTTGCTTGTGTGAGAAACAGAGAGAGAGAGAGAGAGAGAGAGAGAGAGAGAGAGAGGGAACCTGCATGATAAGCACCGTGTACATATCCAAAGTACTTCGAATTAGTGTGCTCACCAGCGAAGTAAATTGGACCAGCCGGTTCCTGTATGTTACGTATATAAGTGTAACAACTGTGGCTATTATTTGAGGTATTGATATCTAACTATTATGCTCGGTTTTTAATTTAATTTTTGCTTGCGTACGCTTAATTCTTTGTAACGTTGTTGGCTATAGCCGACAGGCAAATTAGAGAAACAGCCCTTGAAGAATCTGTTGGGCCACCATATAGGGACAAGTATGGCCTCTGGGGCTCAGGTACTTAGTTTCCAAATATTTTTAGCAGCACATCCATGAGCATGACCTCAGCTTTGGTTTTTTCATCGGATTGTTTCTCTATCCTCTTTGACACTTCATCTGTTACTTGTGTCACTAGAATGTTAGACCCTGATATTTCAGCATCCAAGTGCTGCTATTCAAACCTATTGTTGTTAGAACCAAAAACTAGAAAGAATTGCATCATATGGTGGAAATAATTTGCCACTTTGGATGTGTTAGTACTTGCCAAATCGGGTAATATCCGCGCCTTTCATGGACGTAAAGGAAGAACTCAGTGTCAGGGCCAGTAGGCCAGAATTTGTAAGGAAATTTCAGAAATATCTCGGTGTATAAAACCATGTCACAATCAAACTATAGAATATCAAAATCCTCATTAAAGCAAGTGAAAATGAGGAAAGAAGTCAGGAAAATCTCGCTTGAACTCGATCAGGTTGCTTTGATTGAAGAACTCCAATGCTTACGGATACAATGGCTTATTTAGGCAAATGGAACCATCTATTGTTTTTTAACTGCCACACTCTCTTTGTTGTAATCAATCTTTCTAACTAACACAACATTTCAGGTGGGTAGATTGGTTAAGAATTTTTCCAGCCTTATTTGCATTCTCTGTCAACGTCTGACACTTAGCTTCTAAGGTTAACCGTTTTTTATTAACATTTTTCAAGTAATTTGATAGTACATAACTTGAGTATTCAACAAATTAAGTGTACCAACTCGTGCCGGGGAAACGTGGATTTCAAGCTAGTAGCCCTTGGTGACTCTTCATCTTAATTATAATCATTGTAGTAGTCAATCACCATTTCAAGTGGGAGTCCTAGAAACCCTGTCAAAAATCATGACAGCCATTCTCAATAGTTTCTGGCATTAAATTTATATAATTCCTGTATAAATCAAGAATCTTCATTTCATTTGCCTACTGTCGGTACAGGCGCTGTGCTGCCAAAATGGAGACATCATCATCGTTTCCTGCCTTGGAAGACAAGCCATTAGACAAGTTCGTGCAGAAATCTATCCCTTTGCTTCAGCAACTTCAAGTGCAGCTTCGACAACGTGCTTCGGATACAATGCACCCCTTGTTGAGACAAATAGATGTAAACTTCTTTTTAATTTATATTGATCATGGAAGATTATTAAAAAGATTGTGTTTACTCTTGTTTGTAGCCTTGTAGGTGTTGGACTAAAAGGTGGTTGTAGCCTGAGAGGAAGGACCTGAGCTTGAGCTTTTGTAGCAATTTTGTATAAAAGATTGGACCTAGGCCCCCCATCAAAGAGCCAATTGGCAACCATTTCAATGGTGTGCCTACCAATTTGGCCTCTGTGAATCCGGCCACCCATCCGGGGGTTTTGCTTCTAATATCAAGATTTTCTATGTTTAGTGTTTAGCAGGACATTCCAGCTCCAACAATGATGAGTGTGGGGGTGGGGGATGATGATGATGAAGCTGCTGTCATGGGCAGTAAGAAATGAAAAACGAACAACCATGATGCCTGGAACTTTCATTGTTCTTTGAATCAACACCAAAATCTCTGTGGACAAAACACATGACGATAGACACCATGTTACATAATATTTTGTCAAGGATTGATTAGAGAGTTCACCTTCATCCCCCAATTGGCAGGAATCTGAATCTGAATCTTATCAGTGGTCTAAGCTAGAGTACACTAGCTATAGGATGAGTGGGATGACATCAGGAATTGGGTCACAAATTTCTTGTCCTAATAAACTACACGTGGACCCTTCTGGGTACCAGCGAGCGAGGCTGTATCTGTATCTGTATGTGAGTTACCCAAGTCGAATACGACACACCTCGTATGTCTTTCAAAGGTCAAAAGAGAAACATCTCTCTCTCTCTGTGTTTTTAGTAGTAGTATTATAATTGTAATTGGAAACTCTAGAAAACATCAAAAACTATGGATTTTGTTACCCAGTTTTGGCATCTATCTGATACATGAATTTCTAATAATATCTTTTGTCGCTAAACAACTGCTAATTACCCTTTCGATAGTCGTGTTTTCTCCAATTTTTTGGATTATTTATATACAATAAATTTCTGCTGTGTGGAGACACGATGAACTGGAGATATGAGAATCACCTCCCTCCCACTAACTATAGTTTATATTACGATCAAGGATTTCAAAACGCTAACCTTTTTTTTTTTTTTTTTTTTTTTGTATATAGGTCCCCATGCTAATTAACTTAACCACCATTTAATTGTTTGAAGCTATCTAGGGCGCCGCCGACCGGAACCGGTAGCCGCTGAAGTAACATACAAAAGTACGGGCCTTTGTCTCTTTTATCTTTTTTATGTAATCTTTGTAGGGATTATTGTCATTGAACTTTAATTAGATGAAAAGCTGAAAAAAAAAAAAAAAACTAATTCATGATTTTTTTTATTATTATTGTATTTAATAAAAACAGCTGGGAATCCAGTTAGTAAACTACACACAAATTTAAAAGAAAATTTGATTTTCCCTCATACTTTCCTTTTCTGTTGTTTTTATAACACTTAATTCCTTTAATTTTCATTCTTAATTACCTATAGTTACCTATCCTATTAAATGAATTAAGTTTCGTTTCCTATTTTTTTTGGATAGAAGTTAATATCTTTTATTTTTATTCCTAATCGGTAAACAGTATTTAATGAGTATTTATTAGTATTAGATATGATTCGCACTTTATATTATAATGCAAGAGACTTTACTTAAATAACAAGTAAAACAAAATTCAATAACAGCAGCTCTCTCTGGTTATTTATTCTCAAAATAAGCAAATTGTCCACTTCCTCTCTTAGATAGCTACTCAACTCAACACTCCATGACTACTGCTTCTCTATTCTTCTTCTTCTTCTTCCTCATCTTATCATTCTCATCTTCCAATGTACGAACTATAATTCCATCCTCTGTTTTTTGCTTTAAATTTCATGACTCTTGTTTTGTTTCTTCTTGTATGTCTCTCTCTCTTGAAGTCATTGTCATTCTATTCTTCTTTGTTTTTTTGCAGGTTTATAGCAAAGAAATCACAACTCAGACAGGACAAAGCGCTACCTTTCGAGACAACCCATTTACAGCAAAAGCGTCGCTGGTCCGTTACTGGAACAAACACATCTCCAGCGCCGTCCCCAAACCGCCGTTTCTCCTCTCAAAAGCCTCTCCGTTGAACGCCGTTCACTTGGCCAGACTCACCAAGCTCGCCACCCAGAAGTCTCTCTCGTCGAACCTTCAAGCCTTCTGTTCTTTAGCCAACTTGATCTGCTCGTTTGATTCGTCTAAACCGGATCATGGTGATGCAACCAAACAAGGCAGCGATGACGCCAACTTTGCTGTTTATTCCAGTAAAAGCTTTGCAAGCTATGGCCAGTCTAGACTCGGCGGAGTCGACTCGTTCAAAAACTACTCGGACGGTATAAACACACCCAACGACTCGTTCAAGAAGTACAGCAGAGGAGCGACCGGCCACAGCGAAGATTTCACCAGTTACGCTAAAGACGGCAATGTTGTCGGCGAAAACTTCACCAGCTACGGTTCCAACGCCAACGGCGGCTCCGGGGAGTTCAGAAACTACGGGGATCGAGTCAACGTCCCGACTCTCCGGTTCGCCAGCTATGACTCGGACGGCAATAACCACAAACTCGGTTTCTCGAGCTATAGTAGCGAGACAAACTCAGGAGCCGAATCATTTATCAGCTATGGCAAGAACGGCAATGCTGGCCCAACCGAGTTCACCACCTATGCAGACGACTCAAACACTATCGGGTCGACTTTTACAGGTTACGGTGAGTCAGGGAATGCAGCCAATGACACGTTCAAAGGCTACGGCGACAAGGGCAACAACCCACATAACAACTTCAAAGGCTACGACGCCGGCGCGAACTCAGCGATCAGTAGCTTCTCAAGTTACAGAGATGGAGCCAACGTCGGTGAAGACTCGTTTCAATCATATGCCAGGAATGCAAATTCAGGCCAAGTGAGTTTCGCAAGCTATGGAAAAACATTCAACATCGGAAACGATACGTTCAAAGAGTACGGCAAAGGATCCGTGGGTCAGACCACTGTCGGTTTCAAGAGCTACGACAAGGGTCGTACATTCAAAGATTACATTAACAAAGGTGTCACATTTGCTGGTTACAACAATATAACTTCTCCTACTTCTTCACTCGACAGTGGCATTTCTGTAAATAGATGGGTGGAACCGGGTAAATTCTTTAGAGAGTCCATGTTAAAGCAAGGCAATGTTATGGTGATGCCCGACATTAGAGATAAAATGCCAAAAAGGTCGTTTTTGCCCCGGGCGATTCTGTCTAAATTACCGTTTTCAACCTCAAATCTGGCACAAGTGAAGGAGATTTTCCGCGCACGGGACAACTCGAGCATGGAGCGCGTGATCATCAACGCGCTGACCGAGTGCGAGAGGGCTCCGAGCCGGGACGAAACCAAGCGCTGCGTGGGCTCGATCGAGGACATGATCGACTTCACCACATCCGTTTTGGGTCACAACGTGGCGGCCAGGACTACCCAAAATGTGAACGGGTCAAAGCACAGAATCGTGATTGGATCAGTCAAGGGTATCAACGGTGGAGACGTGACGAAATCGGTGTCCTGTCATCAGAGTCTGTACCCTTACCTATTGTATTACTGTCACTCTGTGCCCAAGGTTAGGGTTTACGAGGCTGATATTCTTGACGTGGAGAGCAAAGAAAAGATCAATCATGGTGTTGCCATCTGTCATATTGACACGTCAGCTTGGAGTCCGGGTCATGGAGCCTTCGTGGCACTCGGGTCTAGCCCAGGAAAAATTGAAGTCTGCCACTGGATTTTCGAGAATGATATGACTTGGACCACCGTAGATTGAATTGAACCTTAATTGCTTGATTTTATTTTACTTTATTAGTACATGTTAAATTATCTTTTATTGAGATATCAATTTAGTTTTTGGATTGTTATTTGGTTTTTTGTTTTGTTAAATTTTTGGCCATTTTCAGAAGAAGAATAATAATATATGCTTCAATTCTTCAACTTTTCTTACTTCTTTGGAGCATGGAATTGGATTGATTCATGATTGCATCCAATCCCATCCAACATTTTTAATGTTTTATATTTATTTAAAATATTATAAAAAATATTAATAAGAATATAAACGTAATAAGAAGAGATTGGTCCAGTAGTATGCCCCTTATACTTGTGAGTTTAAGTAGTGTCCCCTCCTCTATATTTCGAATAAATTTAAATAGTTAAAATATATATATAAATATTATTTTTTTTAAAATTAATTGTAATAATTGTATTTTTTTTAAATGGTATAAATATTATATTTAAAAATATTAACCAAATTTAATTTAACTAATTTAATTTTTATTACTGGTTTAAAGTAATTTTATTTTACTCTAAATTTTAATTCAATTTAATTTTAAACAATTAATCTCACACTATATAAAATATAAAATATAATAATTTTTTTATTTAATTCTATATAATATTAAATAAAAGACAATACAATTTTTAATACAACCCTTCTTACACTAAATACATATCAACCTCAAATATATTCTTAAAATATTATTAGTTTTCTACAGTATAATTTAATAATGAATATTGTCAGTAAAAATACATAACCAATAAAATGTTGACAGGTAGACCCACATAGGAGGGCCCAAAATGACGTACTGATATGACTGGCAATTTCCATGAGGCCCACCGAGTTCAGGAATCAGGAGCAAATTTATTTCCGAGGTCAAGAAAATGTCAAACGAGCGGGCCAACTGCAAGACTATGACGTGCGCTATAAATAGAGGCGAGCCAAGGTAAAAAAAAGGATGAGGTTCCTAACAGCTTTGTCTTATTTCTCGGAGGTTAATATGAGTTTATTGATTTAACTGATTTGATTGTCAAAAGTTAATAGGTGATAAATGTGTTGGCGTCTCTTTTAAGTTTTAACGATGGTTGGCCTTTGCAGCAAGGTAGAAGTGTGAATTGGACTTCCATGAGAGCTGAAGACACTGACAATTCCAATCCTCAACGATAATTATATAATTTATTACGAATATAAAATATCACCAAACATCATGTGCAGTACTGAAGTATCAAAGGTGTGCAAAACGAGCCCCTAATTGCCTCACGGAAGGAAATCAAATAAATGCAATTTGGTGTCCGAATATTAGACAACTTTCATCATATTCCCCTTAAATTTTGCTTTCGAAGCGTCATGATTTGAAATAATGCTAAAGTGTTAGACAGAAATGGGACAGAATAATTTAACGAGCCATAAATAGTTATGATGAGACGTGGGCAGACAACACAACAACCACAAAGTTTTAAATCTGTCATATATATATATATATATATATATATATATATATATATATATATGGGGCCATAAAAGTGTTTCTCGATAAATAAAAAAGAGAGATTCCAATTCAAAAGATAGTGAGTGAAGGCTGGATATTGAAAGCAAACAGAAGCCATGCATGCTTGGTATGGTGCGGTCTTGCCAGAGCAAGAATAGGTGGCCAGCCACAGGTTGTATTTTCTTAGGCAGCTGCTTAAAGTACGCGTGTTGTGTAGCTCTCTCATGGTGCAGTCAAAAGGTAAAAGTGAGAACAAAGAAAGCATGGACAATGAGCAGCTTTGAGTGAACCCCAAGAAATGCACTTGCATGCACCACTTCTTCAAAAGTGCTTCCTCTCCTCTTCCCTACCAAAGTCAGGTCCTGTTGATGGATGGCAATGGCATCATATATATTGTTGATGTGCATATATGGTTAATACTTCGGTTGGCGATTCTGTGAAGAGAAACTGTTAGAAGGGACACCGATATATAGTCGGTAGTCACCCTCCGACGATCAAGTCAGATAATAAAAAAAGAATAAATCAATCCCAGAATGTAAGATCAAAAACAGAGAATTTAGGAATAGAAAAAACAAAAAGTGTTACCTAATGTTGGTCTCATGGCCCCTTTTGTAGGGGGGAAATAGGGTCGGCCACGGTTCAATTAGAACCAGACAATTCTGAACCGAGACAGGCCGTCCCAGTCCAGTCCGTTTCAGAAGCGGAGGACCAAAATCAGGACCAACAATCCCGGTTCCATTTTTTTAAAAAAAGGAACCGGAACCGCCAGTTAAGAACCGACGGTTCAGCCGATTCCGGTTCGACTCCTTTTTTCAAAATCAAAAATTTAAAAAATTATATATATATATATATATATATATATATATATAACCCAACACTATTAGGCCACATAATTTTTTTTTAAAAAAAAATATGTATATATAGCCCAACACTATTATTGGGCCACATACCACTTTGACCATATAACACTTTAATTTTTCTTTTATAACTTATCTTTTATTTACACCCAACCTTCTACACTACTCTTTTATTTTTAATGTGGGAGTAGTGTGCTTATCTAATTATCTTCTATATATACTCTATCTCCTACGCTCCTCTTTTATTTTTAATATGGGAATATGTACCAATATGAGAAAACGAACATAAGAGGCTAAATCATGTGCATTTTTGTGTGCTTTTGAGAGTGTTCAAGAAATTTTTTCCAAACCTTTTTTCATCACATTTCTGCTTCATCTCCTGTGTCAACATAAAAGACAAATACTTTCAAAAATGTTCAAATGGGCCATATAAAAACTAGATAAGATGTGTTATCAGTAATAACAATCACAACAAAACAAATAAACAATCATCTGAAAGCCTAGATGTTTAAATAGAAAAAAGATCAAACAAAGAAAAGGTTGAGATACCAACAAGCCCTAACAATCATGAATTCAACATCAACTGTATGCACTTGACCGACGAAATATATGTATATTTTGCATGAACACTTGGATGTTCAAGCAAAGTGTAATAAGTTTGTCTTTTATATACACTCTCCTTTTATTTTGTGATTATCCTTTTATTTATGAGTTAATTACACTCAACCTCCCTAAGGTTTGGCTAATTGCATTCGGAATTAAAGTTTGTATTAATGAACACTAACCTCCCCTCACGTTAACGTTGACCGTCAAAATAACCTTTGACTTTTTTCAAAATTTTTAAATGACCAAAATACCCCTATCAATTTATATTATCAATTTTTTTACTATTTATTAAAAAACCATTAATGGTGAAATCCAGATTGGATCTCCACTGTCCATCAACAATGATGAACGGTGGAGATCCAATCCAAGAAAAAAAAAATTGAATGTTCATCGAACCCTTCTGAGTTCAATCTCGAACCCAGAAGGGTTCGAATCGAACCCTCTGGGTTCGTGGAACCCAGAGGGTTCAAGATCGAACCCAGAAGGGTTTGAGATCGAACCCTTCTGGGTTCGAGATCGAACCCATAAGGGTTCGAATCGAACCTTCTGGGTTCGTGGAACCCAGAGGGTTCGATTCGAACCCTTTTGGGTTCGATCTCGAACCCAGAAGGTTCGTTCTTCGAACCCAGAAGGGTTCGATGAACATTCAAAATTTTTTTTTTTTTTTTTGTTTTGGTTTGGATCTCCACCGTTCATCATTGTTGATGGACGGTGGAGATTTAATGAATAGTAAAAAAATTGATAATATAAATTGACAGGGGTATTTTGGTCATTTAAAAAATTTAAAAAAAGTCAACGGTTATTTTGACGGTCAACGTTAACGTGAGGGGAGGTTAGTGTCCATTAATGTAAACTTTGTTTCTGAATGTAATTAGCCAAACCTCAGGGAGGTTGAGTGTAATTAACTCTTTTATATATATATATATATATATATATATATATATATATATATATATATATATATATATGTTCTTCATTTTTACTCTCTATGTTGTACTAATCTATTGTTTGAATCTATTATCGTAATTTATCCACCTCCTACACTAATTTATTGTACTAATCTATTATCCTAATCTATTGTTTTTATAGACAAGTTAAGGTACCAACCAATTTTTAACTATATTCTCAAAAGTCAAATCCCACATTGAAAGTACACAAGTTTTGAAATCACATTTGCTTATATATACGTATATATAACCATTTTTCCAAATTTCAAATTAAAAGTGCATAAGTTTTGACAACTACCTTTGCTTACACACACACACACGCACGCACGCACGCACGCACGCACACACACACACACACGCATGGCCCCGGTTTGGTTCGAACTGGGCGGTTCGAATCAAACCGGCGGTTTTTAACCGGAATTGTCGGTTCCGGTTAAAAACAAGTTTCGGAACTGAAAACTGGAATCGGGACCCCAGGTCCCGGTTCCGGTTAGCTTGAGGAAAGGAACCGGAACCGCCGGTTAGGAACCGGTGGTTTAAGGAACCGCCCAGTTCCAGCGGTTCCGGTTCCTGTACGGTTTTTGAAATTTTTTCTTTTTTAATTTCTGAAAATTTAAATTTTTTAAAAAATAAAATAAAAAAAATTTAAAATGTAATGTGGCTGTTGCCCTGAAAAGGCCAACGGCCACATACATGTCAGGTGGCAAGCAGCAGCCTGACAGTCTGCCACCCAAGGAACCGTTGCTCCTTGGGTGTAAAATTACCATTTAATCCCTTAAAAAATTACATATAGAGCCCCTAAATTTTTAAAAAATATATTATTTTTTTTCCTCAATCCAAAAAATTATATAAACTCCATTCCTGTTCAATTGAATTCACACCATTTTCTCTCAATCTCATTCTCTCATTCTCTTAATATTTCTCTCATTCTCTCAATTTTTCTCCAATTCTCTCAAAATCTCATTCAGTTATTTTCTCAATCTTGTTCTTGTTTTTCAATACTGCAATTTTTTTCGTTATTTATTTAAATTGTATTCTTTACCATTATAAATTTATAATGGCATCAAGACCGTCTATTTCCAGAGGCCGACGATCCTTTTTCAGAAGGTCCGTTTCCGGCAGAGACATTGAGCAAATACCAGATTTAAATGCTGGAGAAGTGCAAAGTCGTCGTGCCGCTGACCCATAATTAAATTTCAACAATGCAAATTTTGTTGAGTACCTACAACAGAGAGAATTTGAGGAGGTAATATTTGGTAATGATACTGCTCCTAATTTTACTCAGTATTCTCATCCCCATCTCTATGGGTCTGGGGCCCCTGGTCTTTTTTGTGAAAACCCTCCCCTTCCCCCCTCCCCCCCAAGTGAAACCGTACAAGGTCCACAGTCAGATTTGACAAAGTACAAATCTAAACTTTTTAAAGTTCATATGAGGAGGGTGGAGAAGGAATCGGGGGAAGTTGTGGTGACTTGCAACTATTGCAATAAAGATTTTAAGTGGAACAAATCCGGAGGGTACGGGATGTACTGGAAGCACATCAGCACCAAGTATCCAGTCGAAGCTGAGCATGAGCGTAGCCGAGGACAATACCAAATTTTCAGGTACACATCTCCTAACCATCCTTTATTTAAATATAGTGATGTAAATAATAGAGAACAACTAGAAAGAATGGTAGCGACTGAACATCTTCATTTTAGTTTTGGCGAAAAAACTGGTTTTTTAAAATATTGTCATAATGCTTTAAATCCCGCTGCATGTAGAGTACCTAGGACCACATTAAAACGTACCATGTGTGACATTTATATATAAAAAAAAAAGCATTAGTTAGATATTTTCAAAATTATATGGGTCGTGTATCTGTTTGTGCCGATATCTGGAGTGATCATTAGCAAAAACATTCATACTTAGGACTTACTTGCCATTATGTTGACCAATCATGAGAGTTGCAAAAATGAATTCTTGCATTTAGAGTTTTTGACGACACCCATACTGCCGAAAATATTTACAAATTAATGAAAAATATTTTTGAAAAATACTGTATTGAAAATAAAATTTTTGCAATTGGTTTTGATAATGTTGCAAACAATACTGCCGCCGTTCCACAATTAATTCAATTGTGTCAACCCTACTCTGGCGGCAGATGTTTTCATCAAAGATGTGTTTGCCATGTTTTAAATATATGTGTACAATATGGTTTGCAAACACTTCAAGAATGGATTACAGCAATTAGGGATGCCCTATACTATTTGTGGAATCATCCTAGTACTATGAAACAATGGGCTAAGTATTGTAAATCTAACGGGAAACATCCAATTAGGTTTTCCCGTGATGTTCCAACTAGTTGGAACTCCACATATAAATTGTTTTGTGAAAGCTATGACTATAGATAATTATTAGTTAGATTTATGCAGCATAATGTTAGTAGCGTTAATTTGTATGCTCATCATTGGGATGTTTGTACTAAAATTTGCATGTTTTTAAAAGTTTTTCATGATGCAACTACCGCTTTATCCGGTATATATTATCCAACTTCACATTTATTTTTATGTGAAGCCATTAATATTGTAGATGCACTTAATGAATGTGCACAAGTATTGGAACTATCTGCATGTGTTGCTGCAATGAGAGATAGATGGTTAAATTATTATAGGGACATTCCTTCGATTTATACTGTTGCTTCAGTTTTTGACCCTAGGTGTAAATTTGATAGTTTATATGAATATTTAACACTTTATTATCAATCTTTAGGGCTACACAACGTAGATCTTAGTGCTTTATATAATAATGTTAGACAATTATTTTATTCAATGTATGATGAATACCTTTCTGTATACGGTCCCTCGCTGAACATTAATATTCAGCAACCGACTGCAAGTGAAAGTAGTCATTCTCGTTCTCGCTTTCCCTCATTAAGGAAGTTAGGATCAAGCGTGTTGTCTAAAACATAAGGAAACAGAGGAGTTCTTCGTCTTCATCAACCTATGTTTCAGAGGTTGATCTTTACGTAAACACCTCTTTTGAGTTTTTGGACACCGAAGACTTTAATATCCTATATTGGTGGAAGGAACACGCAACTAACTTTTCAATTTTGGCCCTCATTGCCAAGCAAATTTTTGGAACCCCTGTCTCGACCGTGGCAGTCGAACAGGAATTTAGTGCAGGTGGCAATGTTCTCGACGAAAGATGGGCATTGCTCAGTCCTGACTCAATACAGATTCAGGTCTGTGTTGACGACTGGACTAAGGCCTCATACCAGCGGTAAGAATTGGATCTCGTGTCCGACGATAATGACTTCTTCGACACCAATGACGATACAACGGCTACCAAAGGAACAAGCGACGATTGATCACCTCCGGAACATAACAGGTAAAAGAACTATGTGGGCTTTAATTCCTCCTAGAGGATACGTAGACAGCTTAATTGAGGTAAAATTAAGTGCAAGCCCTAATTTTTTATTTATTTATTTTATTTTATTTTAATTTTATAGTTTTATAATATTATTATTATCTTAATAAATTTCTTATTGAAGTTGAACAAATGAACCCTTTTATTTATATATTTAAATTTTTTTATTAATTTATTTATAAATTTTAATTTTATTTAATTTTAATTATTTTTTTAATTTTTCCGAAACCGCCGGTTTGGAACCGGAACCGGGACCGGGCCTCCCCGGTCCCGGTTCCGGTTACTTAAAAAATTGAACCGGAACCGCCGATTCTGTTCAATTGGCCATGACTAACACACACACACACTTTTCTAAAAATTTTATTCCACATCCAAAATGATCAAAGTGGTATTACCTTCGGGTCATCCATTTTTAATTTTTTTAAGAATATTTTAATTTTTTTTTTTAAATATTTAAAAAAATTGGAATAAGTTTCAGAACCGAAAACGGTAACCCCCCCCCACCCGGTCCTAGTTCCTGTTCTCCTTCTAGAAGAACCGAAATCTGCGGTTCCAGAACCGCGACCATCCCTGTGGGGAAATCACTATTACTACTCTGCACCTGACTAATTTGATTGATTGACTGATTGACAATACATGTAACACCCCCCGACCCGACCCGGCTGGACCGACCCAGGGAGCGCTACTCGGACTTTCAAAACTTTCTAAATTCTTTTTAGATTTCAAAATCATTGTGAACCCATAAAACAAATTTTCAAATCATTGGAAACCATAGAGTTTATTATTTTAAAAATCATTTTCGAGTGAGCCCGATCAATAAAACTTTTTACAAAAATTCGGCAGAGTTTCGTTTGTTTTTCGGATTTCCCAAAACCTGCTTTTACACAAATCAATTCAAATTCAATTCTCAACAACACTTCTATAACGTTTTCAAACAGTTTCGCACTCTGCCGTTTAGTGCGACTTACCATCACAATTTATAAAGTATAACAAATCAAACTTTAATATTTACAAACATAATAACAATATAAGACAGAAATTATAAATAATTGAGTACAAAACATATTTACAGACTCACTGTATATGCATGTTTACAAAATACATATATAACAATAGAACTACCCAACTGTAGTAATTCTGTGACTCGGTCTGCAACTCTTTCTTCCTTCAGTCTTTAGCTTCTTCCGGATCCCTGGTACCTACGCGTTAGAAACAAAACTAACGCGCTAAGCATATAGCTTAGTGGGTGTACTATAAACTCAATTAAATAAACCACAATATAAATATCTTTTAAGAAGAAATAAATCACAATATGAATTTCATTTCTAATCATGTACAAATCAAATGAACTTCAAAATCAAATCATAAAACAGTTTCCATCACTTTAATTTCCATAATAAAAACAACATATACAATCGATTAATAAATTCATTCAATTCACTTCCCAATTCATTTCAAATCTGGCCCGCTAGAATACTAAACATAACAGGACTGGAATATGGGTCAAACTCCCACCGAGGACGAATCCTACGAGTGGTACGTGTCTCCCAACTCTAGGACCGTGGGTACGGAACCTAGAGAGGTACATAACTCCCTATCCCAGGAACGAATCCTTGGGAAGGTACATGGCTCCCAACCCCCAGGACGAATCCTGAGGAGGTACGTGTCTCCCAGCCTCTGGACGAATCCAAGAGGAGGTACATAATAATCATCAGTATCAATCAGTAGCGGCGCAGTACTGCTCAGTAAAACCCAGCTGGTATACCAACCTCCTATATCCATTTCTATGTCTAAGTATCCTAGGGCCGTTTCAGATAAACTATATTCACAATAAATGTCGCAATAGTTACTCAATAACAATAATTACTCAATAAACATACAAATCACATAATATTCTTCAAGAAACATAATCAATAATTTTACGAAAATCTAAATCAAGTATTTTAACGAAATCGAAATGTTCGAAAATACAATCGAAATACGATCTATCATAAAATCGGTCCGAAATCAACCATAGATCTACAAATCATCGATTTTACATATAAAATAAACACTTTTCATACGAATAATCGAAACCGAAAACTTTTAACGAAATCGAAAATGAAACGAAAACGAGAAACGAAAACGAAAACAAAACAATAACGAAAGACTTTTCGTAACGATTCCGAAAACAAACGTACACCAACCTCGATATCGTTTTTCGTTCTAGAGATCGCGGTTCTACGATTTTCTTTTCCTTCCCTTTCCTTTTTCTCTTCACTTTTCCTTTCCACTTTCTTCTTCCTTTTCTCCTTTCCTTTCTTTCTTCTTTCTTTCTCTTTCTTCTTCTTCTTCTTCTTCTTCTTCTTTTTTCTTTCTTTTCTTCTTTCTTTCTTCTTCCCTCTTTTCTTTTCTCGGTCGCTGTCTCTCCTTCTCTTCTCTCGCTGTTTTCTGGCTTCTGCGAGAAGCTTCTCTTTTTTTTTTATATTTTTTTTCGCTACCTCTCCTTCTCTTCTCTCGGTCGCGACGTGCTCACTGGAGCATTCGCACCGCCTTCGTCGCAAGCGCACCTTGGTCGCGCTGGAGATCGCGTTGCTCGCTGCCCGAATTCGACGTTTTCATCGCGAGCAGTTCATCGCGACCTGTGGTCGCGGTGACTGGTCGCGATGCTCACTGCCAGAAATCGCGTTTTCCATCGCGAGCGAGCCATCGCAACCTGTGGTCGCGGTGACCAGGTCGCGATGCTCTCTGGTTCAGTTTTCAATTTTTCATATATTAATTTTCACCCCCTCAAATAGTAAAATTTATTTTCACATATATAACATTAATTACCCGAAATCCGGGATGTTACAATACAGGTGATGGAAAATCGGACATTGTTGCTCCTCCGACCGAGGTTCGGATGTTTGTCTCACCGATCAAGAATAAGTAAAAAAGTCTCCGAATTTTGAGCCACGAGGTACAATATTATTGGTTGCATAGTGTTAACCTTGATTGTACTATCACTTCCCCCCAGAATCCCTCTCCCAATCACAAGTCAGGGGAGGGGTTCTCCATTATAACTGGATCAAGTGAGGTTGTGCCGGTGGATGTTCTTGCGTTCAGTTGGTAGATAATGAAGCTCAAAGTTCACTCTCCATAAAGTATTGCAAGACTTCGATGTTTGCCTTAATTAGGATCCTCAACGGTCGACTGACGGTTCGTTTTTCTAGAGAACGTGCCACCCTAATATACTGACACGCTGTCACAGTAATCATGCTGTTTCATTTATCGAGGTCGCACTCACCCATGGATCTAAATAAGGATCAACAGTTGAGATTAGATTAGAATTTTTATAAATAGGGGGTCTCCCTTCTAATTGCCATCGGTAGTTCTTCATCGTAGGTGAGTATCCGACCCCTTATTTGTGTCATTTTCTTTTCCTTTTTACTTTTTTATCATGTTTTCAATTCCTCCAGAGGTAGTAGCCAGACTACCTAGGGATAGAGAGTTTGCTAGTGGTCCAGAACCAGGATCGGCGGCATTCCACCCTGCTTTCTTTGAAATCGAAGTTAGACTCCCCCTCAAACCGTGTCTTAAGAGGGTTTGAGGTAGATCGGGATCGCTCCTGGTCAGCTAAGCCTGAACGGTTGGAGGATCCTAGTCGGAATGTGGTCTTTGTGAAAAGTTATTGGGGCCACTTTCAAGCCATCGTTTTAGGAGATCCAGCATTGCTAACGCCTAAATGCTCACACCAAGGGTGGCGACAGATGGTGGCATTTGGCTAGCTGCAGCAAACACCGTGGCGAGACACTCATCACTGGACTCCCGTCTTCTAACAAGGAGTGGAAGAAGACGTGGTTCGTCGCCACAGGCTAGGGGTCTGACATTAAGATCGATGGAAGGGCTCAGAGGCTCAGATCGGTGTTTGCTTTTTCAGGTTAGTGTAGCTTAAGTGATTGCTTTCGGTATTCGCCATCTGAAGATGTCATAACAACATTTTTCTCTCCCCCTTTTTTTAGGAACTTGGGAGTAGGTTTACTTCGAGTAGCTGACCCCCAAAAAACATGAGCACGTCTTTGAGGCTTGGAAAGTTGACTCAGAGTCGAGGCACGTCGATTCACTCCTTAACGACGAGTGGCTTCTTTCTTATGGCTTCATACAAAGGATCTCTCATCAGAGGCAGATCAGCGTGAGGCGTAACCGAGTGAAAAAGAGTAAGCCTCTTCATTTGGATTATCATTTTAATTTGCATATAAGCTTCTGACTCTGCTATTTTCAGGAAAACTAGTCGTTAAAGTGAAACAGAGGATGCAAGGACGAACCTTTCATACGAAGGGGAAAAGAAAGGTCAGTGAGGCTTCCAAGAAGCCCAGAAGGAGCGTCTCGAGGTTTAGTTGGGGTACGATATCAGTGCCGGAAGACTTCAAGAAAGCTTCTCCTTCCAAGAGGGCTAGCGGGGCCAAAGAAACCCCGATAGAGGATGCTAACCGAGAGCCAGCTACTTAAAAGTCGAGTCCCCGGGTTTTTCACTTCCCCCAATTACCATGCCCCTTGTTGTGATCCCTATAGCGGAGAAGACATCAAGCTCGGGGTCTGTAAGGGCAGAGCAGGTCCTCATCGGCGCTGACCGTAGCTATTATTTTTGCGACCCCAGAGAGATTCCAAACACTTACGCTTTTGGGGGAACAAGGCCGACGGTTGGTGTTTTTGGTTTAGAGGTCGCTTTCTCACCTAAAGAGGCCATAGACTTCATATTCGTTAACGCTAGGAGTTTTATTCGGTGTACCGAAGGTGTGGGGCTAGGAAAGCTATCTAATGATGACCGAATAAGGCTTGCAGCCTTCCACACCTGGACGGTAGTTCACATTTTGATGTTAACTTTACTATTGGTAACCCCCTTTTTTTAATTACATAACCGGTGCTTTTCAGGCATTTACGAGCCTTCAGAGTCAAGAAGTTAGGTTGCTTCGGGAACACTTGAAAGACCTGGAGTGTACACTTGTCATTCAGAAGGACCTGAACACATCAAACCAAATCAAGTTAGAGAATGCCTGTGCGGAGATTATCACTCTGAAGCTGGAAAACGAAAGGCTCAGGAGAAAGGCTAAGGCAATTGAAGCATCGATAGAAGATCTAAAAGAGGCAACGACAAAGGGAGCAAAAGCGGTGGAATATAAGTTAAGAGCCGAACAAGCTCGGGGGATCATCTATCGCTTGAAGAAGGAATTTGAACCGCACGATCGACCGGCGGTTGAAATCATAAGAATTTATGGACGCGATCGAGCTGGAGTATATGAGAGAATCCACGGAGACTAAATTCTTGATTTCTAAGGTGGATCCCAACTTCAATTTTGAGAGGCTGGAGGAGATGCGAGCAGATGAGCTAGCTAGGACTGCATCCAACAACCTGCAGAGGTTACATTTGAGAAAGAGCCTTCGAAGAACTCTCTTGATAAGGTTGACGTCCAAGACTCAGATGGTGATGATGATGTTGAGGTGGTGCATGTTGGGATTTATACCCTAAAACTTGTAATTGTAAACAGTTAAAGACTTAATAAGAATTATTCAGATTATCATTCTAGTTTATAAATGTTTTATATTCAGTAATACATTCGTATTGTGAAAGAACATCTTATATTGTAAGATGTAATTTCAGAATGAGTATATGATAATCATATACAGAGAGGATTCATTTTGAGACATGCAATCTAAAGAGTCCGTAAAGAGCAAACAAAGTTGGGTATTTTGTTTGTGATTGATCTACTGCTGCGGTCTATTTTGTAAAGTACGTTGGTCTTATCCTAGACCGTTAATGTAATTGACATGAGAATTGAGGCACCTTATATGATGAGATCATATAGGACTGGACCATGATTTATATAAATCTCTCACCAAGATCCATTAGTAGATAAGATTCATATATAATCGATAAACGATGGCTATTTATAGGTGATCTTAATCTTGAGTGTCTTATTGACTCCTTCAGGTTGGATCGTGACTTTTGATTTAACATGAGTTAGGTCAATATGAATCTCGACCAATACCTCCATATCTTGAAGTTGCGGTTTGGCTTGTAGCTGGGAAGATTTAAACACAATAGTGGAATTTACTCCTTATTGATTGAAGTAGATGAGTAGCTCCCTTAAGGATTGATTCGGGGCTTGAACGATTATGAGCTCTCTCCTTATTCCGTGGGGAAGACAGGATTTAATTGTTCATTAAAGAATCAATGGTACTTAAAGGAAAAGATATTTCTAGAGGGGTATAACGGACTTTATGACTCAGCTCTAGTTATGAACTACTTGTGAAGGATCACACTATATGCAAATAATTATATCAATGGATGCTGAGATTTCAGATTGTATAAACACGTCTACAGTTCTGAGAGTGCAGCCTCGAGTTTTTAGTGTAATAACACCAATGTTAATAATCGTGAAATATTAATTAAAGAGTTTTAATTAATATTACTAAGTATTATTGGAGCTCAAAAATATGGGTTCATTAGGTCCCCTTGCTAGCCCTTATGGTTGTTGGTAACAAGGGTCCCGGTAGATTAGTTGGATGGTCCAATTAATAACTGTTACGAAAGTAATACGATTTAATTAAAAAGAATAATTAAATAATGTGATTATTTAATTAATTAAATATTTAATAAAATAATAGAAATTATTAATTATTAATTCTATTTAAATAGAAGGTTACGAAATCAAACTGTGACAGGGACAAAAGAATTAAAATAATAGGATTATTTTAATGGTTCAAAAGGTCAAAGGTTCAAGTCTTTAGGGAGATCAAAATAAATAGGATTTAGAATCCTATTTGACCTGATCAAACCAAAACCCTAAAGAGCTAGTATATAAGAATTATATAGCTAGAAAAATTGACCTAATCACAAGTGAGAAACGCAGAGGCAATTCGGCCACCCAAGAGAGAAGAAAAGAAAGAAGTTTTTTTTTCTAACTCTCCCTTTCTTTGCAGGTGCGGCCATAGGGAGAAAGAGTTTTCTGTTTGTTTTTTCACGTGACATCCATCTCTTATAGTGATGTATCCACACACGCGTTGTCAGACCGCGGGTTATAGCTCGAAAAATCTGGTGGTAGATCGAAGATTCAAAAAAATAAAATCAAGAAAAAAGTACGTAATTTCATATAATCTTTTTCTGCGTATATACAGGAACTTGTTCGTGATTAAAAAATAAATTTTCAATTAAAAGAAAATTTTTGAAACCTAATTCTGCATTTTATATGATAATTAAACGTTTTCTAAAACTCCCTTCAATGCAACCCACCTAGTAAATTATTTTTAATTTTTTGTGTATCTTATCAACTTTATTATTCTGATGTTTAACTTGTTGCACCCCACGGGGGTATTTATATTTAATTTTGATACTACGCCCTTTAGGTTGTTTGCTTGTCTCTGATGCACTGCCCTTCGAGGGCTTTTTTTTTTTTATTTTAATCAAGTGTTTACCTTCGGGGTATTGTTTATTTTTGAGGTGTTACCCTTTGAAGTCTTTTACTTTTTCTCTTCTCTACTTTATTAACATATCTATCGAATAAAATTTGAATCTGGATCTTGATCCAATCGTGGGTTATCACTCTGATTACTTAAATATCCCGTGGGATTATCTCGTTCGAACACTGACCATTCGTGGAGACTACAACATAATGATTAAGTACCGTCATCTCATAAGGGACTACAACATACGTAACAAAACAAATTACAAATCCTCCAAATAATAAAATAAACTACAACTCTTCTGAATAGAAAACATAATTAGGACTACCGACGAGAAGATCCACTGACCATTATAAAATGGTTCAGGAGTAGTATTTCTTCAGATGATCCGTGTTCCACGGATTTTTCAGTAGAGTTCCTCTGAGGGTTGAGAGTTTATACGCTCATATCTTTCCTAACATTTCCAATCGGTAGGGGTCTTCCCAATTGTCACTGAGCATTCCAGTTATAGGGTTTTTTGTGCTTGGTATTACCTTCTTCATAACAAGGTCACCGACCTGGAACCTCCGTGACTTAGCCTTCGTATTGTAATACTTGGTGGTACACTGCTGAAGGGCAATCGCTCTAAGTCTAGCATTTTCTCTCTATTCTTCAAGCTCCTCCAGACTAGCCCTCTACTCAAGATCATTGTCAATTGGGGTATAATTCTGCACCCTCTTGGTTCTAATAGCGGTTTCGGTCGAGAGGACCGCTTTTGTACCAAAAGTGAGTGAAAATGGCATCTCCCCTGTTGAGGTGTGAAGCATTATTTTGATGGCCCACAACACCTCCGGTAGCTTATTGACCTAGAGCCCTTTCTTGACTTCCAACTTGCATCTCAGAAGGTGTTTCACAATCTGATTTACAACCTCGACGTGGCCATTAGTCTGTGGATGGGCCGGATAGGCGAACCTCAAGCTAATATGAAACTCCTAACATATAGCTCTGAAGTTTGCGTTGTCAAATTGGGTACCATGATCTGTGACAATGACCTACGGGACACCAAATTGGAATATTATGAATTTCTTGACAAAATTGGAGGCGTTCCTCTCTGTTATCTTCATTACGGCCTCCGCTTCTACCCACTTCGTGTAGTAGTATCGCGTATTTTTTATGAGATGAGCCAGTAGGAAGAGGATCTATGATATCAATTTCCCACTGTGTAAATGGCCATAAACTTATCATTGGAGTGAGCTCCTCGACGGGCTAGCGCGGTATGGTCACCGTCCTTTAACACTAGTCATAATTTTTGGCATAGGTCTGTAAGTCTTTGAACAGCGTTGCCCAATAATACCCTTGGCATAGCATCCAGTGGGCCAAGCTCCTTCCCCCCGAGTGACTACCGTAGACTCCGCCATGGATCTTGGCTAGGATTCAGCGGGCTTCGGAGGCATCAACACACTTTAGAAGTGGATGCAAGTAGCCTCTCTTATAGAGTTGGCCTTGATAAATCACATACCTAGCGAAATTTCTTGTGATCCTTCGTGCCTCCATTCGGTTGTTGGGTAGGCGAGCATTTAACATATACTCGATGATGGGGTTCATCCAGAAAGACTCTATTTCTTTAGTTACTCCAATCTGAGGCTCCCCAAAGTCATTATCCAGACTCGGTGAGTCCAACTCTGTGATAGTTATAGTTCTAGGGAGCTTCGCGACGGTGGCTGATGCTAATTTGGCAAGGGCATCTGCCTGGGAATTCTGATCTGTGGCTATTCGATGAAACTTGCATTCTTGAAAACTTTCTTTGAGGCTCTGAACAATCTTAAGATACCTGATCATATACTCGTCCTACACTTGGTAGTCATTGTTCACTTGATTTACTATCAATTGGGAGTCGCTAAACACGTTAAGATTCTGAATTCTGAGTTCAGAAGCCAATCCCTGTATCAGAGCTTAATACTCGGCTATATTGTTGTGGCATTGAATCCAAATTAGAAGGCTATTTGAGTAATAATTCCTTCAGGATTTTCCTGGTAGTGATAATCAAGGCTAACACCAGCTTTTCAATCTCCGGATACCGCCTCTCGGGGTCATTCATTATTTTGCTCACATAATAAAATGGTTTTTGCACCCTCGACTCCTCTTTTATCAATACCGAGCTAACCACGACCGCCAATACGGATAGATAGAGATACAACGTCTCACCATGTTGTGGCTTTGAAAGCATTGGATGACTAGCCTGATATTGCTTCAATTCTTGGAAAGTTCTCTCACATTCGGAGTTCCATTGGTTGCTAGTATTCTTTTTCAGGGCTCGAAAGAATGGCAGGCAACGGTTCGTCATTCTGGAGACGAACCTTGATAAGGCGACTATCCGACCTGTGAGCTCTTAGATCTTCTTAGTGGTTCGGGGGCTTCTGAGTTCTTGACTGACTTTGATTTTATCTGGCTTTGCTTCAATCCCTCTCTGGTTGACCATGAAACCCAGGAACTTCCTTGAACTAACCTCGAAAGTGCATTTCTCGGGATTTAGCCTCATATTATACTTTCGGATGGTCTCAAAAATCTCCCTTAAGTCAGCGCAATGGTCGATGGCTTTTAAAGACTTAGTCAGAATGTCATCCACATAAACTTTCATGTTGCTTCCAAGTTGAGGTGCGAACATAGTATTCATAAGCCTTTGGTAATTTGCTCCTAAATTTTTCAGTCCAAAGGGTATAACTTTATAACAATACATACCTCTGTCATTAACAAAGGCAGTCTTGTCCTCGTCTGGCTCAAACATTTGAACCTGATTATACCCTGAGTAGGCATCCATGAAACTTATAAGTTGATGTCCATAAGTTGATGTCCTGAAGTGGAATCTACAAGTTGATCTATGCGAGGAAGGGAAAAACAATTCTTAGGGTAAGCCTTGTTTAGGTGGGTGAAGTCAACACACATTCTCCACCGATTATCTTTCTTCTTTACCAAATACCACATTTGATAGCTATTGGTTGTACTGGAGAGGGCGAATGAAGTTTGAATTTAATAACTTGGAGACCTCGGATTCAATGGCTCAGTATCATTCGAAGTTGAATGACCTCATCTTTTGGCAAACGAGCTTAAAACTTGCATCGACATTTAGCTTATGAACTGTGACAACTAGATCCATTCCGGGCATATCATTGTAATTCCAAGCAAAGATGTCCATGGATTCGGCAAGTAAAGTGATGAGGTCCTTCTAAAGTTCGGGCTGAAGCAGCATTCCAACTAACACCGTCTTGGGTGGAACTGTGTTGGCTAGCTCAACACGTTCTAATGGTTCGATGGGGTCCCCCGATGGCTTGGAGGCTAGATCCCTAGAGTTCAGACTGATCACTTCCTTTTCTTCAAACTTCAAACTATCGTAGAGACCTGCCAAGACTCCAACTGATGTTCGTTTTGGCCTCTGCCTACGCCTTTGTGACATCGATGGATTTTCAACTGTTGCTACCAATAAGCTACCAGAGTCTACGATGGCATTCCGATCTATCTCAATGCACCTTCGATATTCATCTTGACCATCTTTTACTTCTCCTACCCCATCTTCTAAATGGAATTTTCACTTCTTACAATATACAATGTCCACCGCTTTTAGGTTGTACAAGATTGGTCATCCGATCGGTATATTAGAGGGGAAAGGTATATCCACGACCTAGAAAGTTACCCATAGAGTACGAATAGCAGGGCAACTTCCAAACCTCACGGGTAGATACACTTCCCTTAACAGCCTGGTTCTGTGGCCACTGATGCCTCTTATACAGTACCTAGAGGGCTGGAGTTGTTCAATCCTGTATCCGAGTTGTTATACCACCGACCAGTGAATTATATCCATCGAATTTCCATGATCAACTAGCACTCGCTTCATCATTCGGTTGAACACTTTAACTGTGTTATGGGTAATTTTCACAACACAACCGCTATGTCATCATTAGCAATTAAATGAGGTTGTTTGATCTAATGCATAGCCCTTTGAAGTCAAAAGTTGCTCCGATGTCGTTTGGAAGTAAACAACCGAAAAGGATCTCAGCTGAGAGGAAAATAATCCAACATCATCAATGTCCTCGCAACACACTAGTTGATTGTCAGTGTCAACAGAAAACAGTATGGCCCGTGTCAGCGCTAAACCTGACAACCTGCGACGCGCCTGATTAATATTTAAAATGAACCTGGCTGAGTCAGAACTTTGTCGTCAGGGAATTCAAGCGTATTAATTGCCCTAACACTATAGGTTACCGTTCAACCACACATTATGTCCAATCAACAGGCAGACTCTCCGAGAAAACAGATATTGCATTTTTTAGGGTAACACATAACTGACAACGCTTTCAGACATCCTGAATATTCCCAAAATAGAAGAAGGTAATGAGAATGTCTAGGTGATTATAAATAAGGTCATTGATGAATAGAAATGGTATGTTATTTAATATATTCACCAACCCTAAAAACTCTAAGAATCAATCCATTAATTCTTCCACTACTTTGGAACTGACTTGATTGTCGGAGAACAATCGCCAGCTAAAGTTTGGTACCCCTCATTGATCTTTCTTTGTATTATCAAATTTTTGCTTCACAACTAGTGTTGGCTAAGTTTTCATCACGGCCAAGAACTTCCTCGCAGGATTTAAAGGGATAAATATGACATTATCAACTCAACTGCCCACTAGATTTTCATACGTGGCGTTGTTGACCATTGTTGACCATCCAATCCATTTTTTACCATCAACAAACCGAAATCACTAAGGCATCACAATGAGGGTATTTCACACCTTCAGTATCAGAAGGAGAAAAGCTAATGGGGCCCCAATCGGTAGGCGATTACGGTGCATCCCCCGTGATGCATACGTCCTGCATGAGGTCTGAAGTTAAAGCTCTTGCATCTGTTGAGACACGGTATTGGATTATATAATTAATTGGCTCATCGTCATCAGACTACGGCCCCCTAGTTAAATGTCTACCATCATCTACTACTTTAACCTTCATAGGCGGCTACTACTGAACACACTTCTGCAACTTCTCACTCTTGATTAATTCTTCAACATGCTATTTCAAATCAAAACAATTCTTTGTTTTGTGGCCCGTGATCTCTGTGGAAATCACATTGCTTCGTAGGATCTCTTTGCTCTGGAGGTGTATTCATTGGACCCGGCCATCTGAGCAACTATGCCTTCCGAGCAATCTCAAACACCTGATTCGTAGGAAACTTCAACGGGGTATACCTATCAAACTTGCTCTTCGGAATCCTTCATTCGCGAGTTGCCTACCCGGTGTTAACCTGACCCTCGTCTTTCGAAACCTTTCCCTTTCCTTTAACTTTGTTGAACCAAGGCCTCCTGGGGTTCACCGAATAAGTGGCAGCTTTAACCTTCCCTTTTACTCCACTGATTTTCTCAGCGGTCGCATATTTTTCATTCTTTCCATTAACTCCCTGTAGGAGGATGACCCATTCTTTGACATCGACCATCCTGGAGCCCTTCGGTGAACGCCACAGAGCCTTCATATCACTGAAATTCTAGACTTGCTGGGTTGCCTCTTGAAACCTCTTAACATAATCTCGTAAGCTCTCCCCCGGCTGCTGTTTCACAGAGGAAAGATGCACTATGTGACTTCTACGCTGCCTACTTCCGGCGAATCCATTCCTAAACTCCTTCTAGAGCTCAGAAAAACTGGGATATACTCTGTCTTCGGAGTCCACTTATCCAAGTTCAAGCATCTCCCACAAGGGTCAAAGGAAATATTTTTGCACTTTAACACATCGGAGGTGTCCTGCATATTCATCTAATCAAGGTAGGTGTCGAGAGAATCATCTAGGTCGCCTGTACCATTATATCCGCACATGTCCTTGCGGTGTATCTTTACATGATTTGGTATTTCAACGAAGGATATTTCCTCTGTGAATGGACTCTCTCGTTCCTCCCTCATCTGAGCGATTCCATCACACCCATAGACTCGCTCTTGAAGATCTTCAACTTGGTCCATAAGGTATTAGAGGCGAGGATCCAGCCCGTTGCCCAGAGAATCTCAGCGTAGATTTGGCTAATGTCTCACCCTTCGTCCATCCTCCGGATCAGGCGCATACTCTTCTCGTTCTTTACAGGATCTGGTAACCCCAGCTATCCTCTGATCCCTCACATCGACCAATGGGTTCGAATCTATTCCTTCCCGCCTCCGTTGTACGTGATCTGAATCTAATCTTAATATCACCTCATCGAAATCTCCTCAACGTCTGGCTTTCATCATATCAATAACTCGGGCTATGCTTTATGTCAGATGCTGCACCTGCACTTCTAGATTTCGGACCAGCGGATTCTCATCTGGCGGAAAAAATTGACGAGTTTAGGGCGGATGTTGGCATTGTTAAGTCGGAGGAGGATGTTGGGCTCGTTGGGTAGGATAATAATTCGAGGGATACCCATACGGAAAATAACTCGGTTGTGAAAGGACTTCATAATAGGGATCTGTGTACTGCGAGTAGGGATTTGTGTGAGGGTAAGGTGGATGATGAGCATATTGGGGGAGTTCCTGCCAGAGAGGCGGTGGGTCTGGCTGATACTCTGCATTTATATCTGGTAAATTCTGATCTTCAGGTCCGGGATTCATTTTGTCTCCGCAGAGGGTTTAAATTCACGCCCTCCTTCTAGTGTCGTATGTTGATGCGCAAATATGGTTAATACTCCGGTTGGCGATATTGCGAAGAGAAACTATTAGAAGGGATATCAACATATAGCCGGTAGCCATCCTCCAACGATCGAGTCAGATAATGGGAAAAGAATAAATCAACCTCAGAATGCAGGATCAAAAACAGAGAATTTAGGAATAGAAAAAAAAAGTGTTACCTAATGTTGGTCCCATGGCCCTTTTTATAGTGGAGAAATCATTGTTACTGCTCCGCATCTGACTAATTTGATTAATTGACTGATTGACAAGACATGTGATGTGAAATCGGAAATTGTTGTACCTCCGACCGAGGTTTAGATGTTCGACTCACCGATCAAGAAGAGGTAAAAAATGGTCTCTGGATTTTGTGCCACGTGACACAATATTATTGGTTCTATAAAGTTGACCTTGACTATACTATCATATATTTATTGATACAGTAACAATTAGAGACGCAAATTCCAATTTTAGGCAAAGTGTCTGGCCCGGACCCCACCACTAAAGGGTCCCTGACAAAGTTGCAAAAATGAAATGTAGTATGTAGATCTTCACTAAGACACTGTATCTGCAGCCTCAAAATCACACCATACTCATTAATATAAACAATTTTCAATAATGAAAATATCTTAAATTAAATATCCCATAACAAGATTGCTGTGAAATTGGATTAAATTAACTTCTTCTTTTATGGGAAATTCTATACTTTGCTGGAAGAGGATTTGGCTCTGGGCTACTTTTCAAGATCCAATAATGGAAACCAAGAGAAACCCATTATGTGAGCCCATGTATCGTCCATTTATATCCAAAAAGCAAAGACGATCCGTTTCATTTTATGTGTGCACGCCATAAATATGTCACTTATCACATTCATGAATGTTCATAAATTAAAAAAAAAAAAAAACCTTTGAACTTTCTACTAATTACAGCATTCTCTCGGAGAAGATAGTCTTTAATACATTGGATATATATATCCAATAGAGTTATATAAAATTGACACATCATATAAGGATAAAGATACATAAAAGAAGATTTGTTCCCTTTCGTGGTGTACTGTTGAGGGTCTGTTTGGCCAACCTTTCGGATATGCTTACTCCAAATGACAAGTGAGTGTTCTTCAAAGGTCTTGAAGTCTATATCAACCGAAGGTTGGACGTTTATCGTTGAACATTTCCTGCAAGGGAACAAAAGTCGTTAAGGGATACTGATGGGATGTTGACTACCACCCTCCAATACTTAAGTTTGTATTTAATTGATGGAAGTAACTCAAGAAACTATAAATATATGTAAAACTTATTAAAATGAACGAAAAGTTACATTATTTGCTGGGTCTTTCTTCTTTTATAAGTTACCTTTCTAATTAATTATGCTGGTAATCTGTGTCTAGATTCTCCTAACACTTGTCTGATCCTGTATGAATTTGATCTGATATTTTACTACTCGTACTCCTTGGGACCCTCTGTAGTGGCATGAAATCTCACGTGCCATGTGTTTGGGGTTTGACTCACTCAATCTTAACATGTTCATATATTGTGCCAACTGCCAAGTCATTTAACACATAGTATTGTATTGTATTCTCATTTCTTTTATCTTTAATTAAGAATCTTGACTTTAAGAAAGAATTTATTAAATGAACAAAACAAGTATATATGATATTCAAATCAAGCCGTAAAGACTGGCCATATATAACGTAACCATGCTCTCATGCTCTTATCTCGAAGGTACAAAACATACAGTTATCAAACTTGCATGTTAAATGAACAGTACTTACCTAGACTGTCTGGTCATACACTGCCTAATGACCGGAAGAATTCAAAGTGTTTGACTGCATGTGTTGAGCATGGTTTTTTGTTTTTGTGTCGAAACTCTTGAACGTGCTCTTCTTCTATCCTGGATGTCTACTTGTACACGTCTTCAACAAATAATTTAATTTATACTTTTTACTGTACTGTTTGATCCCAGCAGCTCACTGTGATGTGTTTCTTCCTTTGCATACGCGCTCTTAAAGTCGGAGTCTCTTTCTTTGACTGACAAAAATCACAATTAAAAAAAAGTGATATGTAGTGATGTATTTTAAATTTATTACTGTAGTTATTATTTTATAATAGATTTAATTATGTATTATTATATTTTTAGATCAAAATTTCTATTTTAAATTATTTATTAAAAATTCTGTTTTAAATGAGATTTTTTTTAATAATTTATTATAATTAAATAAAAATTTAGTAAATTATGATAATTTTTTTAATTATTAATAGTTACTATATTTATAAATAATAATATAATATTTAAATAATAAACTATCGTTAAATATATGTATAATAATAAATTTTTAAATAGTTATCTGTCATTGAATTTATATATATTGATATAAATTTTATTTTATTATTGATTAAGGTTTTTTAATAATATATCACTACAAATTATAATTTATAACATATATAAAATTTAATTATTAGCCATAATGATAAAATAACTTTAACCGTTAATAATACATTTGATAAAGATGACGGAGTTAAATATAATAATTTTACAGTAACGCTTTTTATTTCTCGATAAAATTTTCTTTTACAGCGGCAAATATTTGTTTCACTTGTTTTTTTTGAAGTGAATGTTATTTATGCAAATTGAATGTTGGAGAAATATATCTGGTCGACTTATGGTGGCCCGCTCGGCCCCACAAAGTGAGCATGAAGAAGAAGATAATGTTTGGACTAAAGATCCCATGGTGTGTAGCGTCTGAAATTGGAAACAATGTTGCGGACAACTACTTCCACTAATGCTACTTCAATGCCACCGCAAGTGTCGTCATCGTCATCATCATCCTCTACGACGACCCTTCGAAATCCTCACGCTTCCTTCAAACCAGTCAACCGCCGCCACCTCCTCACTGCACTTACTCTATCTGTCTCCGTTGCTTCATCTACCGTACATGCGGCCGGTGCCCGTGGCCTCTTCCAAATGCCCCCAGTTCGACTCACCAACCGGTATTTCAGTAATTCAATAACCCACCGACTCTTTGTTCTTTTTTTCCTCTTTTAAAATCTTCGGTTACTTCTTTTTGTGGAGTTTGGTTTCTAAGAAAGTTCAATTTAGACACAAAGAAAAGGAGTCTATGTTGTTTGGTTCTCATAATATTAAGTGGGTGTCTCCTAAATTATGCTACTTTTGTTGTTTCATTGAGTCCCAGATGATGATTATATGGAAACCAGTGTATTGAATTCAGGTAATATTGTATTAAATTAGTTAAATTCTGGTGTAATTGTTCTCAATTTGTTTCCACAGGAGCACAATTAAGTGAAGGACTGATGGCTTTCTGTGCTAAATTTTTCTAAATTTTTTCAGCTACTATGCATGCCATTGTTATTCTGTTTACTACTTTGCTCTTAATTGCGGGGTGTGTGTGTGAAGTTACTATTTGGTGAGGGCTGGGGAGTCTGAATTTGAGACCTTGGGGATAATCAACACGAACCCAGTTGCGAAAACATCGGTTGATAGTGGGTTATCAGAGATAGGGAAGAAGCAGACAGTGAAGGCTGCTTTTCAGTTGAAGGCATTGGGGGCCTGTGACAGGGGATGCTGGATTTGGCCTTCTATTACTCAGAGAGCTTATCAGGCTGCTGAGATTATTGCTTCTGTTAATGGTATCAGTCGAAGGTTAGTTTGTCTTGGAAATCTAGAATTATATCATTCGAAAGCAATATTGAATGGCAATGGTGTTTCTATAGTTGCTGATGTTATCTAATTAACTGCTAGTTTTGCATTGGTTGCAGTTATATAGTTCCCGAGTACAGCTTCCTGGATGCTCGTGGATTGGGAGCTTTCGAAGGGAAGAAACTGGAAACCATATCAGAAGTAAGATCTATTGTCACTCACTCCTGTTCATGTGTTTTGTAAGCATCCTTATAGATGTGGAATTGCTTGTAATATTGATTGGGAATGGTTCAGGTGTATGCATCAGATGGTATATCTCCAACAATCAAGCCTCCTCCTATAGACGATGGGACCCCAAATGAGAGTGTCGCGGATGTATTCGTTCGCGTTACACAGCTTATGTCAATTCTCGAGACACAGTACTCTGAAGACACGGTCATTATCGTCTCACCAGATTCCGACAATTTGACAATCCTTCAAGCTGGTTTAGTTGGTCTTGACCTGAGAAGGTATACTCAAAACTATAGCAAATGATTCAGTTTTCAAATTTTAAAAAAACATACTTATAATGTCCAGTATAATGACAGCTTCTTTCCCATTTTCGTTTCAGGCATAGAGACCTTTCTTTCGCTCCGGGAGAGGTCAGATTTGTTGATACCAGCAGCATACCCACTTACAAGCAACCTGCATCTGCTGTTTATAAATGTTTGAATCCACCAAACTGTAACTGACATTAGATCCTTTGCTCAAAATAATGGAAAACAACATAGCCAATTAGTATATATGACTAGTATATATATACCAATGACAACAATGCTTGTAATGAGAGCTGCACTCCTTGTTTCACATTAAGTTTTCTTGGAACTTTGTGCGAGAGCCTCAACCTCTCTCTGCTTTTTTTTTTTTTTTCTAGTTCAAGCATTAACTTGACCTCGAGTTTTTGTTTTTTTCTTAAATTTGACGCCAATCGGATTAGAGATTTATCGAAATCTGGTGAGATCAATCGATATAAGTACGTTCCGTAATGAAACTCTCATTACAAGGTTTATCGAGACCTATCCCATTATAAGAGAGAGATTTTCCTACATTATGATTAAATGGGTAAATGTGAGACTCGAACTCCAATCATAAAAGTGAAGGAGAAAGTAACTTGTTTTCCGCTTGTTTCTTATCATGAATTTTTTTTTTTTTTTAATCATTTGAGAGCAATCTTGACATTGAGCTTACATTTTCCTATCAAAGGAACTGCTGCACAGAGGAAGAGAAAATTCTAATTTTGGTCGAACTAAAACATAATATCAAGATTTGAAGTACAAATTCTCTTCCCAAGTCTATACAAATAAAAATAATTAAAAATCCAAAAGTCAAACCCAATTTGATTTGGCTTTTAATAAAGTGTAATTCAGTTAATCTAAGAATAATTAGTAAAGTCAATGAAATGCAAGATAAAAAAGAATTCAAATATTAATTTTAAAAAAATGAAGTAATTCTATAATTAGCATGCCAACAAAGTCAAATACAAGATGCTAGTGCCAAAATTGAAATATGGGAAATAATAGAGGATTTATAATTTTAAATAAAGCAACAGAAACTATTTCAAGTAGAAAAAAAGTGGCCGGTGAATCAGCGTAAGCGACCGAGAAATCCTGAAAAGTCAAAGTCAAAGTCAAGATTCATCCAACATTATGTACCCTTTTCTACACTTCTCACTAAACTACAAAATTTAAAGTTTCTTTCTTTTCGACGCATTTGATATATAATTATTTTATATAGGATTCCGTACATTTTTTATTTTTTTACGGGATCCTTAATTTTCACCGGTAGAATATGCGATCGATTGTTTTTTATTTAAAAATTAAATAATTTTGAATTTTTTTAAATACTAGATATGGATTATATTCTCAAATCTAATTAATTTTTTTTTTAATTACTGAATAAAAGTGTTCATTATTTATTTTTTTTAAACAGAAATATAATTTAAAAATATATTAATATAAAAATAATAATTATGAAAAAAATATTATAATTATAGAAAAATAATATTGTACAATAATTAAACATTAAGTAATAAGTCAGAATTCTTAACTTTTTATTTTATATTATATTTTAATATTTTTAAGATGTTTAACTACTTAAAAAACATACACTTAGGTGTCATTCGTTTTTTTTGTCTGAAGATTATCAGTCCTAAAGACTGAATGGTGATTAAAATCTGGGTGAATTGCACTCAAGTTCCCTGACGTTTATCATAATTGCACGTTTAATGCCAGTTTTACCATAATTACACTCTAATACCCTGTAATCTGTTGACCACCGTTAAAGTAACGGTTGACCAAACGGATTCAGGAACAAATTGGTCTTTTACATTTAAATTCATTTTTAAAAAATTTAAAAAATCATCCAACCAATAAGAAAATGTCACATCATATTAAAAATATTTTTTAAAAAAATAGGTGGAAGAGCTCTGAGATCTTTTCCACCACATGAACAAAAAAAATAAAAATAAAAGAAAATTCTGATCGCTAACCCAGATCGAACCCAGATCTGGGTTTGCGATCGAACCCAGCTGGGTTCGAATGCGAACCCAGTTCATCTGGGTTCGAAGATCATCTAAATTTTTAATTTTTTTTTTCCTTTGAGGGGTAGTCTCGTCATTTTGCCTAAATCTGTTTGGTCAACCGTTACTTTAACGGTGGTCAACGGATTACAGGGTATTAGAGTGCAATTATGGCAAAACTGACATTAAACGTGCAATTATGATAAACGTTAAGGTACTTGAGTGCAATTCACCCTTAAAATCTAATACCTGAATAACATGTTTTTTTTTTTAAACCGTTAAATATGATATCAACTTGTTTTTTTTTTAAAAAAATAAAAATGTCTGAAAACAGATAATTTGACATTTATACCCTTATTACTATTAATTGTTATGATATAAACAACTAAAACTAAATAATTTAAAAAATCCTAAAGTATTTTTATGTATATATTATATGATTTTATTTCAGGATGAAAATATAATAAATAATTATATTAAAAAATAAATATATATAAAGACTCAAATTGTAGATTTCATTCAATCACAATTATAAATAATAATACATATGTATCTAATTTGCTACTACTACAATACTAGAATTAATGTAATAAAGTTACATTTTTTTAATTACAAACAATAAACTTAAATAGAGTATAAATAGTTCGATAAAAAAATTAGGATAGAAGTACTATTAAAAATATTAAAAAGCAACTTAAAAAAAAGTAAAAAATCCTAACCTTTTACTTAATTACAAATTACTTAAATATATTTAAAATATTTTATTCTAAAAGTATCATTCTAAATATAATATATTTTCAGTTTTATTTAATTTTATATCATACAATTTTATTTTTTTTACCATATTTTTTTTCACATACGGCTTTAAAAAAAAAAATTTAATCACTTCTCAACCTCAAAGTTTTTTGCAATATAAAGATGGGCTAATTATAATGACATCCCCTGAGGTTTGGCAGAATAACACAGATATTCTAAGTATGGTCATAAATACAGTAAATTACTCTGACTTTTTAATGTTGTTATACAAACATCCACTGCTGTTAGTGTCAGACCGTTACCGTATCTGTGTCAGACCAACTTTAAGGGTAAAATGGTAAAGTTACAAGATATGTTCAGATGCAATTAATACTTCTATAGTTATTATATTATTAAATTAATTAATTTTTTATTTTAATAATAAAAAAATTAGAAAATAACATTAGAAATAGTTTTTCTCTCTCTTGCTGTCAGTTTAGAGCGATGCAGATTGCCCTTCAGTTTCTGCAATTTTTTTTCTCTCTCTTGTTGTCACAGGAGCTGAATTTCATCTTCTTCATTTCATCTTCATCAAAATTAAATAAAACTTAAACAGTTTATCTACATCAATCCAGTTCATCATCTTCTTCAACAAACTCAAATCAACAAAATTACTCATCCGCATCAAATCCAGAAACTGAAAACCATGGAGAGATAGAGCATAAACTCATTCACATTAATTCCAGACATCAAATCCAGGAACAGGAAAAAAAAAATCAAATCCATTTACATCAACATCCAGAAACTCAATTCTCATCAATTTCAAAACTTATCCACATCAATTCCATAAACTCAACCACATCAAACCCAAAAATTGAAAAACAAAAATAAAAAAATTATGGAGTAGATTGCCCATCAAATGGAGAAACTGAAACTCAAAACAATGGAGTGATAGAGCGATGGAGAGATGAAGCCCTATCTCATGAACCACTACCCAAATCCCTAGCTCTCCAGCCGCTAAACACTAGAAACACTGTCCACGACAACAATGATAATGATCCACAAACCGAAAAGCTTGCAGAAGTCGTTGTTGTCGGAGAATGGCCTGGAAAACACTCATTCCGGTACTGATAAGGATCAATCGGGTGGTGAAGAGGAAAACCACGAGCAGAAGATGCCGTAACAGGTGGCACCCGCCGCCGAGCGATTCGGCCTATCAGAACAACAACAGCGACTTGGGAAGTTGGACAAGTAAACAGAAATCGCGGTGGGAGATGGAGCCTCCATCTCCAAAGATGAAGATGAAATATGGAGATAAAATGGTAGTGGGAGAGAGAGCCTCCATCTCCATTTCTGGAAGTCTCTGCCTTCCATTTTTTTTGTTTTTTTTTTGTTTTGAATAAACTCTCCGTAATTTATTTTTGAAATAATAAAATGGACGAGATGATCTGGTCCATTAAAATTTTTATCTAAGGGACCAGATCATCTGGTCCATTTTTTTTCAATTTTTTAATTATCATTTAATTTTTTTTGATAAAATCTCCCTTTTGTTTGTAATTTATTTTTAAAATAATAATAATGGACCAGATGATCTGGTCCATTAGATAAAAATTCTAATGGACCAGATCATCTGGTGCATGTTTTCTCAATTTTTTAATTATTATTTCTAAAATAGTTTAGGGGCAAAATATGTATAAAATTTTGGTTTACGAGACAAAAAAAGGTGGCAGTGGAGTGCAGGCTGTCTTTCAACTTTTTAGGGGGGCATTTTAGTCATTTAACTTTAAAGTTGGTCTGACACAGTCATGGTAACGGTCTAACACTAACGGTAAGGGATGTTTGTATAACAACATTAAAACGTCAGGGTAATTTACTGTATTTATGGCCATACTTAGAATATCTATGTTATTACGTCAAACCTCAGGAGTTGTCATTGAAATTAGCCCTAAAAAGATTGAACAACTTTATTACATTAATTCTAGTTTTGTAGTAGTAACAAACTAGATCCACATATATTATTATTTATAACTGTGATTGAATGGAATAATTATACTACAATATGAGACTTTATATATATTTTGGTCTCAACTCCTAAAATAAAAATTATTTTTTAATATAATTATTTATTATATTTTCATCCTGAATAAAATCTTATTAATATATACATAAAAATACTTTAAGATTTATTAAATTATTTAGTTTTAATTGTTTGTATCATAGCAAATGAATATATAACAATTACTAGTAATAAGGGTATACATATTAAATTATCTGTTTTTAGATTTTTTTATTTTTAAAAAACAAACAAGTTGATACCATATTTAGTGATTTAAAAAAAAATGTCATTCAGATTTTAGATTTCAATCATCATTCAGGCATAGTAAAATTCAGGACTGTTCAATCTTCAGATAAAATAACAAACAACCCCTAAATATCATTCCTGATTTGAGATAAAATAAAAGTATATATGAGTGAAGTTCATAGTGGGAAGGGAACTTGATTCCTACTTTCACCTAAAAATTAAGTTTTCTTTTTAAATTTTCTTATTTTGAAGAACTTAATTCCCTTTTATTTTCATTCCTGATTAGTAGACGCGCTACAAATACAACAATAATTAAATGGCTAATTAGAAATAAATTTTAGTTAAATAGAACATGATTAATATTCCTAATACCTTGATTCTAATTGACCAATTGTTATAACAATTCCCATTCTCATAGGCTAAAAAAACTATTATTTATGGTTGAATGAAACTTAACAGGATACTATATAAAAAAAAAACTGATAGAATACTAAAAAAGCCATTATTTAAGGTTTAACACCTTGTTAGTGTATATATTATTTTAACTATTACTCATAAAAATACAATTGTATGGGTAAAACTCTCCCTGTGTTAGGGATAGACCATTCCCGTTGTTGAAAGTAAACAGCTTCTAAAATGAAAGTAGATGTCTGGACTGTCCTAATATAGTTTATTTTCGGTAGATCTAGTAGTCTTCTAACCCTAAAGTGTCAGATTTCAAAATAAAAAAAAATACACCAATATCCCAAAATATCATGATCTTTAATTTATTATCTTTTGTATGATCTATTGCATCACTTACAGATTTGTATAAGAGGAGGCCTTATAACCAAAACAAATTTCATTTATAAGATCAGTCTTGTTTGAGTGCATACATATATCTTTGTATATATGCCTTTAATAATCACCATGATGAGTTAACAGTTTGTAATTAAAGATTAATTTAGGAATCGATATTTAGAATTAATTAGAAGAGTTTGATTTTTATTTGGGGCGATTATCAATTTAGTCCCTAACTTTTGGAAAAATATCAATTTTTTAAACCAGTTTCGTTTATTGGTATCATTGAACCCTAACTTTATGAAAATATATCAATTTGGTAATTCTTTTAGTCAATCGTTAGTCAAAATTAACTGTTCTAGGGGTATTTTTGTCTTTCAACCTATCCCTAATTAAAAAATTTAAAAAAATTAAATAAAAATCTCCACCATCCATCAATTTTGATAGACAGTGAAGGTTATATCAAAATTTTTTTAAAAAAATAAAATTGTAAAATAAAATTTTTTTCAATTTAATTTTTTTTTTTACTATTTAAAAGAAAAAAGTTGATGTTCTTGGTGGAGATCTAGATTGGATCTAAATCTCCACCAAGAATAGCAAAAAAAAAAAAAAAAATTGAAGTTGAAGTTGAAGATCTGGGTTCGATTCGAATCCAAATCTGGGTTCGAATCGAAGCTGGATCTTCAACTTCAAATATTTTTTAAGGGCGTTTAAAATTGTGTTAAAATTTTTAATTAAAAATTAATTTAAAATGACCATTCTACCCTATTAATTATTTTTTTTAAATTCGAGGTTAAAATTATAATTTTAACTTATTTAAATGGTGTCATGACAAATAAGTTTTTTTACCAATTCTATGAGGTTTGACAGTTAAAAACTTAGTCAAAGGGACCAAATTAATACATTTTTATAAAATTATGGTCTAAAGATATTAATAAAAAATTGATAACTCTTTAAAAATTAGGAACTAAATTAATAATCGCCCTTTTATTTGTAATGTCATATATATATATATATATATATATATAATTATAAAATTAAGGGAAAAAAAATGCACTGCATTATCATGATGCATGATCAAGAGTGTGTAGATCAATGCCTTTGAAGGGGTCTTATCAAATCAAATCAAATAATACAATAATATCAATAGCCCTTAACAGTTAACACACATTGCGACAGGTATGGTTGACTAGTGAATTTGGTGCCCACCCCTTCACGGCCTTCATTTCATATAGCTAGGCCTCGCATGTGATTCAAAGTTGTTTAACTTCTAATGTGTGTGTACAATCCTCCTTCACCGAAACTCTAAAAAAAAAAAAAAAAAAAAAAAACGATGGTGGTGGACCGCCGCAACTCCACAACACCTACACAAAGCTTGAGGACCACAACCTCCGTACAGCTCACTAGCTTGAAGCAGGGCCATCATGTTTTGGTCTTGTTGGGATCGAAGAGGAGTCGTGCATACATGCATGGGGAATGGAAAATTGGTGGCTAGTGTTGCTTTGCCCGTCGATGCTAATAAGGGATTAATTTGACACGTCCATCTTTAATTAAGTGATGCACACCTACTGTTATAGTGTGGGGTTCAAATATTATCCAAAAGCATTTACGATTAAGTGTGGGGATACATCTCCATTGTTTGTGAGAGTTACTGTTTAAATTGTGATTAAAATATTATAGTATGGGTTCAAATATCACCCGAAAGCATTTGCAATTAAGTACGGGGATATATCTTCATTGTTTGTGAGAGTTACTGGTTAAGTCTTTATTAAAATATTTAATTGTCTCTGATTTTAGTACATAGAATCCTAATACCAGTGTTGGCTCTGGAAGACACGAAAAAAAAGTAATATTTTAGTAATATTTGGAGTATCATAAACATAAATTAACCTTTTTTTATGTTAAAATAAATAAATGCAACTAAAAACATATTTAATTGGCTTTCAAGTTTAATTACTTGGGTCTTTAGAATACAAAACTTCTAACTTTGTGAAAAATAAATATTACATGTTTATAACTTATTTATTGTATGTAAAGAAAAGTTTATTTACTGGCTAAAAGAGTTTATTTAATTTTAAAAACTTTTTTTTTTCTTTTTGTCATTTAGTTGCTATCTCAGTAGAACTTTTGGGCGATTACATAAACTGTTTTACGTCTATTCGGAGATGTTCAAATTTTGAGCTTTTCCAAGTAGAGCTTTTTGAAAAAATAATTATATATTTTATAATTTTACAATACTCTTTTAAATTAAAAACTCTAATAACTTAGTTTTTTAACATGTAAAACATAGCGTATATGCTCTCAATGCATTTGAATTTTCAAAAATTTATCTTTGGCCTATGAGTTTCCTTCTATCTTACATTTTTTCTAATCATTATTATTTTATTTATCTATTCCGAATAAGATTGTTCGTCTACATGTACACACATTATATATATATATATATATATATATATATATATATATATATATATATATATATATATCCCATAACATAGCCACACAAACATTTGAAAAAACATCATGGTATTAGCAAAAGTTGTCGTTTATTATTCAGCATGCTTGTACGGCAACATTTAGTTATATATATTGCTGCACATATATATGTATGTCTGGCACATCCACTTGAAGTAAAGTGTTTAGTGTACCTTCCTCCCACCTCAGTGGTAAGGGGTTCGATTCACACCATGTGCATGTGTGGGTAGTTTTCTCCCCTTATTGCGGGAAGAGTATTCTCCCGCTATGAGAGTAGATATCCGGACCGTACGTTTAATAGTTAATTTCGGCAGGTCCCGGCAGTTGTTGATATTGTAATTGTACCCCTTTAAATATATATATATATATATATATATATATATATATATATATATATGTGTGTGTGTGTGTATGTCAGTATGTGTGTATTTGTATATTGTCTTCTAAGGGTGCCTTCTTTTTTTTTTACTGTGCACGAATTTGTATTTATATATGTATATATTTGTATATTCAGTTATGAGTATTTTTATTGTGCATTAAGAACAAGAGAGAAATATTTGATGAAAAGAATATCACAAATTCATTATGTCAATGTGAGATAGATGATAAACGCGATCGAATTGCAATTCTTTTTATGCACCGAGAATAATTAATTTAGACTATTTGTTTTGATTTTCATGTTATTGGAATAATTTATTATTGTTATTTTAATTATTTTTTTTAAAAAAAATTGTATTTTCATTACAATTTTTTCTAATTACAAGGAAATATACTTTTTCAATTTTTTTTTTGTTTTGTTATGTTTCAAATTATTTTATATGTCATTTTTGGTTATTAATACAACTAAACAATCTATAATAGAAAAAAAAAATTTAATTGACAACCAAACGGTCTACGGCTTTTTCTTAAAATTCTATTTGTAAAAACTCTAGTTCTAAAAGATATAAACTCTACTGGAGTGGTAACTAAATGATAAAAAAAATTGAAAATAGTCCAAACGTACTAAGGCCTTATTTGACATGGATTTTATTTTGAACTTTTGGTTTATTGGAAACTCTTCCTATAAAAATTATTTATTTTTATCTTGTCAAGAAGAGTTTTTAAATTTTTAAAACTCTTCTCTTAGAAAATTCAAATAATCCAAAAATAGTTTTGAACAATTAGCATGCCAACAAAGTCAAATACTAGATGTTAGTGGAAGTCAAAATTGAAATAATAGAGGATTTGTAATTCTAAATAAAGCAACCGAAACTATTTCAAGTAGAAAATAAATGGTCGGTGAATCCGCGGGACGGCGGGAGCGACCGAGAAATCCTGAAAAGTCGAGGTCTACATTCATCCAACGTTGTAATAACCCATTCCTACACCTCTCACTAAACTACAAAATTCAAAAGTGAAGTCTTTTTGAGATGTTGTTCTTTTTACCGGTAAAATTAGTAACTAGATTATTGATGTAATTTTGAATGATCTCAGATTGATTTCGATTTAATGAAAATTCATTTCTTTTAAAAATAGAGAATTTTAGATTATTTTTTGTAATTTTAACCTGTAATCTAAACTGTTTTTTGTATTATAATGAATTAAATATTAAAATAAAATATATTTTTTAATTGAAAAGGTACATTTTTTAGTATAAAAAGTACATACAAACTCAATATAATAATTTGATAGGAATATTATTAAAATTTTCTGTAGTTTGATATATTCGTCAAAATCCCCCTCTAGTTTTATTAATGACCAAAATTCCTTCTATAGTTTAGTTTATTTGTCAAAATTTCTCCTGCCGTCAGTTTTAATTACTAAAATGCCATTGACCGTTAACTTTTCAGTTAGTAATATTATTAAAATGCCCTTCTAATTTAATATATAAGTCAAAAGTTTCTCATAGTTTCATTTATGATCAAAACCACCCCCATAATTTCATTTTATAGTCAATTTTTCTCCTACCATCAATTTTAATTACCAAAATATGTTTAACCATTAACTTTACGTTAAAAATTTTAGAGCACCAAGGGTATAAAGGTAAATATCTATATAGATTAAATTAAAATATTTTAATGTATAATATTAATAAATCTCTATGGTCCATCATATGATGACATTAGAGATCATATATAAAATATTAATAATTTTAAATTTTAAAATCTATGAAGATGGACGTGAAGGTCTATTTTTTAATTTTTAATTTTTTATAATTTTTTTTTTAAAAAAAAATATTTTGTGTTTATACTCTCTACTATCCATCTATGGAGATGGACAGTGGAGATCCATCGTTTTTTTTTAGTTTTTTTTAAAAAATTTGGTAATTGTTTTTTAAAAATTTTGTATTTATGATATCCACAGTCCATTTATGGACGGTGGAAATTCAATTTTTTTAAAATTTTTAAATTTTTAAAGTTTTAAAAATTTGATCTCTAATGTCCATCATAATATCGAGGACGATAAAGATCCATCTTTTTATTTTTAATTTTTTTTAATTTTTTTATTATAAATTTCTCAACCGTCTCCACCGCTCATCTATGGACGGTGGAGATCCAACCTTTTTAATTTTTTAATTTTTAATTTTTAATTTTGATGGACGGTGGAGATCCAACTTTTTTATTTTATAAATTTTTAATTTTTTTAATATTTTAGATTTAATCTCCAATGTCTATCGTAATATAGAGATGGATGGTAGAGATTAATATATTTATTTTTAACTTTTTAATTTTTTTTAAAAAATTTGGTAATTTTTTTTAAACAAATTGTATTTGTGATCTCCATCATCCATCTATGCACAGTGGAGATCCAATTTTTTAAAATTTTAAATTTGATCTCTAATATCCATGATAATATGGAAATGGACAGTGGAGATTCATCTTTTTATTTTTAATTATTTTTAATTATTTGAAATTTTTTTAAAAAAATTGTGTTATAGACTGCGAAGATCCAACGTTTTTTAAATTTTTAAATTTTTTAAATTTTAAAATTTTATATTTGATCTCTTATGTCATCATATTATGGACCTTAAAGATTTATTAATATTATAAATTAAAATATTTTAATTTAATCTATACAGATATTTACCTTTATATCCTTGATGCCCTAAAATTTTTAACATAAAATTAATAGTTAAAAGTATTTTTACAATTAAAACTGAGGTAAGGGGAAAATTGACTATAAAATAAAATTATAGGGGTGATTTTGATCATAAATGAAACTATGAGAAACTTTTGACTAATATATCAAATTAGAAGGGTATTTTAATAATATTACTAACTGAAAAGTTAACGGTCAATGATATTTTAGTAATTAAAATTGACGGTAAGGAGAATTTTGATGAAAAAATTAAATTATAGGGAAATTTTGGCTATTAATAAAATTAGAGGGAAAATTTTAATAAATATATTAAATTATAGAGAAATTTTAATAATATCCCTAATTTGATATTTCGTGGGTGATTCTGACCTTCTTCAGTCTTCCTTAATTAGTTATTGCGACTTACAATTTTTCATATAAAAATTTCCCATGTTTTCTGGGACCCGCTTTCTCTGAAACAGAACGAGAGAGGGAATAATAAATAGACCAGACCAGAGATGTTTCGTAAGATAGTTCTCATCCTCTCCTATTTTGACTGCGTAGACCAAGCACAATCTCTCTCTCTCTCTCTCTCTCTCTCTCTCTATATATATATATATATGTATAATCTACAGATCAAGAGCTGGAAGCCAAAACCTACTCACTCCCTCTCTCTCTGATTCTTCATTTGAACCGATCATCATCATCATCATCATCCTCCCCTTCATATATTATATAGAAGAGAGTAGTGATAATAGTAATAGTGAAGAAAAGATGAAGAAGAGATCCAGTGACGAGTCGTCAAAAGTAGATCGAAAAACCATCGAAAGGAACCGCAGAAATCACATGAAAGCTTTGTGTCTCAAACTTGCTTCTCTCCTTCCTTCTCACCATTTACAAACCTCCAAGGTACCTACTTCAACTATATATCTCTCTAATTTCTCTTAAATAAATAATATATTAGTCTAAATTTTTTTCACGTATATCAGCAGTAAAAGAGCTCATGCATAAAATCAAGAGATGGTAACATTTTCTTTGTTTTTGTTTGTTTTTACTTTTTAAAGTCTCATGATCTCTGTGCTTTTTTATGAAACAGAAGCTAGCACGCAGTTGCTAATAATAATTCGTAGTACTTTGCTGTTCACTGTCTCAAAAATTATTGGTGCAGCTTGAGTGTTTGACAACGAGAGAGGACTGTATATAAATAATTAATGTGGTCCTTAAATTATTTCTATTAACAAGACATTTGATTAGACATGCACATATATACATATATATATATATATATATATATATATATATATATATCCTTGTACCCATCTTACATTTAAGAAAATGAATGAGAATTTGAAGAAAATAAACAAAAAAACAACAGTTTTTTTTCAAAATGGTATTCATCATAACTTTCCATATAGTAGGCCCTTTAATTTCCTTTTTTACAGCTAGAGTGACATGCATCCTGCATTAAATTGTATGCTGAAAAATGAGTACAGAAGAACAATTACTTTGCATCATATATTTTTACTTTGTTGCATCAGGAAATAATATCGCAACAAGACCAGCTAGATCAAGCTGCCTTCTACATAAAGCAAATGAGCGAAAGAATAGACAAATTGAAGAGAATAAAGGAACAAGCAATGAAGCCAACAACAAATGATCCCAACAGCAGTACTAGTCACACATTAATGGACAATACTGGAACGAATTTTGGTTTAAAATTGCCTATGTTTGAATTACGAGACTTGGGTTCTAGCATTGAAGTGGTTCTGATAAGTGGGTTGCAAAGAAACTTCTTCTTATATGACGTCATAAGCATTCTTGAGGAAGAAGGAGCCGAGGTTGTCAGCGCAAGCTTTTCTACTGTGGGCGATAAGGTTTTCCACACCCTCCACGCCCAGGTAAAATTATTAATAAGTCTTAACGTCTTTTTTTTTTTTTTTTTCCAAAAGACATATATTATTCTTCTTTTCGTTACTTCGTCGTTTCGTGTGATCTGTTTTTTTTCATTGGATAATTTTATTTTTTTTTTGTTTTTTGCAGGTTAAGATTTCTAGGGTTGGAGTAGAGACTTCAAGGGTATGCGAGAGATTGCAGCAATTGGTTTATTGAATTTACGGTGCCGTTTTCCGAATATCTCCCATGAAGATGATCATCAGAATTCAGAGCTATATATATATATATAAACTAGCTAATGGAAAACTAGAGTTGTGTGTGCGCGCGCGCCACTTGGATAATTAATATAATCAGTATGTTATGGATAATTAATTAATATATATATATATGTTAAAAAAAAATTTGATATGTTAGCAGATCTATTTTGATTCACAACTTCTAAATTTGATATTTTAGTTTATATGTGAGCCATTTTTGTTATAATTTGAGAAGAATATAAATCAAAATTTTAGAATTAGTTTTCAAAATGATTTTTACTGTGAGTTACAAGTTTTAATAAGGGATATTCTTTTATAAATCCACTCATAATTCAAGTGGCTAGTGCACCTCCTTCGCACCTCAGCGGTGAGGGTTCAAATCCCACTATGCGTGTTTACCAGCATGTGTAGGTAGTTTTCTCCCGTTATGAGAGTAGATATCCAAATCGCATATCTTGGCAGGTTCCGATAGCTATCAATCTTATAATAGGTAACACATACAAATACAATAATAAACAAATGGCTAATTAGAAATAAATTTCAGTTAAACTGAACAGATTAATATTTACTAATTAGTATATACCCAGAAAGAACAAAAAAAAAATAGTTATTGTTAATTAATAATGCTTCAATGAATTTGACGTATACGCTGAACCCATTAAAACCATATCATGTGACATGAATAATTACTATAAAAAAATTGTTATATTTGCCGTAAACACTAATTCGTGATAAATATTAAAAATTTTAAATATTTTACCACACATTTTAAGCCTTTTACCACAAATGCTCGATGACAAAAAGATTTTTGCAACAATTATCACCCACGGTAAAACTTTTTGTCATGAAAGTACTTGTAATACCTTTTGTCATGGATTACAACATATTTTCTTCGTGGTAAAATATCTTTTTTTTTTTGGTAGTGAATTAATCACATGAGATGTGCATACCACATGACAATATAATTGAATTGGACGTATAGACCTATTAAAGTATTTGACATGTAGCAAAAAGTTATACATGTGTTATGAAAATTATATACGTGACAGTCGCGTGTTATATTTTCAGTGGTTGAATACATCACTTATTAATGCAATGAAAATTTACTCTTTGCTAAATGGAACAACAAAAATTTTACTTAATTACCCTTCTCTATATATATAAAAGTTGAATTCGAGTGTGTAGATCGATGCCTTTTTGATGGGTCTTATTAAATCAAATCATACGATAATATCAACGTCACACACATTGCGGCATGTATAGTTGACTCATGAATTCGGCCCCCACCCCTTAACAGCCTTCAATTCATATGGCTAGGCCTAGCATGTGATTCAAAGTTCAAACAACTTCTAATGTGTGTGTACTTCCTTCCCCGAAGCTCAAAAAAAAAAAACGATGGTGCTTGCTCTTCAATGTCTGTCCTCACTCCTCCTTCACCGAAACTCCAAAAAAAAAAAAAAACGATGGCGGTGGACCACCGCAACTCCACAACACCTACACAAAGCTTGAGGACCACAACCTACTTACAGCTCACTAGCTTGAAGCAGAGCCATCATGTTCTGGTCTTGTTGGGATCGAAGAGGGGCCGTCCATACATGCATGAGGAATGGAAAATTGGTGTGGCTACTGTTGCTTTGCCGTAAGGGACTAATGTAAATTAGGGGATACTTGAGCCTACTGTTTAATGGTCAAATTTAACGTCAATGTAAATTTTTTTAACTTTAATTTTGAGTGTAATTTAATAAAATTCAGATAAATTCAGCATTATTTATTCTTCTTTTTATCTCCAAAATTTTTAAAAACAATAGTCTTATTTTATATATCTCTCCAGTTTATCACATTTCTGACAACTTTGACCCCCAAAAAAAAAAGACTTATTTCTTGTACTCGAACTTGAACTCATCTACATACATGTTTTACAATACAATTTACTAATAAATAATACGTATCTTTCTGGAAAAAAAAACAGTACTTTTTATATTGCTCAAAAAATTCAAACGGTCGAGGTATATAGTCAACAAATTTTGAAGCCACAACAAAAACTAAAAAAAACATGTGCGCCCACGAAGTTAATTAATATTACAAATAAGCCCAACAAATAATTGATGACCACCAACCCCATCCATTCAAAAGAAATATCCAATTCATTGTTAGAATGTGGAGCAAGAAAGAGGAACATGCATGGATCTTTTTCTCTCATGTCAATTTATAAACATTTTTATTTTTTGTATTTTTATTTTTCCTATAAAGTCTGGGATAGAAATGGGAAAAGGAAGAAATCTTGGACGGTGCATGTGGGTGAGGAGGACAATAAGAATTAAGACCTAGTCTATTCACTTAAAAACAAAAAAAAAAAAAACAAAAAAAACATGAGTGCTTTTAAGGAAAAAAAATATAGAATAGAAAAGTAATTTAACGGCTTTTGAATGTTGCATGAATGATTGATTAATTGCATTTGCATACCTATAAGAATAAGTTCATGGGAGGACCATAAATTCTTTTAGGGATATGACAAAACTAGTTTGAAAAGTAATAGACACTTTTAATTATATCCAACGATTAGTGTGATTTTTTTTTTTTTTATCCAAAATTGACCTAATAATGGAACAAAAATGTCCTATCTTTTTCCCTTCAAACACTTCCACCTCCACCAAAAATCTTTTGTTTTCACATTTCACACTTCAATTTCTTCAAACACCTCATCCAAATTTACCAAATCAACCTAGCTAATAAGAGATGCAACAACACTACATATATTAAATTAAATTATCTAAGCACAATAATTGTAATTTTTATTTTTCTTTAAAAAAGGAAGTAAAAAAATATTGGCTAAGGACTGGCTATAGACATATATGGAAAATGTAGGGTACACATGTTTAAGGATTAAAAATATATTTTTATATTTATTATTTTAAAACATAAGAAATTATGCGCCGATATATGATGTATCGTATGAAACACGAAACGCTGCAGCGAAAGAATATGGGTCAAAATCAAACTTCATCAATCATCAGTGGTGTTGGACCACAGAGAGCGAGCGAGAGAGAGCGTGTGGGAATTCGGCATTTTCCTGAGGACCTGATACAATAATACATACATCGTCCATAGTGTCAACCTGTGAAAAATGGCAACTTCAAAAATTGCATGCGTGTGAATTCGGCATTTTCCTGGAAGATGGGATCTCCGGTTTGGGGATGAAGTATATAGTATATAGTAATTTGGTAGTACTAAACTTTGCATGAATTGATTGTATTAGATTCTATGTATCTGTCAAAAAAGTCAAATGTTAAAAAAAAATAAAAAATAAAAAGAGTGTTGACCAATTAAAAGTACAGTATCTTGTAACACGACATGTGCTGATTTGTTCTCCTGTAGAAGAGAAGAATTGGAAGAATTTTGCAGTTATTATGTGTCATGTTTTATGCTTTTGCGATTAATGGTGGCCACGGTTCTATTTGAATCGGAGGATTCGAATTGAACCGTTAGTTCTGAATCCAAATCGACCGCCTCGGTCCAATTTCGATTCAGAATTGGAGGACCGAAATCGGGACCAACAATCCGATTTTGATTTGTAATGAAAAGAAATTGAAACCGCTAGTTCAGAACCGGCGGTTCCTTTTAAAAAAAAAAGCCATTGGCGAACTGCTAATGGCTAGTCGTCTGCCATATTTCAATTGGGGTCTTGTAAAATTATAGTAAGGTCCCCTACATTTCCTACAATTTTATTTTTATCCCCTCCCAAAAATCTATATAAACTCCCCACTCTTCATTTTTTTTTCACACCACAATTCTCTCTCTCTCTCTCTCTCTCTCTCTATCAATTTGTTCAATTTCAATTATTTATTTGAATTCTATAGTTTATTTTTTCAAATTATAAAATTACAATGGCATTAAATTTCAGAAGGTCCGTTTCCAGTAGAGACAATGAGTCAGTGCCGGACCTGTCAGTTCAAGAATAGCAGAGTGATCGTGATGTACATTTCAACGAAACAAATTTTAGTAATTACTTACAACAAAGAGCATTTGAGGAGGAAATATTCAGTAATCAAACTCCTCCTAATTTTACTCCTCAATTTTCTCAACTCGGTTCCTCTCCTCAATTCCCCCCAAACCTAAACAGCCAATCCGTACATATGCCGGATTTAAACAAGTATAAATCTGAACTTTTTAAAGTTCACATGAAGAAGGTGGAGAAGGAACTGGGGGAAATAGCGATGACTTGAACTACTGTTCCAAGAAATTTAAGTTGAACAAATCCGGAGCATACAGAACATACTGGAAATACATCAACAACAGTCATCATGTTGAAGCAAATCAAGCACGCGGACAATAACAAATTGTTAGGTACACATCTCCTAACCATCAATTATTTAAATATAGTGATCAAAATAATAGGAAAGAGTTAGCTAAAATGGTAGCGACCGAACATTTTCCTTTCAGTTTTGGTGAAAAAACTGAATTTCTAAAATATTGTCATAACGCTTTAAATCCCGCTGCATGTAGAATACCTTAGACTACTTTGAAACGTAATATGTGTGAAATTTATAAAAAAGAAAAAAAATTACTAGTTAAATATTTTAAAAATTATATGGGTCATGTATTTGTTTGTGCCGATATCTGGAATGATTATTGACAAAAACATTCATATTTAGGACTCATCTGTCATTATATTGATGAAGCATGGGAGTTGCAAAAAAGAATTATTGCATTTAGAGTTTTTGATGACTTCCATACTGCTGATAATATTTATAAATTGATGAAAATTATTTTTGAAGAATATTCTATTGAAAATAAAATTTTTTCAATTGGTTTTGATAACGCCGCAAACAATACTGTCGCCGTTGCACAATTATTACAATTGTGTAACCCCTATTTTGGCGGCAGATTTTTCCATCAAAGATAGGGGATGCTCTCTATTATTTGTGGAAACATCCTAGCGTCATGAAACAATGGGCTAGGTTCTGCAAATCTCACAGGAAGCATCCAATTAGATTTTTCCGTGATGTTCCAACTTGTTGGAACTCCACATACAAATTATTGTGTGAAAGTTATGAGTATAGAGAATTATTAATTAGATTTATGCAGTATAATATTAATAGTGTTAATTTGTTTCTTCATCCCTGAGATGTTTGTACTAAAATTTGTATGCTATTAAAAGTTTTTAATGATGCAACAAATACTTTATCTGGTATATATTATCTAACCTCACATTTATTTTTTTTATAGAAGTTATGAATATTGTAAGTGCACTTAATGAGTGTGCGCAACAACCGGATTTATTTCATTGTGTTAATGCAATGTAAAAAAAATGGTTAATTTATTACAGGGAGATTCCTATAATTTATATAATTGCATAAGTTTTCGACCCTATGTGCAAATTTGATAATTTATATGAATATTATACTCTTTATTATCAATCTTTAGGTATAACTAATATAGAAGTCAAAGAAAACGGGGGGTGCATCAACCTTTGTTTCAGATGTTGAAGTTTACCCAAACACATCATTTGAGTTTGTGGACAACAATGACTTCAACCTTCTACATTGGTGGAGGGATCACCAAACTAACTTTCTAATTTTAACCATCATTGTCAAACAAATTTTTGGAACCCCTATCTCGACCGTGGCAATTTAACAGGAATTTAGTGCAGGCGGCAACATTTTGGATGAGAGATGGTCGTTGTTAAGCCAGACTCAATTCAGATCTAGGTCTATGTTGACGACTAGACAAAGGCGTCATACCAGCAGCAGGAAATGGACGGAGTGTCCGACGACAACTACTTCTTCGACACCGACGATAATACAACGGCCACCGAAGGTACCAGCGACGATTGATCACACTTGGAACATAAAAGGTAATAGAACTACGTGGGCTTTGATTCATCCTAGAGGATACGTAGGCCGCTTAATTGAGGTAAAATTAAGTGCAAACCCTAATTTCTTATTTATTTATTTAATTTTTTTTTTACTTTTTTACTTTTATTTATTATATTATTGTAATTTTATTTTAATTTTATCGTTATTTTATTTATTGTAACACACGTTTAATTTTTTTATATTTTATTTTCTAAAATTATTTTTTAATTTTTTTTTAAAAAAAATAGTATGCCGATTCCGGTTTTAGGAACCGGAGGAGGAACCGCAACCGGCGGTTCCTCTCTAGTTCCAGAACCAGAACTAGTACCCCTAGTTCCGGTTCAGGTTCTCCTCTTAGAAAGACCGAAACAGGCAGTTCCAAAATTAGAATTGCAGGTTCTGGAACTGCGACCATCCCTATTTGCGATTATGTATTATTGAGATAAAAATATCTTATTCTGTCAAGCTCGTGTGGGCAAGCTCGCTTTAAACAGGACTCATGGGCATGCGCGATTCAAGTCCTCAGTACAGTCCACCGTACATTATTTATTTATTAATAATAGTGTGAATTCAACCCTATCGTATAGATAAAGGGGGGAGAAATATATTGTCTACATTAGCAATCAGTATATGTGTTCCGCTACCTTTCTTATAGATTATTATCGCTGTCTACCCGTAGTTGATTTGGACCTCATCAAAAAGCCCGTCTCATTAAACAATCAAATCTTGGCCTATAACTAGTCCATTTAAGGCCCAAATGCCCAGATTACAACCTGAGTTTCATGAGATTTCTGTACAGTCTGTAGCCTTTTGTAGCCCAATTTTAAGTCAAAAAATGTAGGCTTCTTCACGTGTTGTTTTTGCTGGGTCAAACTGGTTGAAGAAGCTATCTTATCATGTCAGTGGTCTCAATTTAAAAGATCAAGACATCATCAAATTGACTTTTTTTTTTTTGTTTCCCTTTTTTCCATTTTCAATCACATTACACAACAGGAAAAACAGCAGCACAACTCAAACTACAACAATCCATAAACAATCAAACAAAACCACAAACAATTAGCTATCTAACCTCTGTGGGGCTGAATTGGTCAGCAATTTTGCTGTTATTTAGTGCTTAGTGATGATATCAATTATTGACCTATTAGATGAGCCCCTAACCAGATAAGACCCCTTTTAAGAGTCCTATCTTGAATTTTAAAACCTAAGAAAATGACATTCTTGTGGGTTGTATAGTATATATTCTTTGCAACCTATCTGTACAAACACCAACACATGGGTCTGTGACATCAATTATTCACATTCAATACCAAAATGAATTAGATGATGATGTTTGAAAATTTCTGTATTCGCTCGATAAAACTTAAGATAAACCTCAATGATGTAACTGTATTTAAATTCTAGCTTATAATACATGTAGTTTATTTTTAAATAATTTATATATCTAGTTACGTGATGTAATTGTTGTCAAAACTCTTTTAAGTCAACTATTCGAATAATATTTATTTAAAAGAGTCATTTAGTATATCATCTCTCTAGTATATATATATATATATATATATATATATATATATATATTTTTGATGTGATTTACTTGTAAGTTAGATAATACTAGGTTTAAAAATAGTATTCAAAAGGGGCTTTGAATTTGCCATAGATTGATGGGGGGTTTTGCTTAAAAGTTACGGGGAACTTTGACCAAATAATTAAGATTTGATGTGTAAAATAGTAGAGATGCAAGGGAGAAATTAATTGGATCTTGAAGAGATGCATTCACTTGCTAAGTTTAGGAACATGATGGGGACCAGCGCCCTCCAATAATAATTAGTCAAAAGCAAATCGCCTTTTATGAAAAAAGTTAAATGCTCAGATTTGAGATTTGTATAAAAAATTATTATTAGAGAAAATGGTTTGAAATAGGATATTGTTAACTCTTTTTTTTAAGAAATGAATTATTGCAATTTTATGGGACTAGAGATTAAGGTTAGATATAATAAATATTTGGGTGAGTATCTAAAATTTAAACAAATTATTAAATTTATTATATATATATATACATATATGCACACAAATGTTTATAATTACATTTTCAATTCTTAATATGTACACGTCTTAGTATTTTTTATAAATATTATGGAGAAAACTAAATATAATCATATTATTTATAAATTTGATACACATTTACATTTTAATAGCATGATTATATTTTTATGTAGCTATAAATTATATTTATCTAATGTGTTAATATTTGAACATTTGTCACAAATTGAATTTATATTGTTTAGTCCTAGACTCCTAGAAGTAGTAGTAGGCTAGTAGCCCATAAAAAATGGTCGGTGAAGTGAAGATGCCTTAAAACCAAGGGCACAAATGTTTATCCACCTTTTTTTGTGGTTAATTTTCACTAGGGTCCCCCAAACCAATGTGAGGGACCACGCACATCCCCCAAATACGTATAAAAAATCATAATGACGTGTCAGCTATTGATGACTTGAACTCAAAGGAAGAAAAGTCACCGGAGAGAATGCATGTAGGATACTACTACAAGTTACGACAATTACTTTTTGGCCCTTGAGATGTTGAAAAATATATATATAAAAAAAAAAAAAAAGGCCCTCAACTCTTCCTTTTTTTTCTTTCTAACTTACAAATTTACCAAACAAAAAAATCCAAACCAGATTAAATCTGATTCAAAGGAAGTTTTTTTGGTTTCTGTTCTTATAATTAAAAAGTCCATCTACTCCTTCAATTATTATGTTTCCTCAGATTTTTGAGATATTACTAAAATCTTTCAAATATTCTCATACATATCATTAAAGTCCTTGTTAGTCCGTCCACCAGCAATAACTCCAGTTCCAAGTCTTTCTTTTTTTTTTTTCATAAAAAAAAAATATCCTAATTGTGCTCCAGTAATAAAATAATTAAATAAGTTGGAGCGATATATAAAATCTCCGCACTTCCATCAATTAAATTATAAATTATAATATTATATTTCTTAATTTAAATTTATAATAATTATATATATATATATAAATAAATAATATTAAATCTATTTAAAATTTATTTAATTACACTTAAAATTAAAGTTTACAGAAATTTACATTAAATTTTTCTAACATTAAGTTTAACTATTAAAATGTGGCTCGAGATTTATTTGATTCGTGATTCATGATAAATCCACTATATATATTTCGCTTCTTTTTTTGTTCTTTTTTTTTTATAATCAATCATATTTTTAATAGTAAAATTTAACGTTAGAAAAATTTAATATAAAATTTTATAAATTTTAATTTTAAATATAATTTAATAAATTATAGATAAGTTCGGTATTATTTGTTATATATATATATATAAAACAAAGATGACACCCAAAACAGGGAGGTGATTGGAATTTTGAAGAAATTGAAAAGGAAAGAAATATTATACATAACCCGGTGATTGGTGAATAAATTATAAATAGAGTAGAAGAGCCAATAAATAACAACCAAAAAAAAAAAAAAAAAGTAAGCAGGGAGAGAGAGAGAGAGAAGAGGGTCAGAAACACAAGCTGTGTTCAGGCAGTGCCATGTGCCCACATGTTTCATTAGAGACACTCTCATACAAGTCCAACCAAAATTTCATGGAAAAAACATAACCAAACAACAACAACAGCAACAACTCAACTTCAACAAGCGAGGAAGAAGAAGAAGAAGAAGAAGTGAATAAGAGAGCCCAAAAAACGGAAAAAAAAAAATGAAGGAAAGCGGTGATGGGTTCGTGAGAGCAGATCAGATTGATCTGAAAAGCTTGGATGAGCAGCTCGAGAGGCATCTCAACAGAGCATTGACTATAGAGAAGACCAGGAAGAGAAACTCCGATGATAATATCGTCTACACCACCTCCGCCGCCTCCGCCGCCTCCGCTGCTGCGTCTGCCCCCAAGACCGCTTTCACAGAGAAGAAACAGAGGCTGGAGTGGGAGATCGACCCTTCCAAGCTCATCATCAAGACCGTCATTGCTCGTGGCACCTTCGGCACCGTCCACCGTGGCGTCTACGACGGTCAGGATGTCGCCGGTCAGTTTCTAACCCTCTTTTTTACTTCCTTTTTTTTTCTTCTAATTTTTCTCACTCAAGTCCCAAACTTTACTACTCAAATTTTGTAAAATTGTAATGATATTAATTATTTTTCATGGATTTGGGTACCCATTTGCTTATTTTTTAGTTTTGTAGCATTAACATCTTCAATTTCTCAATTATTAGTGATTTACTATTTTGCAAAAATTAAATTTTTATTTTTTAAAACTGTAATATTACTGAAAAAAAAAAATTTACAATATTAGATTGGTTTGGTTAGATCATTGTGTGAATCACTTTTATGGTTTCAGGCCCCTTATAGTTCAATGTGGTAGTTGATACAGTGTTTCTTATTTTTGCTGCATTTTGGATCTTTTATTTGTTTAACAGTTGGATCCTTCAAGAAAAATTCTTGATTTTTACTACTGTTGACTTTAATGGAGTTTTGGGTGATAGGCCATGGTAAATATTGTCTTATGAAATCCGTGACTCGTACACGGGCTCGGATTGGATTTTGCTGGTTACAGCCTTAACTGGGAACAATGTTGTTGTATTTCTCAACTTTCATGTGATCCCAGCTGTTAACTGGTATCATGTCCATAAACTAGTAGAAAAATTATAGTAGGCTGGACCGGTAGCTGGGAAATTATGATCCCATTTTCTTTTGTTTTTTTAACACAATAATTAAAAATTTTATGATGATTATTGCTGTCGTAATCCAACCGAATTAAGATCTATCCTTGTTTTTGGTTTAAGTGCGTGCGCGTATAATATTTACTTTTTGATTGCAGTAATATTTTATTTTAAACTTCACCCATGGTATTTTCTTGATCACTTTCTTATTTCTCAGTTAAGATGCTTGACTGGGGAGAAGAGGGCCACAGGACAGAAGCCGAGATTGCCTCACTAAGGTTAGCTTTTACACAAGAAGTTGCTGTGTGGCATAAACTTGACCATCCTAATGTTACTAAGGTCAGTTTCTACATTTTGGGAAATGTTTTCTTGCTTTGGTTTTGCATGCCCTAATATAATTTGAGTAGTAGCATCATCTTATCATCGGGTTCAAAATTCTTGGAGAATCTGCAGTGTCTAGCTTCTGTGGTGGAGGATGTAGAAAGTGAATCATACGTATGTTTGTGTTTTATAAACACCTTGATCATTGTCAACTTTTTTTTTTTCCCATTTAGTAAAAGAGGCAAATAAATTTGTATTTCCTCTACCTTGTTTAAGCTGAAGTTTCATTTTGTGTATTGGTGCTTGTAGACTCATGTCTCCTTTTATTGATCCTGTGATAGAGGGAGCACTGTAGGATTGACAAGCCTTTAGAATGCCTAAACTTGCATTGGCTTGAATCTTGAAACTGTCAATGTTGTAACTTTTGAGCTCTCATGGAGCTTCATTGTCATTTTAGGCCATTTGAAAGGGATATCTCATTTCCCATATAGAGCTTTGGACCACGCTGATTTTGCTTGGATTCAATATTTGTGCATATAATCTTTTTGTTGAAACTGTTTTTCTAGTCTCTATTGCTTGTGATTTTAATTCAGTTTGATGAAGTTTGCTTTTAGGTCACTAAGTCAGTTTTGCATATCCTTTTGGCTTGCTCGTTCTTAGAATTAATTGCTTCACTGTGGGATCTGTCTGTCGTTGTTCTCTCTGTGCTGCCTTTTGTTAGAAATCAAGAGAATAAAAGTTCACATTTCCCTTCATAATGTTCTCAGGCGTTTGGCATATCACAAAGTAGAGACTAATTTGCTGTACTCTGTCGTAACAATAAAATTTTCTTGAATGAAACATCTTCATCTTTACCAGCCTTTGCATATGCTAGAGCTTTAGAATATTAATTGACATAGGACAGGAAAGATAAACTAAAGTGGAGAGGAAATAATAAAGAGCAAGAGAGAGAAAGAACAAAAAATTAACGAAGAAACAGCTAGAAGAGCATACAAAAAGGGAGAGGGGATAACAGAAGACCAAGATCGTCTATAATTTTGGGGGTGAGTGACATTGAAGTAGGATACTGATCTTTTGATGGTGAGTATTTGATGGATGAAAATTGATAAGTTTTAACTCTACATGATGGGTTGCCCATGAAAGTTGAGGATAATCAACTCGTTGTGTTTATTCCAAGCTGGTAGTTTAGCATGCAATCGTTACAGTAATCACTGATCGCTAATTGAGTTTAGTGTTTATATGGAACCCAAATTTATTTTTTAACAGAAGGTATCTTTTCTCAGAACAAGTTGATATCTCTCTAATTTGATGCATCGACCATCTTGCTTCCATATAAATTGCTTCAAAGTCTGAAATGTTCTAGACTGGAGTTGTATCAATAGCTTTCCTTATTTGTGGAAATCTTAGAGTTACAGCTCATTCAGAGGGCTATAAGAGTTAGGAACCTGCTTGGCTACATATACCAGGCTTTCTGATTGTAAAATGACTTGTATTTTCTCTCACTGGCTCTGATGTAACTGATTTCAGTTTATTGGGGCAACAATGGGCTCATCAGAACTACAGATACAAACTGAAAATGGTCTAATGGGCATGCCAAGCAATATCTGTTGTGTGGTCGTTGAATATCTCCCTGGGGGTGCTCTGAAAACTTACCTCATAAAGAACAGGAGAAGGAAACTAGCTTTCAAAGTGGTTGTCCAGCTAGCACTTGATCTAGCTAGAGGGTACCTACATCCATCCCATTTCTGTTTGTAGTATGTTTAGTTTAAGGTACTGTGCTTTGGCAGTACAACAATGGGGCAAGTTAATAGCAATTTATCTAGTTAAGTACTTAAGAGGATAAATTAATAATACTTTGCAGGTTGAGTTACCTTCATTCGCAGAAGATTGTTCACAGAGATGTAAAGACAGAAAACATGCTATTGGACAAGACACGTACTGTTAAAATTGCTGATTTTGGAGTTGCTCGTGTCGAAGCTTCAAATCCTAATGACATGACTGGGGAGACTGGGACACTTGGTTACATGGCTCCAGAGGTACATATTATATTTTTGTTTTACGACTGTCCTGTAACTAATTAGTTTTTGTTTTGGGTTTGCTAGTCTTTTCGTGTTTTATGGTAAACATAATCAATAGAATGTCGGGTCTATGAGATGGGCCATACATACAGATTATACAAGTGAAAATACCTCTCCTTATTCAAAGGAACTATAAGCCTCTCTATTTGTGTTTAATTTAAAATAATGATGGGAAGTATTGGCTTCATATTATCTTTGTAATTTGGAGTTCTCATACTGAAAGCAGGGGTGAACTTGTAAATGGAAAAAGAATAAATGAAAAATCAAGATTGAAATAATAAATTGGGTGGACGATCAGTGACTCACAAAATGTGTGGGTTTCAGGTTCTCAATGGCAATCCATATAACAGAAAATGCGACGTGTATAGTTTTGGCATCTGTTTATGGGAGATATATTGCTGTGACATGCCATACCCTGATCTTAGTTTCTCGGAAGTCACCTCAGCTGTGGTTCGTCAGGTATAATAATGTCTGATCCCAATAAATTTCTTTTTCATTCAACGTTGAGCACAGGTTTCTAATTTATTCATCTAATGACAGAATTTGAGACCAGAGATACCAAGATGCTGTCCAAGTTCTCTAGCAAATGTGATGAAGCGATGCTGGGATGCAAACCCTGACAAGCGGCCAGAGATGGACGAGGTAGTTTCTATGTTGGAGGCTATTGACACATCAAAAGGCGGAGGGATGATCCCTCATGATCAACCTCAAGGATGTCTCTGCTTCCGAAGGTACCGAGGGCCTTAAATATACATACATACATATATATATATATATATATATATATATATCCCCTCTTAGATACACACTTGTGTTATTGTTTTTATGGTTGGGAGAAGATCTAAAGTAATATCTGTGGCAAAAGAAAAAAACAATTCAAGATACAAAAAACCAACAAAAAAAGTAGTAGTGTGGTGGATATAGCTTGAGGAGCTGTGCTGCTTCTCACATTATTGAATGAATGTAAAGCTTTTCTTCTGTTACTTTATTTTTAATTTTTAATTTTTTTTCTTTTTGGAGGTTCCAGAGTTTGTGTATTTTATTTGACTTGCTCCTCTTCTGTAAAAGATCACCTTATACAACATACCAAATTAATAATCATTATTGTGATGATTTAATTGATCTTCTACTGCTGCTACCACATTTTAACTTGGTAGCATCAGGAGCTATTTTTATCTTCAGATGAGAATCATTTTGTTATTTTTTTTTTTTGTTTGAAATGAGATGAGAATCATTTTATGGTAGTCTTGTTTTTATTATTATTATTTTCTTAAGAAAAAAAAGAAAAAAAAGAGAGATCTTGTACATAATTTGTGTCTCTTCAAATGGTGGTACGGGAGCGGAATTCGAAACCAACATCTCTTTTATTTAACTATTAGAGATCTCCCGGTTAAATTAGTTACTTTTTTTTTTCTTTTTTTTTAACGTATCATGGAGATGGAGGCCGAATCTGGGATTAGGGCAAGTCCTTACATTTTGGAGGCCAAAGATCCAAAATGAGGCCCTTAATTCATATAGATTCTATATGATTTTAATAATTATGATAGTAAATCAATAAAATCAATACAATTAAAATTATATATAAATAAATTTAGTATATTACAAATATTTTTAAAGTTTTCAGAAATCATTACAAATTGATAATATATATATTAAAAATTCTACAAACCAACATTTCTAATAGCTCAAATGTTCCAAAACATTGTAATTCAACTTCAAAGCATTTCCATAAAGTATAATCCAAAATATTTTCACAAAGTCAAATAAATGCAAAATAAAGTAACAACACACTAAAATGTATCAAATCATTATTTTAAAATGACTTCTTCTAGCATTTTGACAAGCAAGTTTATCAATTATACTATCTAAATTAATTTTTTTTCAATATATCAATTTTCAATATATAACTTTGCTAATTCATTTAATCTGTCTTGTGACATAGAGTCAATTCTTCTATTTTTTTTTTCTTTTTTCACTTCCAGATAAATGTTTTTAAGGAAACGTTTTTCTAGAAATGACTTTCAGCACAACATTACTGCCACATTTATGGGGCTCCAAAAATTTTTTTTTTTAAAAAAAGTATATCAACCACATTTTTAGGTCCAAAATTTGTGGGTCTGGGGCGAGGGACCCTTAGGCCCTGCCTCAGGGCCGGTATTGCCTGTGATATTACTAGACTGAATGAAAGCCCTTACTGCCGACCCACATTAGGTAGTAGTAATAGAGATCCGTTTTTAGAATGATAATTTTAGATTAGTTTTTGCATCATTTGGATGAAAAATTTGCAATACAATATATATATATATATATATATATATATATATATATATATATAATAATAATAATGTAGACAAGGAAGAAAATTTAAGGTTTTTTTATTATTATTTTCTGAAGTATGTGTTGGAAAAAACCAATCAGTATTTGAATAAAAAATTAATAATACAACAAAAAAGAAACAAAACCGGAAAATCAAATACAGAAGTAGAAAATAAATTTAATTTTAAAAACTGACTTGAAATCGTACTACGAATTGTAAATGATAGAGGTTTGCAGCGTGTGCAATTTCCTAAGACAGTTCCTGTAATATCCGTAATTTTCATTAATTATGAAAAGTGCCCATAATTGTTGTTAATTATGTGAAAATAATGTAATGGGTTTATTTGGATTAATTTTTAGGTATACAAGTGGACCAGGTGGAGCGGTCCAGAAAGAATGTATGAAGGAAAAAGGAAAAAGCTGGCAGTGAGCACCGCGACCAGCTACCACGATCACAGATCGCGATAAGCAGCTCGCGGTGAAAATGATGATTTTGGGCAGTGAGCACCGCGACCAGAGATCGCGATGAGCAGCTCTTGGTGAAAATGATGATTTTGGGCAGTGAGCATTGCGACCAACATCGCGACGACTGATCGCGATGAAGACGGTAAAAACACTCCAGTGAGCAACGCGACCAGGTGGCGCGACCACAGGTCGCGAGGAGCGGTCGCGATGAACAACATTTTATAAAAAAAATAGATGGCGGTGGGAAGCTTCACGAAGACGCAAGAGAAAACAGAAAATAGAGAGAGAGAGAGACTGGGGAAAAGAAAGAAAGAAAGAAAAAGAAAAAGAAAGAAAGGAGAAGAAGAGAGAGAAAGGAAGAAGAAGAAGAGAAGAGGAAGAAGAAGAAGAAAGGAAGAGGAAGAGGAAGAAAAGAAGAAGAAAGGAGAAGGAGAAGGAAAAGATGAGGGAGAAAGAAGAAGAAGAAAAATGAGGAAAAAGGGAAATCTAAAAAAGAAACTGTTGTAAAAACGGTATCCAGGTTAATGTACACCTATTTCTGAAATCTTTATGACTATCGTTATATGCTTTGAATTGAATTTCTATATTTTGATTAAATGAGTTTGAAAACTTATTTACTGATTTTGAAAACTTATTTCTGGAATATGTTAGTATCATTGAATTTCTGCGATATTGTATGTTTTCAAACATGTTTTACGAATATTGTTTTATGACTATTGTTGTTGTTGAATTGATGGAATCTTTGTAAAATAAAGTTGTTGATTTCGAAATGAATAAAATGAATTGTTATGAAAGTGGAAAATTGTGTATTGTGAAATGGCTCTAGGATACTTGAATATAGAAAACGGATATAGGATGTTAGCATACCAGTTGAGTTATTTCAGCAGTACTGCACCGATATTGATCTTGATGTTGATATTACGTACCTCCTTAAGGATTAGTCTGTTGGGATTTATGCCCTAAAGATTGTAATTGTAAATGGTTAAAGACAATAATAAGAATTATTCAGATTATCATTCAAGTTCATAAAATGTTTTATATTCAGTAATACATTCGTATTGTGCAAGAACATCCTAGATTGCAAGATGTAATCTCATAATGAGTATATGATGGTCATATACAGAGAGGATTTATTTTGAGACGTGCAATCTAAAGAGTCCGTAGAGAGCGAACAAAGCTGGGTACTTTGTTTGTGATTGATCTACTGTTGCGGTCCATTCTGTAAAGTACGGTGGTCTTATCCTAGACCGCTCATGTAGTTGACATGAGAATGAAGGCACCTTATATGATGAGATCATATAGGACTGGGCCACGATTTATATGAATCTCTCACCAAGATCTATTAGTAGATGAGATTCATATATAATCGATAAACGATGGCTATTTATAGGTGATCTTAATCCTGAGTGTCTTATGGACTCCTTCAGGTTAGATCGTGGCTTTTGATTTACCATGAGTGAGGTTGATGAGAATCTCGACCAATATCTCCGTATCTTGGAGCTGTGGTTTGGCTTGTGGCTGGGAAGGTTTGTACACAATATTGAAATCCACTCCTTCTTGATTGAAGTAGATAAGTAGTTCCCTTAAGGGTTGATTCGGGGCTTGAACGATTATGAGCGCTCTCCTTCTTCCGTGAGGAAGACAGGATTTAATTGTTCATTAGAGAATCAATGGTACTTAAAGGAAAAGATATTTCTAGAGGGGTATAACGGACTTTATGACCCAGCTCTAGTTATGAACTATTTGTGGAGGATCAAACTATATGCAATTAGCTATATCAATGGACACTGAGACTTCAGATTGTATAAACACGTCTACAGTTTTGAGAGTGCAGCCTCAGATTTTAGTGGAATAACTCTGAGGTTAATAATCGTGAAATATTAATTAAAGAGTTTTAATTAATATTACTAAGTATTATTGGAGCTCAAAACTGTGGGTCCATTAGGTCCCCTTGCTAGCTCTTATGGTTGTTAGTAACGAGGATCACAGTAGATTAATTGGATGGTCCAATTAATAGTGTTATGAAAGTAATGCGATTTAAATAAAAAAGAATAATTAAATAATGTAATTATTTAATTAATTAAATATTTAATAAAATAATAGAAATTAATAATTATGAATTATTAATTCTATTTATTAAATATGAGGTGATGTGATTAAATAATGACTAGGACAAAAGAATTAAAATAATTAGATAAAAAGGTCACAAGTTCAAGTCTTTAGGGAGACTAAAAATAAATAGGATTTAGAATCCTATTTTGATTGGTCAAACTAAAACCTTAAAGGACTACTATATAAGTGTTATATAGTTAGAAAAAAACCTAACCTAGCACACAAGTGAAAAAGAAAGATAGTTCGGCCACCAAAGAGAAAAAGAAAAAAAAAACGTTTTTTCTGACTCTCCCCTCTTTTGCAGGATTCGGCCAGCATTTTTTTCACGTGACTTTCATCTCTTGCCGTGACGTGCCCACACACACGTTGTCAGACCGCGGGTCATAGCTCAGAAGATTTGGTGGTAGATCGAGGAATCAGTAAAAGGAGAATCAAGAAAAAGATATGTAGTTCATGAAATCTTTTTCTGCGTATATACAGGAACTTGTTCCTGGTTGAAAAAGGTTTTCAATATAAGAAAAATTTTTGAAACCCAATTTCGCATGTTATATGATAATCAAAAGTTTTTCTAAAACTCCCTTCATAGTCCTGGGGTAGGGAGTTATGATATTGATATTACGTACCTTCCTAAGGATACTGAGTACCCGGTCCTAGGGTAGGGAGTTATACGTACCACCCTTGGATGGAACAGGCCCCAAGTGCCGGTCCTAGGGTTGGGAGTTATGTTCGACGGGCAGCCACTGAGTGGTCGATGTCGAACGGCCCATATTCCAGTCCAGAAAATTATGTTGAGTATACCAAAGGGCCAGAATTAAAATGAATTGAATAAATTATTTATAAGTGAATTTAGAAATTGATTTAATATGATTCATTTCATTGATTGAGTTGAATAATGATATGTTTTTATATAATAGAATTATGACATTTTATTTTGAAATTTATTTTGTGATTTTGATAAATAAGTTTAGTGTACGCCCACTAAACGCTTAGCGCGTTGATTTTATCACGCGTAGGTACTAAAGATATCAGAGGAGAAAAAGACTAAAGATGAGGTAGCTGTAGACAGAGATTCAGAGTCACCATACCTTTGGGTAGTTATATAGTTTGTATATTATATTCAGTTAAGCGTGCATAAACAGAAGTTTATAAAGTTTGTAATATATGAGTTTTGTAAATATTTGTTTAGTGATTTATGATTTTCAAAGTTTTGTAAATATTGATTATATATTGTTTCATTTGAAATTGTTTGGAAAGTCGCACTATACAGCAGAGTGCACATATAATTGAGAAATGAATTTTGAAGTATTGATATTATATTATTTGAGTTTTTGTTGAAAACAGAATTTTTGGAAAGTCAGAAAAACAGAGGAAACTCTGGTAAAATTTTTAAAATATTTGATGGGATCACTGTAAAAGTTTTTGAAAGACAAATTATATTTGTGTTTATAAAGTTTTCAATTCATAAAATAAGTTTAGAAAAGTTTTGAAACCGGGTAGCGCTCCTTGGGTCGATCCATGCGGTTCGGGTCAGGGGGTGTTACAGTTCCGATTGCTTGAAGGACGACCAGAGACTACTCCCAGGATTCAACTATCAATTCTGCTGTGATGAAGCAATGCAATCCAGAAGGTTGGCAAACTACAGTGTAATATTTTCTCTTTCTCTCATAAATATTTTAGACAGCAAAGTTGGAAAATTGCTATGAAAATTTATTCAACCAAAAGGACCACTATCACATCAACAATATTTTTATTATTGGGAAATTAATTAAATACCAAATTTGTTTTATTTATTATATTTGTTGTAGATGCTGGAATATACACAAATGGTTTGGGGACCTTAAGTCGGATGGAGGTAGGGCCAACAACCTGCACAGTAAAGTAAAAGAGGTCGTGCTCTTTGGGACACCGGAGTGGTGCCAGCCAAATAGTCTCCGATGTCCAAGTTAGATAATGATTTCAGATAAAGAAAGATAGAAAAAGATATTACCACCTGGAGTAATCGTATGTCGAGCGTAATGTATTCGTTAGCACGTTGAGCGTAGTTTTAAGGCTTGATGTTGAATATGTCGAACGTAGCTGGATTGCACTTAGGTCGTGTGTGAGTCTAGTAGCTTGAGAGCATAGTGACGACTTTTGTTAAAAAATGCTTAACCCTTCTTTATGAAGCCATAGGGCTGTATTTATATCAGTATGTGATAGCCGTTGGAGGGGTGATCGAGGATGTCGTGCTTTGAGATACAAGGGATTTCTGTTATCTCAGAACTGTTGTTTGACTGATCATGTGTTTGAAATATTGACTCAGTCAATATTTGATTTGGTCAATTTGTGAGTTAGCTCTTGGGCCTCGTCGACCATTTTGTTTGTTAATTGGGCTTTGTCGACCATTAGGCCTATTTGGGCTGTATTGTGCAGTTTGGGCCTTTTTTTTTGTTTAAACCATTTGGACTATTTTTGACCACTACAGTTTGCTCTGTCCTCTAGCTTCTTTTAAAGTTTAGAGAGTAGTATAAGAAAGTTCGAATGTGATGTATACGTTCAAAATGTCGAGAGTAGGACTACGTTTTAGTCATACAAGGTGACTATTAAGGGGCAGATATACGTCGACCGTAATCTGTAATACAAGGTGACATTTTATCATGAGGTGATAGGTGGGATCAACCATGTTGACCGAAAGAAGAGATAAGAGGGATCAACTTTCGTCGACTGAAAAATATATTACTCAAGGGTGATGGTTATTCGTCACAAGGTAATTAATCACCACACGAGGCGATGAGAGGGATCAACATTTGTCGATCGAAAATATATCACTCTAAGGGTGATATAAGTTTTTGTCACTGGTTGGTGAGACGATGATGTCAACTGAAGGTCTTTAGAGATGCCTTTTCGATTGCTGGAGGTGGCAACTAGGGCTGATGTATTGTATTTATAGGGCGTGGTTTCGAGGAGAAGCAGACGTTTAAAATGACCGAGGGTCTCTTCCCCTGTTTCTTTAGAGACTGTGTAACCAATAGCGGCATGCCACGTGTCATTCATGCAAAAGTCATCAAAGTCCTTTATTGAAAATTCCCATTATCATTAGTATACGAGAAAAAACTTGTTTCCAGAGTTTTTTTTTCATTGTTTCCAGGCGATTGATCGGTCATTTATTTTCATACATTTACGACCTTTAAACCGTATCTTTTAATTGTATTCTTGAGTATTTTTGGTGCTTTTGACGTGTTTTCCTTGAGTGTGCAGGTTTAGGGACCTAAGTGATGATTTTAGATATTTTTGGAGAAAATATGTAATTTCAGTAACATTGTGGAAGGGCATCTATGAAAGAATAGCAAAGTGCTGGGGCAAAAATGCAATTTCAGAAAGTTGACCCAACCATTAGTGAAACGGTGCGTTTTGCACCTATGGCTTTGGGTCTTAAGTTGAACGACGCCGTTTTGGACCAAAGCATTGGTCCAAAACGACGTCGTTTTGGTTAAGAAAGAAAACAAAAAAATAAAACCAGTGTCGCCATGCACAGCGCGACCAGCCCTCCCTCGCGCGACCATCTCCCTCGCGATGAAGACGATCCAGCAGCATTGTCCAGCGCTAGCACGATCGTGACCAGTCCCTCATCGCGGTGCAGCTCGCGGTGTAGAAGAAGAAGCGTCCAGTGAGTAGCGCGAGGAACCAAGCACGACCTGTGCTCGCATGGGGAGCTCGCGGTGCAGAATCCTCATGCAATCCAGTGAGCTGCGCGAGCTCGAGCGCGACCTTCCCTCATCGTGGTGTAGCTCGCGGTCCAGCCTCTCCAAGCAATCCAGTGAAGGCCGCGACCAAGCCATCGCGACCACAGGTCGCGGTGAAGGAAAAACGCAGCCCTAACGGGCTGCTATAAGAAGAAACGTTGCAGCAGCTGGGCAAGGAAGAGAGAGCTCGTGGCAGTGCAGTCCAAGCAGCTCCCAAGCTGCTCCAAGGGTGATTCTCATCCTTCTTGCTCCTCCCAAACACATCCCAAGCATCACAAATCATCACAACATCTCTAGATCGTAAGTGTTCATCGAAGAAGACGAAGATCGAAAGCGGAGAAGTTCAAACCGGACCAAAGCGGATCTTCGAGTCTTGAGAGCTTCAATGGGTTGTATTTCATCTCATTAATCTTCCTTGATTGTTCATTTATGATTATGAGTTGTTAGAAGTATTGTTAGGTGATTTTCGGAACCGTGAACGGATTTGGATTTTATTGTTTATGAATATATTTTATGTGATTTATGTCATGATATTATGTGCTTAATAATAATCAATATGTTTTCCATTTCCGTGATTGGAGCCGTGTGACCACCTCGCATTATCCTCCATTGAATCCGTCTCGCTTTATATTAATTGTTTTAGTTAATTTAATTTAGTTTAATTATTGAAAACCATGATTATGAGCTAAACTAGTAAGTTGGGGTTTTGATGGATCCTATTCTATGATGATTGAATAAATTGATTGTTTAATTTGTTGCGGTTGATTATTGTGTTGTTGAGTGGTTTTATTGTGCTTAATGCTTTTGAATGTGAAGGCCTACATTTAGATGATAAATTGGTGGTGTGTTATGTACCGAGAGGAGACGCCCACCACGTGCTCGATATAATGTCCACCACAAGTAGAATTGGATAGAGATATACTAATTTTCTTGTGTGATCACATAGGGTGTTTATTGTAACTAATGCATTTCCATGCACTTGGATATACCATCGAGAGATAGGATATTAGTGTATGCGGAATAGGTCCGATTTACCTCGAGAGGGGACTTTGGATAAATTAGATGAATACGGTCATCATCATGCATAGTTAAACCTCAACAATGTGCTCTCATGAAATTCAATCGGATGGATTAGGTGAATTCAAATACCCTAACTAATCTCTCATATTGGTTGCTTGCTTTATTTTCATGTCTTTAGATTTTTATCATTTAATATCTTTCGATTATTCAAATAGAAATAGGCTTGGTTAATTTTAGTACTCAACACCTAAATATCCCTGTGAAGACGATAATTTACTCATCATTTTATTACTTGTTCCGACCCCGTATACTTGCGGGTTACAAAAAGTCGCATCAGCGATTCCAATGCGTTTCTTCCCTTTGTTTCCTCTGTGATCTTTAAGGTATGTTCTTCGCAAATCTTCCTTTGACTGTTTTCTGTGTGTTTTTTGCTTTGCAATTGTCATTTCTTTATTTTGAGTAAACTGCAATGTTTTCCCTCGCATGTTCTTTTTTTCTTGTTTTTGAAAGTTAGATAAAAACTACTTCTAGATCTTGTTTGGATAAGATTTCAAGGGTGAAAAACTGCTTGCGAATGAATCTAGGGCATTTAGAAGTATATGCCGTGCGAACATGTGATTGGCGTCGAGAGTAGGTGTAGAGCCATCTAGGCATATAAACTCGATCTCCTTAATAAGTTTTGTTTTTACACGACAGTGTTATGAGCCATGTTGAGTCTTATTGAGGAAGCTGTGAAGGAGATTGAGTTGGAGAGGGAATCAGGAGAGAGTCGACGGATAGTAAACCGCGCCCTCTGGCAGCCGTGACTCCCACGGGAATCATAGACTTGGACCCCAATTTTGAAGGCGGTCCTTCTACAGTCGTGGTTGACGATGTTCCGTAGGGTGTGCTGGCGTGTGATAGGTAGAGCGACCAGGTAGTCGATGCCGAGGCTTCGACATCTGATGGTGGAATTTTGCCCGCGGGTTTAATCCCAGTGACCAGACTTACTAAATTTGATATGCTCCGGATCAGGTTCTAGTACGGTATTCCTGAATCTGTCGGCTAAGGTTGCCGACATCGACTGAACGGGTGGATTCGTCTGATGGCGATTGGACCTGTTTCTACGAGCTGCTCTTCCGACAAAGCCTGAGGTTCCTGATCTCATCTCTAGGTTACAAGGTGCTGAGGTTGTTTAACCTAGCACCAGGCCAATTGATGCCGAACGGGTGGAGGCTTCTACTATCGATAGAACTTTTCCATGAGAAGAGAGATCTACCTTTCTTGCTGGGCAACCTCTTCTACTTGTATTACATGAAAGGCCACGAGGATAAGCCCGGGCGTTATGTGATCTCGGCTCGCCCCCATCAATCGCACCTCATCATTGACCTCACGACTAACGATCGTGGGTGGAAGGATATGTATTTCTTCGTGAGGGGCGAGCTGGTTACCAGGTCCGTTCAAGGGCGACCGATACATTCGCTCGACGTGGCATGTCCTTGGTAGGATTTGTGTTTTTCTGAAACTTAGTCGTTTGGTGTTACTTGACTGTTATTCTAATTTGTTCTCCTTTTTGCAGATATTGTCGTTGGCTCAAACTTTCTCGTAGGTCGTGAAAGTAAAGAGCACACACATTTTATTCATTCAGTCGACCCAGCGGAGAGGAGTTGGAAGAAATTGCTGAGTGAGGAGAGTTTGAGGCCAAGTCAGTTGTGGGCATAGGTCGATCTGAACGCCAAAGGTACTATTTTCCTAAGTTAAAGAATTTAGTCACTTACACTTGGATTTGACATTGCTTTGCAGGACTTCGTTTTCCTACTCCTGTTTTTTAGGTCGAGCGTAAATTTGCTTCAGATTCTATGTCGAACATAAAGCCAAAGATCTTGTCTGCTAATGAGGTGTTGGCCAGGCATGTGAGAGAGCTCTGGCCTCAGCTTAGGAGAGAAAATAGTCGAACGGGCAGTAAAGCGCGGCCCAGATGCTCTAGGCTGGTCAGCCCTCGACTTTGGCTTCTACGTCGCCTTCAAGCTAGAATCCTGAAAAGGATTCCTCCAAGCAGGGTAAAAAGAAGTAGAAGGTGGTGGATGAGTTGAGCTCCAACATTGCGATCTCATTTCCGGTCGGGAGCTTTACTTACAAGGATTTCAAGGCCTTGATTGATGGCGCCAACTAGTTCGGCTTCCCGCACGATGCCTAGTACATGAGGAATGTCGGAGTGCTGAACACGATCGACTGGGGGATCGCCAATGCCTTCCATGTAAGTTCCCTTTTATATCTTTATCGAATTGAGGGCACGAACTATTATCTGACGATGTTTGTATACAAGCTCTAGAGATTCAGGTTTACCTGGAAAATGAACTTTCCAACTCTGCTTAACGTTTGAAGGATTGCAATCAGCAGATTGCTTCACTTAAAAAGAAGCTTGACAACAAGAATTTGGAAGAGTTGAAAAAGATGAAGGTCGAGCGTGAGAAGGATGAAAAGCTTGAAAAGCTAAAGCAGAGGGTTGTCGTGCTAACTGCAAACGAGGACCAATTGGCCAAGTGAGCTTTTTCATGGAGAATTGCGAGACTATTGCTGGTGATGTAGTTATCCAGACTAAGGCCGAGCTGATGAAGGAATACAAGAAGGGGAAGGCCAAAAGCTGGAATGTAGATGAGGCAATCGCGGCATGGGAGGAGGTCAATGAGCTAGCTGCAGTCGAGCTGGAGGAAGCAGTCGAGGGAGGCAAGGAGGCACCGACTGTCGATGACGAGCAAATTTACCATGCGGAGACAGCACAGGGCGGTCCGTGCCGCCGGCCAACCAGCAAGAAGACGACCTTGTAATAGCTTAGTTTAACTTCCGTCGAATGTGACCTTTATGCCTTTTTAATTTTTGGGGCCGAGAATTGCCCTGTTGAACTTTTAAATTCAAGTTTATGAAATATTTCTTTTGTTGTGCAGATCTTTTTGTCGAACAGTTTTTTGCTTGTATTTTGAACAAGTCAAATTTATGAATTTTCATTTTTGTTGATTCCCTCTTGTAGATCATAAATTTATGTTACTTTGTCAAGCAAATTGTAACATCCCTAATTTTGAATAATTAATTTTGAATATGTTAATATAATATTTATCATTTGAGGGGCGAAAAACGTAATTAAATGTATGTATATTTTTATGGGTTCCAGGTGGACCAGATGGAGCGGTCCAGAAATAACGCATGAAAGAGAAGGAAAAGTTGGCAGTGAGTACCGCGACCAGAGATCGCGATAAGTCGCTCGCGGTGAAAAATGGTGATTTTTGGCAGTGAGTACCACGACTAGTCACCGCGACCACAGATCGCGCTGAGAAGCTCGCGGTGAAAATGTTGAATTTGGGCAGTGAGCAAGGCGACCAACATTGCGACCAGGTACCATGATGGTTGATCGCGATGAAAGCAGTGAAATCGCTCCAGTGAGCAACGCGACTAAGTGGCGCGACCACAGGTCGTGATGACCGAATTTTTATATAAAAAAAAAAATAAGAGGTGGTGGAAGCTTCGCGAGAAGCAAAGCAGAAAAGAGAGGGAGACCGAGAGAAAAAGAAAGGGAGAAAGAAAAAAAGAAAGAAAAGAGAGAGAAAGGAAGAGAGAGAAGAAGAAGAGGAAGAAGAGAAGAAGGAGAAGAGAAGAAGAAGAAGAAGAGGAAAGGAAGAAGAAGAAAAGAAAAGGAGAAAGGAAAAGAGAAGGAAAGAGAAAAAAAAAAGGAAAAAGGGATTTGTCGGAAAGAAAACGGTATCCAAGTTGGTGTACTCACATTTTTGAAATCTTTACGAAATTATTTTGTGTTTTCGGTTTGAATCTGAGACTTTGGATAATTTAGTAACTATATGTTTATATTGCTTTTCATTTGAACGATTTCGTTTTAATAGTATTTCGATTATTATACTTTAATCGTAATTCGACTATTATGAATATATTGAAATAAATTGTTTCAGAATATCGTATGAACAAATCGTTGGATTTCCATGAAATCATGTATATTTGTTTTACTAATATCGATTAAATTGTTATATTATTTGAGTTTAAATTCGATTTATGAATTACAGTTGTTATGTGAAATTGTTATATTGAAACGGCCTTATGATACTTGGACATATATACGGATATAGGAGGTTGGTATACCAGCTAGGTTCATTTAGCAGTACTGCACTGTTATTGATATTGATGTGATATTATGTACCTCCCCAAGGATTCGTCCTGGGGTAGGGAGACACGTACCTTCCTAAGGATTCGTCCTGGGATAGGGAGACACGTACCTTGCTAAGGATTCGTTCCTAGGATAGGGAGATATGTACCTCCCTAGGATACCGAACATTCGGTCTTAGGGTAGGGAGATACGTACCACCCTAAGGATTCGTCCTAGGTTGGGAGTTATGTTCGACAGACAGCCACTGTGGTCGAACAACCCATATTCCAGTCCTGAAGTATGTGAGTATACCAAAGGGCCAGAATTGAAGTGAATTGAATGATATGGTTATACGTGAATTTCGAAATTGATTTTATACGTTTATTTCAGTATTTAAGTTAAAATGATTGTAAAAGCATTGAGAATTTAATTGAGTACGAATTATTAAATTGATTTAGTTGTTTTTATTAACCTGATTTCATATGATTTAACTTAGTAATGTTTTATTTACGTTCGCATTGTGATATTTATATTATGAAAATTATGTTATAATTTTGATAAATGAATTTAGTGTACACCCACTAAGCTATATGCTTAGCGCATCGGTTTTTATTGCGCGTAGGTCACAGGGATACCGAGGCAGAGAAAGAGTAGAGAGGAGGTACCTGCAGATTGAAGAGTTCAGAGTCACCACATTTATTGGGTAGTTATATAGTTTTGTATGTTATATTCAGTAAGCATGCATATACAGAAGTCTGTAAATTCGATGATTATATATGTTTTGTAAATAATTTTATGATTTATGTTATCATTTTTTTAAAGGTTTGTAAATGTTGAATTATGAATTATTTTATTTTAAAACTGTTGGAAAGTCGCACTAAACGGCAGAGTACGCATTTGATTGAAAGGAGATTTGAAGTGTTGTTGTGAATTTTATTTGATTTGAGTTTTATTGAAAACAGGTTTTGGGAAATCAGAAAAACAGAGGAAATTCTGCCGAAATTTTTAAAACTGGTTTTGATGGGCTCACTAGAAAAGCTTTTAAATTATACACTATTTGATTTTAAAATATATAAATAGAATTAAGAAAAGTTTTGAAAACCCGAGTAGCGCTCTCTGGGTAGATCCAGTCGGGTCGGGTCAGGGGGTGTTACAAATAATGTAATGTTTTTATACAATAGTATTGTGATATTTCTGTTATGAAATTATTTTATGATTTTGATAATTGAGTTTAGTGTACACCCACTAAGCTATATGCTTAGCGCGTAGGTAACAGAGATACCGAGGAAGGAAAAGACTGAAAAGGTGTTAGCTGCAGATAGAGGAGTAGAGTCACATTTCTGGGTAGATATATATATTGTTGTATAATATGGTTAGAACGCATGTATATACAGAGATTTGTAATTGTGTTATATATTTATATTTTGTAAATAATTATTTTATAATTCTGTTTTTCATTTTCAAAGGATTATAAATAATGAATTATGAACTGTTTTATTTTAAAACTGTTTGGAAAGTCGCACTAAATGGCAGAGTACGCATTGGTTTGAAAGTTTGATATAGAAGTGTTGAAATTATTTTGTTTTGGACGTTTGTTGAAAACAAGTTTTGGGAAATCAGAAAATCAGAGGAAACTCTGCCAAAATTTTTAAAACTAATTTTCGATGGGCTCACTAGAAAAATATTTATAAAATAAAATTTATCTGATTTTCAATGGGTTACAAATTATAAAATAATTAAGAAAAGTTTTGAAAATCTGGTAACGCTCCCTGGGTCGATCCAGCCGGGTCGGGTCAGGGGGTGTTACATTTAAGTGGTATCAAAGCGCGGTTTAGGCGTTTTTGGACCAAAAGAGTAATAGTCTGTATATGCATGCATTGAATAAGGACGCCTATAGGAATGTGTGACTCTAATCTGCAGACCTTTCTTCTGTCTTATATAGGATAAAAAGAAATGGAAGGAAGTGAAGATAGATCAGGGAGTCCCGCCAGCGTGGCTGAGGGAGCATATAGAGAATCTGTAAGTCCAAGGGCGGCTGGACCAAAAGTCCAGGGTCAGCCAACATTTATGCAGCAAATGGCTGAATTCTTTCAGAATGTGGCCAGAGCAGCACCACGAAGGTCAGCCATAGAACGATTGGCTAAATACAAACCGACTAATTTCCATGGCAGAAAAGATGAGGATGCATCTGCCGCAGAATACTGGTTTGAACGGACAGACAGAATCTTAGAGCAGATGCACTGTACACTTGAAGAAAGATTAGAGTGTGCAGTATCCTTATTACAGGAGGATGCCTACCAATGGTGGACCTCCGTTATAAAGTCAGTGCGACCAGAGGAGAGAACTTGGGATTTATTTTAGAAGGAGTTTCGGAGAAAATATGTCGGTCGCATATATTTGGATAATATGAAGAGGGAATTTACCAACCTAAAACAGAGACAGCTTACAGTGACAGAGTATGAGAGAGAATTTGTCAGGTTGAGTAAATATGCTAGAGATATGGTGGCCACAGAGGCGGATAAATGCAGAAGGTTTGAGGATGGACTGAACGACTATATTCGCCTACAGGTTGTATAACATCCCTAATTTCAAATAATTAATTTTGAATATATGAATATAATGTTGATTATTTGAGTGATGTTACAGGTTGCTGCCTTTGAGTTTGAAGACTTTACCAGACTCGTCTCGGCAGCTCTAAATGTAGAAAGAATTAAGAAAGAAGAGCAGACCAGAAGAGACAGAGGTCAACAGAGAAGGGAAGCAGGGCCATCTAGTTCCTATCAGTCCCAGAGTAAGAAATTTAAGGGACCGCAGTCTAGTGGTCCAGTGCAGTCACAGAGGCCCATCCCCACAGCCAGGCCGGGTCAGTCTGCAACCTCGATAGCCAGTACTCCTAAGAGTGCAGTTAGGGGACCAGCCCCGGCATTGTGTGAGCATTGTAGAAGGAGACACCCTGGGGAATGTTGGAAGATTACAGGAGCCTGCTTGAGGTGTGGATCTCGTGACCATTTTCTGAGGGATTGTCCACAGCTTAGATATATCCCTATTCAGCAACTAGAAAGATCTGTCCCTACTACTTCTAGAGGTAGGAGGCCTAGCTAGGCAGGAACTGAATGTGGTAGCCATAGAGGGGTGTCAGAATCAGTGGCTAGACCAGATAGTCGAGCTCCTGCACGAGTCTATGATGTTAGGGCTCAGGAAGAAAAGAATGCACCAGATGTGATTGCCAGTAAAATTTCTATTTTTGATACCACAGTTATTGCATTGATAGATCCAGACTCTACTCATTTGTATATATGTGATGCATTGCTGAAATAACGAAGTTTGAAAACTGAACCTACTGAATATGATGTGTTAGTTAGCAATCCGATAGGCCAAAGTGTAGTTGTGAATCGTGTGTATAGAAATTGTCCTATTCGGATTCAGGAGTATGAATTTTCAGGAGATTTAATGGAGTTTCCATTCCATGAGTTTGATGTTATTCTAGGCATGGATTGGTTAACTAGACACAAGGTGGTGATCGACTGCGAATTGAAAAGAGTAACTCTCATAACAGTCGACGGCACAGAAATCACAATGGTGGGTGAAATGAGGAATTTTCTCTCCAATGTCATTTCAGCCACTACAGCTTGTAAACTGATCAGAAAGGGTTGTGAAGCTTATTTGGCTCAGGTGGTTGATTCTAGAAAGGTTGCTTCTACAATTCAGAATATACCCACTGTATGTGATTTTGCAGATGTATTTCCAGAGGAGCTTCTTGGTTTGCCACCTCAGAGAGAAGTGGAGTTTGTGATTGACGTGGTACCAGGTACGTCTCCAGTATCAATAGCTCCTTACAGAATGGCACCAGCAGAACTGAAGGAATTGAAAATACAGTTACAGGAATTGCTGAATAAGGGCTTTATTAAACCCAGTTTTTCATCGTGGGGAGCTCCGGTGTTGTTTGTGAAAAAGAAAGATGGGTCACTGAGATTGTGCATCGATTACAGGCAACTGAATAAACTTACTGTCAAGAATAAATATCCGTTGCCTAGAATCGATGACTTATTTGATCAGCTGAGAGGAGCATGTGTCTTCTCAAAGATAGATCTCAGATCAGGGTATCATCAGTTAAGAATAAAAGATTCAGATATTTCGAAAACTGCATTTAGAACCAAGTATGGACATTATGAATTTGTAGTAATGCCATTTGGGCTGACAAATGCACCTGCAGCCTTTATAAACCTGATGAACAGGATATTCCGACCATACTTGGACCAGTTTATGGTAGTATTTATTGATGATATCCAGGTGTACTCACAGACGACTGAGGACCATGACAGGCACCTAAGAGTAGTATTGCAGATTCTGAGGGAGAAGCAACTGTATGAAAAACTGAGTAAATGTGAGTTCTGGTTGCCTGAAATTGCATTTTTGGGGCACATTGTGTCAGCAGAGGGTATTAAGGTAGATCCTAAAAATATTGAAGCGATTATGGAATGGAAGCCTCCCAGAAATGTTGCAGAAGTCAGAAGTTTCTTAGGCTTGGCAGGTTATTATCGACGGTTTGTGAAGGGATTCTCCTCCATAGCAAATCCATTGACCAAACTACTGCATAAAAATGTTAGATTTGATTGGACTGACAGATGCCAAGCAGCTTTTGACAGATTGAAGACGATGTTAGTTGAGGCTCCAGTCCTGATTCAGCCTATTTCAGGTAAAGATTTTGTGATCTATAGTGATGCCTCACACCAGGGTTTAGGTTGTGTATTGGTGCAGGAAGGCAAGGTGGTTGCATATGCGTCCAGACAACTGAAAACTTATGAACAGAATTATCCGATACATGATCTGGAGCTTGCAGCTATCGTATTTGCTTTGAAATTATGGAGGCATTACTTGTATGGTGAAAAATGTTATATATACACAGATCACTAGAGTCTGAAATATCTGCCTACCTAGAGAGAGCTTAATCTGAGACAGAGACGATGGATGGAGTTAATCAAAGACTATGATTGTGTTATTGATTACCATCCAGAAAAGGCAAATGTGGTAGCAGATGCTCTGAGTAGAAAAGCATTATTCGCTTTAAAGGCTATGAATATGCAACTACAGTTGAATTTAGAGAATGCATTAGTAGCTGAATTGAGATGTAGACCCAGTTTGATTTAGCAGATAGCAGAAAAACATAAGCAGGATGATAGAGCAGATTCCAGAAGGAAAGCATCCGGACTTCACAATTAGAAATGATGGTATTGTGTGTTTCAGAGACAGGATTTGTATTCCAGATGATGAAGAATTGAGAAAGATGATCCTGACAGAGGCACACAGTAGTCCGTACTCGATGCACCCAGGTAGCACAAAAATGTACAGAGGTTTGAGAAATCAGTATTGGTGGTCTAGGATGAAGAAAGATGTGGTGGACAAGTGAAAACTGAACACCAGGTTCCATCAGGATTGTTACAGCCAATATCAATACCTGAATGAAAATGAGATCGTATCACTATGAACTTTGTTACAGGATTGCCACTCACCCAGAGTAAATATGATGCTAAATGGGTAATAGTGGATCGACTGATAAAGTCAGCACATTTTCTACCTGTCAGAACTGACTATTCCTTGGATCGACTGGCAGAATTGTATATAAAGGAAATAGTCAGATTGCATGGAGTGCCTGCATCCATAATATCAGATTGGGACTCGAGGTTTACATCCAGGTTCTGGAAGAAGTTTCAAGAAGCTTTGGGTACTCGATTGAGTTTCAGTACAGTCTTCCATCCACAGACAGACGGACAATCAGAAAGAGTAATTTAGGTGCTTGAAGATATGCTCAGAAGTTGTGTAATTGATTTTGAAGGGAGTTGGGTGAATCACCTCCCATTGATAGAATTTGCATACAACAAAAGTTATCAGTCGAGCATAGCTATGGCACCATATGAAGCACTATATGGAAGGAAATGTAGGACACCAGTATGCTGGAGAGAGTTGGGAGAAGACAGGTTAGTAGGCCCATATTTGATTCGACAAACTGAGGAGAAGGTAAAGATTATCAAGAAAAGACTGAAAGTTACCTTTGACCGACAGAAATCATATACAGATCTGAAAAGAAAGGAGATAGATTATGAAGTCGGTGAGAAAGTGTTCCTGAAAGTATCTCCATGGAAGAAAGTGCTCCGATTTAGCAGAAAAGGGAAGTTGAGTCCTAGGTTTATTGGCCCATATGAAATTATTGAACATGTGAGACCGGTAACCTACAGACTTGCTTTACCTCCAGAATTAGAAAAGATTCATAATATGTTCCATGTGTCTATGCTGAGAAGATACAGATCTGATCCTTCCCACAGACTCCAGGCTGAAAGTATTGAAATCCGACCAGACCTGACATATGAAGAAGAACCAGTGCAAATTCTTGATTGAGAGATTAAGGAATTACGAAATAAAAAAGTTCCACTGGTGAAAGTCCTTTGGAGAAATCATAATATAGAAGAGGCTACCTGGGAGAGCGAGGAAACAATGAGACAACAGTATCCACAACTGTTCAACTGAGGTAAATTTTGAGGACGAAATTTCTTAAGAAGGGAAGAATTGTAACATCCCTAATTTCAGATAATTAATTTTGAATATGTTAATATAATATTTATGAATATGGGTTCCAAGTGGACCAGATGGAGCAGTCCAAAAATAACGCATGAAAGAGAAGGAAAAGTTGGCAGTGAGTACTGCGACCAGAGATCGTGATGAGTCACTCGCGGTGAAAAATAGTAATTTTTGGCAGTGAGTACCGCGACTAGTCACCGCGACCACAGATCGCGCTGAGAAGCTCGCGGCAAAAATGTTGAATTTGGGCAATAAGCATGGCGACCAACGTCGCGACCAGGTACAGCGATGATTGATCGCGATGGAAGCGGTGAAATCGCTCCAGTAAGCAATGCAACCAAGTGGCGCGACCACAGGTCGCGATGACTGAATTTTTATAAAAAAAATAAGAAGCGGTGGAAGCTTCACGAGAAGCAAAGCAGAAAAGAGAGGGAGACCGAGAGAAAAAGAAAGGGAGAAAGAAAAAGAGAAAGAAAAGAGAGAGAAAGAAGAAGAAGAAGAAGAGAAAATGAAGAAGAAGAAAAGAAAAGAAGAGAGAAAGAAGAAGAAGAAGAAAAGAAAAGGAGAAAGGAAAAGAGGAGGAAAGAGAAAAAAAAGAAAAAAGGGATTTGTCGGAAAGAAAACGGTATCTAGGTTGGTGTACACACATTTTTGAAATCTTTACGAAATTATTTTGTGTTTTCGGTTTGAATCTGAGACTTTGGATAATTTAGTAACTATATGTTTATATTGTTTTTCATTTGAATGATTTCGTTATAATCGTATTTCGATTATTATGCTTTAATCGTATTTCGACTATTATGAATATGTTGAAATAAATTGTTTCAGAATATCATATGAACAAATTGTTGAATTTCCATGAAATCATGTATATTTGTTTTACTAATATCAATTAAATTGTTATATTAGTTGAGTTTAAATTCGATTTATGAATTACAGTTGTTATGTGAAATTGTTGTATTGAAACGGCCCTAGGATACTTGGACATATATACGGATATAGGAGGTTGGTATACCAGCTGGGTTCATTTAGCAGTACTGCACTGTTATTGATATTGATGTGATATTATGTACCTCCCCAAGGATTCGTCCTGGGGTAGGGAGACACGTACCTTCCTAAGGATTCGTCCTAGGGATAGGGAGACACGTACCTTCCTAAGGATTCGTTCCTGGGATAGGGAGATATGTACCTCTCTAGGATACCGAATATTCGGTCATAGGGTAGGGAGATACGTACCATCCTAAGGATTCGTCCTAGGTTGGGAGTTATGTTCGACATATAGCCACTGTGGTCGAACAACCCATATTCCAGTCCTGAAGTATGTTAAGTATATCAAAGGGCCAGAATTGTGAATGAATTGAATAAAATAATTAGAAAAGAATTGAAACCTGAATTTAGTATGAGGTACTGATTGAATTTATATGCTTTTATTAAACTGATTTCTTATAATTTATTTCAGTGATTTAGTCTAATAATGTAATGTTTTTATACGATAGTATTATGATATTTCTGTTATGAAATTATTTTATGATTTTGATAATTGAGTTTAGTGTACACCCACTAAGCTATATACTTAGCGTGTCGGTTTTTATCGCGCGTAGGTAACAGAGATACCGAGGAAGGAAAAGACTGAAGAGGTATTAGCTGCAGATAGAGGAGCAGAGTCACATTTCTGGGATAGATATATATATATATATATATATATATATATTGTTGTATAATATGATTAGATACGCATGTATATACAGATATTTGTAATTGTGTTATATATTTATGTTTTGTAAATAATTGTTTTATGATTTTGTTTTTCATTTTCAAAGGATTGTAAATAATGAATTATGAACTGTTTTATTTTAAAACTGTTTGGAAAGTCGCATTAAACGGCAGAGTGCGCATTGGTTTGAAAGTTTGATATAGAAGTGTTGAAAAAGTACTAAACAAACTTTATAACAATACTCGTGTGTAGAGCGAAAAGATTAAAAAATGCTTGACAAATTCTTGATAATTTTGGCAGTCAAATTTCTTCAAAAGCTCATGTGTAGAGCAATTTGCAAGAGCGTAGAATGTAGTCTGTAATGGTTGTTGCCCCCAGTATACAAGTCTACGTTTTACTCATGGAGTTAGAGACTGTTGTCGAGCTCTTGTGTTTTTATGCCCGTGTGTAAAGTATATGTGTGAGCGTACAATGGTCAAGCTCTTTTAGCTTACCACGAGTGCAAGGTTGCTGTAGAGGCTTCGACCTGTCGAAAAATTTAGATCCGCCATTGGCCGTAGTGACCAATGGCCTTTCGACGCTAAAATTAGTAGAGTACTTGGAATAAAACAAAAAGAAAAGAGATGGGTTCAGAACTGTTTTAAATGTGTAGCATTCTAGCTGTTGTTGATTTCTCGGTTATCGATGTCGTATAGTTTGTATTCCATATGTCCGACCACTTTTCTGATCTGGTAGGAACCTTCCCATGTCGAACTGAGCTTGCCTGTTCCTGGCTCTTTGGTGTTCTGAAACACTTGTCGTAGTATCCAATCTCTTTCTTTGAATGCTCGATGCGGATATTTTTGTTGTAATGTCAAGCGACCATCTGCTAGTAATTGGCTAGTCAGATGGATGCTTGGTTGCGACGCTCGTCGACTGGTAGTACGACTTCAACCCGTACGTCAAGGAGAATGGAGTCTATTCGGTCGACATCGAGGAGTGGTCTTATACGACCAAAGGACTTTTGGGACCATGTCGACCCAAAGCCCATTTGCTGCGTCGAGTTTCTTCTTGAATGTGCCAACAATTATCTTGTTGGTCGACTCTGCTTGTCCATTCAACTGAGGATAACAACGTGTCAAGAAGCTTAGTTTGATCCTGTATTTCTCGCAAAAATCTTGAAAGTCGAAGGAAATAAATTGCGATCCGTTGTCGGTGACTATTTCTTTTGGTATGTCGAATCGGCACATGATGTTATTCCATATGAAATTCTTCGCTTCAAAGTCTTTGATTCTTTGGTAGGCCTCGGCTTCAACCCACTTACTGAAGTAGTCTGTTAGCACTAGCATGTATGTAGCACCCCCCGACCCGACCCAGCCGGACCGACCCGGGGAGCGCTACCGGTTTTCAGAACTTTCAAAATTAGTTTTATACATTTCAAAAATCATTGTGAGCCCATAAATAAATAAACTTTTCACGAAAATTCGGCAGAGTACCGTTTGTTTTTCGGACTTTCCAAAACCCTGCTTTACACAAAACAATTCCAAAACAATTCCAATACAATTCTCAACAACACTTCTATACAGTTTCAAACAGTTGCGCACTCTGCCGTTTAGTGCGACTTATCAAAACAGTTTATAAACTAAAACAAAATAGACTTTAATGGTTACAAACATTTTTAATAATAAAAGACATAAATCATAAACTAATTAATTACAAAACATTTTACAAAACGTATTTACAAATTCCCTGTATATGCATGTTTTCAGAATATATATACACATAACAAAAATATAGCTACCCAACTGTACAATCTCTGTGACTCGGTCTGCAACTTGCTCTTCCTTCAGTCTCTAGCCTCCTCTGGATTCCTGGTACCTACGCGTTAGAAACAAACTAACGCGCTAAGCATAAAGCTTAGTGGGTGTACTATAAACTCGATTAAATAAAACACAATATAATAACTATCTTTTAAAAAGAAATACATCACAATATATATATATATATATATATATATATATATATATATATATATCATTTCTAATTAATTTCAAAACAATTGAGTTTCAGAATCAAATCATTAAACAGTTTCCATCACTTTAGTTTCAATAATACGGTCAATATATAGGAAAACAATCAATAAAGTCATCTCACTTTTCCATTTCAATAAATTCTGGCCCGCTAGAATACTAAACATTCTGGGACTGGAATATGGGTTAACGTGACGTCCGGGGTTGCCCCGCAACAACAGTCACTGATATCAACGTGATTGTCCGAGATTGCCCCGCAACAACAATCACTAGTATCATTGTGATCGTCCGAGATTGCCCCGCAACAACGATCACTAAAATCGGTGTGATTGTCCGAGATTGCCCCGCAACAACAATCACACAATAATAACGGCGCAGTACTGCTCAGTAAAACCCAGCTGGTATACCAACCTCCTATATCCATTTCTATGTCTAAGTATCCTAGGGCCGTTTCGATAAACTATACTCACAGTAAATGTCGCAATAGTTAATCAATAACAATCCAAATCACATAGTATTCATCAAGAAACATAATCAATAGTTTTACGAAAATCTCAATCAAATATTTTTAACGAAATCGAAATGTTCGAAAATACATTCGAAATATGATCTATCATAAAAGCGGTTCGAAATTAACCATAGATCTACCAATCATCAATTTTTACATATAAAATAAACACTTTTCATACGAATAATCGAAAACGAAATCTTCCAACGAAATCAAAAACGGAAACGGAAACAAAAACGAAAACGAAAACAATAACGAGAAACTTTTCGTAACGATTTCGAAAACAAACGTACACCTACCTGGAATCCGTTTTCGTTTCGAGAAATCGCGGTTCCACGATCTCTTTTTCCTTTTCCTTTCTTTCTTCTTTCTTTCTTTTTTTTCTTCTCTTTTCTCTCTTTTCTCGGCTCTTTCTCTCTCTTCTTGCTGTCTCTCTTTTCTCTCGCTTCTGCAAGAAGTTTCTCTTTTTTTTATATTTTTTTCGCTACCGCGCCCGCCGTCGCGACCTGTGGTCGCGCCACCAGGTCGCGATGCTCACTGGAGTGCGCGCACCACCTTCCTCGCTAGCGCGCCTTGGTCGCGCGAGTGGTTGCGTTGCTCTCTGCTCAATTTTGACAGTTTCATCGCGAACAGTCCATCGCGACCTGTGGTCGCGGTGGCTGGTCGCGATGCTCACTGCCAGATTTTTCCATTTTCATCGCGAGCAAGCCATCGCGACCTGTGGTCGCGGTGACTGGTCGCGATGCTCACTGCCCGAAATTGCGTTTTTCACCGCGAGCGAGCTATCGCGACCTGTGGTCGCGGTGACCAGGTCGCGATACTCTCTGGTCCGGTTTTTCATTTTTCATTTTTCACTATTTAATTACATTTACACCCCTCAAATAGTAAAATTTATTTTCACATATTTCACATATATCAAAAATTCATTACCCGAAATCCGGGATGTTATAATGTAGACCTTTTCGCCTGCTGCAATAGACATCTTGCCAACGATGTCTATGCCCCACTTCATGAAGGGCTAAGGTGTTGTGATGGGATGTAGTCGACCCGGTGGTTGGTGCGCGACTTGTGCAAACCTTTGGCATTTATCACATTTCTTAACGTAGTTTGCTGAATCATATTTCATGGTTAGCCAATAGTATCTAGATGTCAGCACTCAACTTGCTAAGCTTCTAGCCCCGGAGTGGTTGTTGTAGTCTCCTTCATGTATCTTTTTTAGTACATGTTTTGCTTTAGTTGGCTCGACACACCTCAAGTAGAGTCCGAAGAATGATCTTTTATAGAGTTTCCCTTCAATTATACTGAAGCGGGCGGCTTTGGCCCTTAGCTTTTGAGCTACATTGCTGTCGGTTGGAAGAATGTCGTGGACAAGGTAGTCTACGAGGGGTGCCATCCATGTTTTATTGATGCTGATTGGAGCAACTTCTTCCTTATTAGTCCAGACGGCTGGCCATTGTAGATAGGCTATCGGTATGGTCTTGGGCTCGACTGTTTGAATGGCTGAGCCAAGGTCGCTAAGGCGTCGGCGTGTGTGTTCTCCGATCTTCGTACTTGCTCAAGTTCAAAATGCTCGAATGTCATGTGTAGCTATGTGGCTACAGCTAAATATGCAATCATCTTGGGATCTTTGGCTTGGTATAACCAATCAAGCTGTCGTGCAATCAACTGAGAATTGGACTGGACTTTAATTCATTTGACGTTCTGTAGATGTTGGAATCTACCCTGAAGATCCGGATATTCTTAGGTCGGATAGGAGTGGGGTTAACAACCTACAAAACAAAATAAAGAGGTTGTGCTCTTTGGGACACTGGGGTGGTGCCAGCCAAATAGTGTCCGACGTCTAAGTTAGACAGCGAATCGTGAGTGGAAAACTAAAGGAAATTACTACCTGGAGCAATTATACGTCGAGCGTAAGTTACTTATTAGTGCGTTGAGCATAGGAACGGGGGCTCGGTGTTGACTATGTCGAACGTGGCTGGATAGGAACAGAGTCATGCATAAGTCTCATTGCTTAAGAGTGGGATGACAGCTTTGACAGAAAAAATGCTTGCCCTCTTTATAATGTCATAGGGCTATATTTATAGGGGTAGGTGTTAGCCATTTGAGGCTTGATTGAGGATGTTGTGCTCCGCGATATCAGGGATTCCTGTTATCTCGGAGCTGCTGTTTGACTGATCAAATGTTTGAATTATTGATCAGTCAATACTTGACTTGGTCAATTTGTGAGTAAGCTATTTGGCTTGGTCGACCGGTGGGCCTATTTCTTAGGCTCTGTCGACTGTTGGGCCAGTTTGGGCTGTTTTGTTCATTTTGGGACTCTTTTTGGGTCGAAGCCTTTTGGGCTATTTTTGACCACTACATGTTCATGCTTCTGGTGAATGCGAGTCCGGCTATGAGTGCCTCATACTCGGCGTCATTGTTCATCGTCTTAAAGCCGCACCTGATCGACTGCTCGATGACGTCTTTCTCAGGTGATTATAGTACTAGGCCTAATCCACTACCCTTGTTATTGCTAGATTCGTCGACCAAGGGTCCAGGTGTCCGTCGATCCCTTTGTAAGGGAGAGTAATTCTTCTTCCGCAAGTGGTTAAGTATTCAGGGTAAAATCGCCAACAAAATCTGCTAAGACTTGGGACTTGATGGCAGTCCGAGGTCGATATGATATGTCGTGCTCACTCAGTTCTACTGCCCATTTGGTTAGTCGACCGGAGAGCTCGGGTTTGTGGAGTATGTTTTTCAATGGGAATGTCGTGAGCACTACAATTGGATGGCACTAGAAATACGTTCGTAGCTTCTGACGGCCGATGTGAGTGCTAGGGCTAGCTTCTCCATTTGATTGTATCACTTTTCCGCGTCGAGCAGGGACTTGCTGGTGTAGTATACTGGTAACTGTTTTTTCTCGACCTCCCGGATTAGCACTGTACTAACAGCCGTCTCTGATACAGCTAAGTAGATGTAGAGCGTTTCTCCATTGGATTGTTTCGACAACAGTGGTAGGCTCGACATATAGGTCTTTAACTGTTGTAAAGCAATTTTGCACTTTTCGGCAGTGTGTCGAAGAAAGGCTGGCATCTTTCTGAAGATTTTGAGATAAAACGGTTAAGTGTGGTTACTAGACCAATGAGTTTTTGGACTTCTTTGATTGATTTAGAGGGAGGGATCCCCATGATTGACTGGATCTGATCTAGGTTGGCTTTGATTCCTCGATGTGTAGCCAAGTAACCTAGGAACTTTCCTGACGATACTCCGAAGAAACATTTGGAAGGGTTAAGTTTCATACCGTACTATCAGAGTATGTCGAATGATTGTTGTAGATGCTTCAAATGTTGTTCGGCTTGGAGAGACTTGACAAGCATGTCGTCGATGTAAACTTTCATTGTAGAGTCGAGCATTTCCTTGAACATTTTGTTAATGAGTCGTTCGTAGGTTGCCCCAACGTTTTTAAGTTTAAAATGCATTACTTTGTAGCAGAAGATGCCACACTCGGTTACGAAAGTTGTTTTCTTATGGTCGTCTGAATACATCAAAATTTTGTTGTACCCTGAGAAAGCATCCATGAAGCTGAGTAGTTCTTGTCCTACCATAGCGTCTACCTACATGTCGATGTGAGGTAGAGAGATTCTTGGGATAAGCCTTGTTGAGGTTTGTATAGTCGATGCAGACCTTCCATTTTCCGTTCTTCTTACGCACGACTATGACATTTGCTAGCCTGTCGGGGTAATGAACTTCTCTTACAGAATCGATGTCGATTAGTATCTGTATCTCTTCATTTATCACCTTAATTCGCTCGAGGGCGAATTTTCTCTGCTTCTGTCTTACTGGTTTGACGTCAGGGTCGACCTGGAGTTCATGGACCATGATGATGGGGTTGATGCCAGTCATGTCAGTGTGTAACCACGCGAAGCAATCATATTGTCAAGCTAAGAACTCGATCAGTCGAGCTCTGATATCTAGTTTGAGAAGAGACCCAATCTGGACTTTGTGCTCGGGGTAGTCTGGATGGATTTGAATTTCATCGAGCTCTTCCATCTGTAGATTATACTGTTCGAGCCCTAGGGGTCGACTACTGTAATTGCTATAATGGCGATGGCCTGTTTTTCAAGGTGTTTGCGTAACATTCTCTCGAAACGCGTTGTTCCTTACGGATTTCGTGTATCCCCTACCTAGTCGGAAAACGAAGTGTTTGGTGGTATGTGTAACACCCCCTGACCCAAGCCGCTCAGACCGAATCAGGGAGCGCGCTACCATTTACTGAAATATATTACTTTACTTTTATTAAACCATACTTTTAAAATTAAAATATAAATTTTAATAAAATTAAAATATAAATTTTGATAATGGCCCAAATAAATTTCTGAAAATTTTGCCAGAGTTTCCTCTGTTTTTCTGACTTCCCAAAATCAGTTTTCAATAAAATCATAAAATCAACACTTCGAATTTATCATATCACTTTTGCGCACCCTTCCAAATTCAGTGCGACTTTCCAAACACATCAAATTCATGGAATGGTAATTCCATTAAATCACCCGAAAATTCATATCCCTGAATCCTGATAGGACAATCTCTGTATACTTTGTTCACAGTTACACTATGGACTAACGGATTACTGACTACTACTTCATACTCAATAGGTTCTGTTTTCAGATTTCTTTGTTTCAGCATGGCATCACAAATATAGGAATGAGTGAATCCTGGATCTATTAATGCAATTATAGTAGTATCGAAAATGGAAATCATACCAGCAATTACATCAAGTGCATCCCTATCTTCCGGAGCCCTTATAGCATAGGCTCGCCGCTGATTATGGTACCCCTCTGTGACTACTCGCCTCAGTCTCTGCTTGGCTGGGTCTCCTCCCTCTAGAAACAGTGGGAGTAGGTCTCTCTGATTGCTGAATAGGTATAGTCTGACCTTTCGGGCAATCTCTATAAAAGTGGTCATGGGACCCATATCTGGTACAAGCTCCTATGACCCTCCAGCATTCCCCTGGATGTCTCTTTCCGCAATGTATACATGGTGCTGGGGCTGGCTCTCTAGCTATACTACCAGAGGTACTGGCTGCTGATGTAGTTGACTGTCCTGGTCTGGCTGTGAATGGAGGTCTCTGTGGCTGCCTCTGCCCACTAGTCTGAGGTCCCCTAAATCTCTTACTGGGTGGCTGGAACGAACTAGACTGTCCCGAACCTCTTCTCTGCTGGTTTCAGTTCTTTCTGGCCTGTTTATCTTTTCTAACCCTTTCAACATTAAGGGCTTCTGATACTAATCTAGTAAAATCCACCATTTAGAATGCTGCGACCTGGAGACGAATATAATCATTCAGCCCATCTTTAAATCTCCTACATCTGTTCTCCTCTGTAGTCACCATCTCATTAGTATACTTACTCAACCTGATAAATTCTCGTTCATACTCTGTTACGGTCATCTGCCTCTGCTTCAGGTTAACAAACTCTCTTTTCATGTTATCAATATATATACGACCAACATATTTTCTCCTAAACTCTCTCTGGAAAAATTCCCAAGTTCTTTTCTCAGGCCGTACTGTCTGAGCAATAGAGGTCCACCACTGGTAAGCGTCCTCCTGTAACAATGAAACTGCACACTCAAGGCTCTCCTCTGGCGTGCAATGTAACTGCTGTAATATTCTCTCAGTCCGCTCAAACCAGTACTCTGCAGCGGATGCATCCTCATCTCTCCTTCCATGAAAATCTGTAGGTTTATATTTGGCCAACCTCTCTATTGCTGACCTCTGTGGCGCTGCTCTCGCCACATTCTGAAAGAATTCCGCCATCTGTTGCATATTCACTGGCTGACCCTGAATCTCTGGTCCAGCCATCCTCGGACTCACTGATTCACCCGATCCTCCCCCAGCTACACTAGTAGGACTACCGGGTCTACCTCTATTTCCACTTCTAGAAGGTTCCATGTCTTTCGTTATCCTATACAAGACAGAAGAGGAATTCTGAAGATTAGAGTCACAGCCTCCTATTTTTCTTTTTTACAATGCATGCATATACAAAGTATGTTTTTCAGGTTCAGGAACGCCCTAAATCATTACTCTGATACCAAAAACTGTAACACCCCCTGACCCAAGCCGCTCAGACCGGATCAGGGAGCGTTATCATCTACTGAAATATCTTACTTTACTTTTATTAAACCATACTTTTAAAATTAAAATATAAACTTTAATAATGACCTAAAAAAATTTCTGAAAATTTTGCCAGAGTTCCCTCTATTTTTCTGACTTCTCAAAATCAGTTTTCAATAAAATCATAAAATCAACACTTCGAATTTATCATATCACTTTTGTGCACCCTTCCAAATTCAGTGCGACTTTCCAAATATTTCATACAAACTATTTAATCAAAATCAATTCAAAAGTGATAAAATTCATAATTCCGCAAAACATAAACATTTATATAAAATATGTAAAAACAACACAACTTTTACAAATATTTACAAAATTCTTCTGTATATGCATGTTAATAAAAAAACATATAAATGGAACATAAAAAAAACTACCCAAAAGCTCAGGAATGATGTGACTCTGGTCTCTGTTCCTGCAGCTTCAACTCTTCACTTCTTTTTCAACTCTAGAATCTTCTTTACCTACGCGCGATAAAAATCAGTGCGCTAAGCATATTGCTTAGTGGTTGTACACAAAACTGAATTTTTTACAAATATACTATAATAATATTTTAATCGATTAATCAGAAATATAGATAACAAATAAATGTTCAAATATGGGGCTCAATTCAAATCATACCAAAATAAAAATCATATCAATCTCAAATGTTTTCACATCATATTTCTATTTCTATTTCGGCTCCTTATACACATAACATATATTACAGGACTGGATTACGGGTTGTTCAGCACTGGAACTCAACGGGGACTGCTCGCTGAATTATATATAGTCGGGTTTCCCATTTTAACATGAAATGGTATCCCTATATAGGTATCATTTCCGACATCGGACCCTACGGGGACTGCCTAACGGAAATGTCTTCACTCTAGGATCGTCCACAACGGTGGCTACACATAATCCAAAGAGTGGTATAATAATCATCAAAATCTCAGAAATCTCAATGCAGTACTGCTAAGTGAACCCAATTGACATGTCAATCTCCTATATCCATATCTATGTTCATATATATCAGAGTCATTTCATAATATGATTTCTTAAATTCAATATCAACTCATTTCTTTTCATTCAGAACTATCAAATTTAACTTTCAAAGCATTCAATTTCGATTTCGAAATTTCAATTTCACAATACAAATTTACAGATCATTCTTTTATAAATAAATTCAACTTTCAATTAATCCAAATCGATATACATATTTACGAAACCCAAATTTCATTAATATTCATATAAAGGAAATATACAAAATCATATTCAAGTATATTTCTGAAACCAATAATTGCATCAAATCAATTCAAAATCGTATTTGAATATATTTCGTAAATCCATATTAAATCAAAATGCCCCAAAATCATTTTTTTTATACATTTCACAAAACAATATATTCCAAATCACTTTCAATTATATTTCAAATCTCAATAATAAGATCATAATATATTAAAATTAATTCATAATATTATTCACAATCAATATTTCGGATATAAACTATATTTCGAAAATACGTAATTCAAATCAATCCAAAATCAATTTCAAACTATAAATTCTAATCAATATAATTCAAAATTAATAAAATTCGATTATTCCGAAATATTCTGAAAAATTTCGTGTGCCGTGGGCGTTCAGGTGGTGGCATGTTATGTTCATGTTGACGCGCGTCTCGTCGGGCCAGAGTGTTCTTGCCTTTGTCTATAAGATATTCCTTCAAGTGTCCCCTTTTTAGGAGCTCAACTACTTCAATTTGAAGGCGATGCAATCCTCGGTTCGGTGTTTGTGATCTCCGTGGAAGTCGCACCATTTGGTCGAGTCCCTTTTATTTGCTGGGCTCTACATCCTCCCAGGTCATTTCATTGAATTGCTTAAGTTCTTCATTACTGCGACGACTTCGACTGGTGCGATACTCAGGTTGTATTCAAGTACCCTAGCTCTCGGCTTTTCTGGTTGACGAGGCTGCCTATTGTGTGCGGTGCAGTTGTCACGTGATCTTTCGTTCCGACGACCTTTTGTTGGATAGGGCTCAAGTCTGCACTCTACTGATATGCGTTCGACACGACGATTGCGTCGGTCTTCATTTCTGTTGTACTTCGAAGGAGTGAAGTTGACTTCATCTTCCTCCCATTTGATTTGAACCTACGCCTTGGCGAGGATGTCCTCCATTGTTTTGCACGGGTACTTTGTCAACTCTTTGTAGAGGTCGGAGTCATGGAGGAGTCTTTTCCTGAAAGCGGAAATGGTTGTGGCTTGATTGCAATGGGGAATCAACACCTTCTCCTTGTTGATTCGACCTACGTAATTGCGTAATAACTAGTTACGACGTTGGCTCATCGCATATAGGTCTTCTGATTGCTTCTCCAGTTTTCGACTGCTAGCGAACTGCTCAACGAAGATGTCGTTCAATTGAGCGAATGATGCTATTGAATTTTTTGGCAAGTTCGTGTACCACTGTAGAGCCAAACCTACTAGACTTAATCTGAATCCATTGCACATGCCTGCTTCGCGCTGAGCCCTGGGTATCACTGCCATGAACATCCGCTGTCGGTATTGGGTAATGTAGTCGTCCGGATCTATCATGCCATAGTAGTGCTTCATATTGGAGAAGTAGAACTTCCTTGGCAACTCGATGAGTGCGATGACGTCAATGAAAGGGGAGTTGGTGAAGTTATTGATAGAGCATTTCTTAATTGGGGCCGGCATTCCAAGAATGCGTTAGATCAAGGCCTCAATTTCTGCAAACTTGCGTGCAAGTTCGGGGTCAGATAAAGCTGAGGTCGAGCCTACTATACATATCGAGTGCAACACTGGCGGGGCTTGCAAGTTTGCTACGGTCGGCGCTGAATGTGTGGTTGCTTATGTATTGGTTAGGGGAACTTGCTGGGTAAGAGGCGACTGGGTCGTGTCCATCTGAGCAGTGGTCGTCATAGCAGTCGGTGTAGTTGCGTCAAGTGCAACTGGCTCTAGTGCTTGATCGCCTTCAGGTATGGTAGGGTCATCTGCGTTTGATCTCAATTTGAAGATCGAATGGCGAGCGTTAGAGGTCAGCATCATGGGGGTTGTTTATCCCAGAGTAGATGAGGGGTTAGCGTTGGCTTCGTATCGGACGTGGCCGAACCCCGGAGGCGATATGGCCGAAGTTGTTAAGGACTCGACCTTGGTCTGCAAGTTTTTGTTCTCAGCATGAATAGCCTTGTTTTCCGCTTCCAACGCCTGGAGTCGTTCGATATTCTCGTTCATCTACACAATTAGTACCGCAAGCTGGGCTTCCAAAGTATTGGGATTTGACTCCTCTGTCATGTCATCCAAATGTCAATCGTTGTACTGATTTGACATTGTCGTGCCTCACGGTGGGCACCAAATTGTAGATGCTGAAATCTACGCAAATGATCCAGGGACCTTAAGTCGGATGGAGGTAGAGCCAACAACCTGTACAGTAAAGTAAAAAAGGTCGTGCTCTTTGGGACACCGGAGTGGTGCCAGCCAAATAGTCTCCGACACCCAAGTTAGATAGTGAATTCGGATAAAGAAAGATAGAAAAAGATATTACCACCTGGAGTAATCTTACGTCAAGCGTAATATATTCATTAGCACGTCGAGCATAGTTTTGAGGGCTTGGTGTTGACTATGTCGAATGTAACTGGATTGCACTTAGGTCGTGTATAAGTCTAATAGCTTGAGAGTAGAGTGACGACTTTTGTTAAAAAATGCTTGACCCCTCTTTAGTCATAGGGCTGTATTTATAGCAGTATGTGATAGCCGTTGGAGGGGTGATCGTGGATGTTGTGCTTCAAGATATTAGGGATTCCTGTTATCTCGGAACTGTTATTTGATTGATTATATGTTTGAAATATTGACTTAGTCAATATTTGGTTTGGTCAATTTGTGAGTTAGCTATTGGGTCTCATTGACCGTTGGGCCTGTTACTTGGGCTTTGTCGATCGCTAGATCTGTTTGGGCTGTATTGTGCATTTTACGCCTGTTTTTTGGTTCTAAAATTAATTATTCTCAAAATATTCTAACTAAAAACTCGTTTTTAGACAATTCTGCAAAACATTATTCAACAAAACACAACTCAAATTAATCAAACTAAATAATCAAATATATTGAACACTAATTATTCTGTATTACATAATATTAATTGAAAATACGAGGAACCCTAGATAATGTTCATCAACAACAATATTAAAAAAAAAAATCAAAATTTTGTTTTTCTAATTTCTGATCGTACTGGAGGAGCAACCATCGATCCAAAAAAGTGTAGATACATAATTTGAAATAAAATTAATTAATGTATTGATTCCAGGGAGGTTTTTAGAAGAGACCCTGCTGATTGGAAGTGACATTGTTATGTTGACGATCAAGCATTTGAGAGTTCGACCTCTGATCTTGGTCCAGGTTTGTCTTCGTCGTCGTCCCAGTTGGTGGTCTTGTAGTAGGTTGCATACAAGGCCAGTTGGATCACCCCGAAAAGTGATCCCAAACCATTTGGAATCTGCAGGTGTAATAATTTTATCGTCATTAAAGTCGCCGCAGGGCAGACGGTACATATATAAGAAAATAATTTTATCATTATTGTTATTATTATTATTATTATTTTACCAAGATGTATGGATCGAATTTAAGGAGGGCATAGATGAGCCAGATAATTCCATTGCAGAAGTTGGCAAATGAGAGTGTAAATGGCATGTACTTGACACTCTTTGACTGGATCACCATTTTCTGCATCATTATGTCAAAAGAAGAAGAAGAATAAGATTTAATTATAACACAATTAAAATAATTATTAACCAATATAATTATTAAAAAGAAATTAAAATAAAAATAATTCCACGTACCAAGACAGTCAAAGGGGAAGCATACATAATGATATTGAAAACGATACACAAAATCCCGATGAGCATGGACCTTGATTTTGTTGTGTGCAAGAAAGTCATCGTTACAAATACCAGGATCGCCATGAAAACCACTTCAATTAGAAGGGCAATTAAGATCGTTTTCTGCGATATTTTATATATCATCGAACCAACAAAAAAAAGAACAAAAGCTTTGTCAGTAATTTTGAGAATATATATAAGGTCAGTCATTCAGAATATTTGTTATTATAACGTCGTGGAACCATTTATAATACTTACTCGCTTACTTCCTGGAGAATAAATGAGGAAGATAGTGATATAGCAGAGTTCGATAACGAGTCCACAACCGTTGATTGTAATGACCAAAAGACTGTCTGGATGTACAAATGGCATGCCGTAAAACACCCACAGCATACAATTCAACAGCGTCGCTACGTACGGATCACTCTTGAACTCCTGCACTGATTTTCCCTTTACTATCGTCGCCATTGTTGGGCTGCATGCATGCATTTTTACAAAAATTATATCAGAAAAATCTTAAAAGGAATATATAATATATCATAATCAGTCAGATTCCCGTCAGTTCAACTCCATCGATTTAATGTTTTGAAAGTATAAACATTACTATGAAAACGCATTAAGAGGAGGAGCCATTAAGTGTACTAATAATAAGAAGTTGAGATAATTACACGGGCGAGATAAACAACCCGAAAGAAATGACATTTCCTGCAATAAGAGATGGCAAATAAAAGTCAAGACTTAGCATGCAAAAAAATGATCACATACTGGAATTGATTAGTCCAATGTAATCCAATACAATACATGAACGTGTGTATTAATTAAATGGACTAACCGATAATTCCAACAATGGTACGAGCAGTCTCGGTTCTAACCATTTTGCGTTCCTAGAGCTCGAACAATGAAATGAATTAAGCAGAAGAATAAAGGTATGAATCGTCTTGTTTATTTGCTGATTCAAAGTTTCTGATCACAAAGTGAAAGGCATTACTTGTGGCTATTAATCGACTCAATTTAGGATAAATGAAGTCCGAATAATTATGTAAAAACTAGGTCTATCTATACCAGTTGAATTTCATTCAAGAATAGATGGTCGACCGCATTTGCCGATTTTGTTGTTCTTTTTCTCTCAGCCACTGCCTGAATGCTGTAGTGATTGTTGAAGTGTATTGTATTGTTTCTATTTTTGGATGATTTAACTGTATTTATCTATTGTTTTGTAACCAAGGATGATCAATTCAAACAACAAGTGACTGTGTTGAAACCGTTCACTTTTATTATTTTTTCTTTCAGGACATCATTATGATTCGAGTCCACAATCTTATTATAACGTGGGTGTTGAAGGGCATATCACTAGCTATATCAATTTCATATGATTAATTATTTTATCTTATAAGTTTTCCGATTTATGAACAGGATTATTAATGTACCTAATCATCTATTTACAGATTTTTTTTTAATCAAAATTTTATGCTCAATCCATAAGGTGGGAGATAATTGAGTATGAGTCATATAATTTTTTTATTTTTTTCAATTCTACAAAAGGTAAAATATAGGTTTTAAAGACAAAATTTTCTTTCTTTTTTAACTCTAATCAAGTTATCCAAATGATCTGATAGTGTGGATTAGGGAAATAATTTATGGGTGCAAATAAATTTTAGTCATCTCAATCATCTATTATTACTCTTCTTCTCACATTTTTGGAAAATTATTAGACTAACTGCCTCTAGGTAAGGGTTGTTAACACGAGTGATTACATTTCTTTTATCTTTCTAAGAATGGGCAAACATGTTTTGGTCCAAACTGAATCAAATCGAGCTGAAAATTGTTCGATTTAGAGCAGAATAAAACAAACTAATCCTGTAGATCTTTGATAATATCAATTGTCTACGTACAAAGAGGTAAAGATAATTATCACTAACTGAAGTCTTTGTCTTTCAAAGGAAAGGTCCAACTACTAGTTAAAAACATGAACAAAAATGCACTTTTCTTACCAATTCCCAACCCTAGTGAATAATTTGCAGTCAAGTAATCTTCAAGCAATCTTTACTTTGACATTCACTCCTCTCTCTCTATATACCGCAGAATCGCAGACCTGATAATTGTTATATATATATATATATATATATATATTCCCTTTCAATGATGATATATATATCTTGAAGCAACATCATCTTTGTTACAGATGGTTGATGCTTCTTAAAGGTAGACATGGCAATATCACAAAATGATTGATGACTCTTTTTTTTGTTTTCTTTTGATTGTGCCATGCGATCTCAATCTTCCCATGCACATCCAATCAGATCATCCACAATTAATATGTCTTTTCTATGAAGGTTGCAGGCAGGCAATAAATTTAATAATTTTGTTGAAAAATCATTTTCTTCTCTAGAAGAGGATTGAAGTATATTATGATTAAAACCTGCCTCGATCACTTTGTTTAAATAATGTATTAATTGAGTGTGCACCATTACGAAATTAACAACGACTAGTTACCAATAAACTTTGCTAAATTATTGAAATATAAAAAAGAGAAAGGTAGATTCACATGCAAACTTTACTAATCTTTTGGGTTGTTGTTGTTATTCTAACTACAGTTCAAGCCAAATGGTATCCAACCTCCAGGTTTGACTGTCGTTGTTGTTCAAGATTATGGTAATGGAGATTCTGATCTCCGTGGTGTTGCTCTTTGCGGGTATTGCAGCTTTGGTGGTGATTCATGTTTGTATTGTAGGGAGGGCATTCAGGGGAAGCTATGAGAATGGTAGGTTTGTTCAAGGCAATGTTGGTGGTGGTGGAACCAAAACGATGTCGAATGAGGATCTGAAGAAGCTGCCATCCTTTAAATATAAGGTAGAGGAAGCAGAGAGAGGTAGTGGTGGCGGTGGTACTGGCACTAGTAGTACATTGGATTGTGTTGTTTGCTTGGAAAATTTTACAGTGGGAGATAAGTGCAGGTTGTTGCCCAATTGCAGGCACAGTTTCCATGCTCAGTGCATAGATTCATGGCTGCTCAAGGCACCCATTTGTCCAATCTGTAGAACCAGCGCTTGTCCTCCGAAAATCGGGGTGGTTTTGAAGGAGGCTAGTGGTGTTTCTTCTGATGTTGGAATCGAAATCACATAGAACACACTTCTGGGTCCAACTTTGCAGTTGTCAGGTTCCAGCAGCCCTTCCTTTTCTGCAACTTTTGTGAATATTTTTTAGTTCAGAATTCCTTTTGTCAATTTTTTGATGTGTTTTTGTGATCTCTTCGTAACTTTTATTGATCGACTGTTGATTCAAAACTTATTTCTTTAATTTTAGTTTTTTATATTCTATGATAACTTCATATCATAATTCTATTTACACGCACGCCTTGCTAAATAACCAAATTCATCATGTTGCTTGTAGCAATATCTAAACACAATTTCAATTAGATTCTTATTTCTTTATTTTTCTCTTTCTGCCTATTGTTTCTCTTTTCTTCTCCACTACAGATCAAAGGCCAAAGCAGTTTGCTTCTCTAGTAATAGGAAAGCTTTATTATACTGGAGGTATAGACAACAAAATATTTTGTACAGGTGATTTTGTAGGCTCATAAGCTGTTGTGAATTTGTTCTGCCTCAGAAAACAATCCAAGATTTCCATTCATATGAAGAAACCAAATTATTAGGATCCACCCAATCCATGATTTGATGAATTGCGTGCCTTTCAAGCTTCATCCCTTGTGAAAAGTCCAATGGCTGAAATTAATTATTAGAAAATTGAATTAAATAAAGCACCTAAAATTTAAGCTTAAGTGAGACAGTTGAGACATCTAATCCTCCAACAAATCATCTTCCTGTTCAAGCATCACAATTAATATTCAACTCTTCAAAGTGTGTGAGAGAGTATTCTATATACGACATTTCTGCATTCATAGAAGAAAACATAGCTGCATATACTTGTTTATTCAAAGTTTACTTCCAAGCACTCTACGCAATGAATAGATAAATATTTGTCCCACAAGAAAACTTTCTCGTCAATGTAATGCTTTTTATCACAAATTGAAGAGGATTGGGGTATTCAATTAAATATGGTGGCACAAAACTTTTTCAACATATAATCCCCACGCAAGAGTAATAGTTTTCACAACACGAGAACTTTATATATGAGTATATTGCATTAGCTTTTCTTAGTACCATTTCCTGCGGTAACGACCATCTTAATATGGTTGATAAATCGAGCAAATTCTCACTAATCAACTCAGCAAAATCACACAAAATGATGTCACAGAGATATCAAACACTCAGGTATAAAGTAGCAATTGATATATGTAGGTCATACCTAATAAGAGTTATTTATCGACTGCTGGGCAGACTATGCCTCATGGCAGAATCCAACTTTTTCTAGGCTCAAACAGACTTCTATAGCAGTTCACAGGTAATAATATCAAGTGTCAAAAACGTCAAGACCTTAAGGAGTTGAAGGAGAAAAATAGGAAATACCCTCAAGGGGAACATAGATAACGATTGTGAGTTACAGGCTAGGTAGACAAGAAGTCTTCGGCCATTACCCAAACAATGTCTCACAACAATACTATCCAATTCAGAATTCAACCTCAAATTTAAGAATTATTAAACACAAATTACTTATTATTCAAAAAACAACAGTGAGTGTGGAAATGAGGCTTGACATCACCAGAGTCTTCACCTATAACTCTATAACTCTTTGGCTAGATGCCAACTTCAGATTTCAATCCCTGCCATCAGTGCCGGATCCAAGATCACATATTGAAATTCAACTCCATCAATACTAAACAGTTACATTATAAGCAAAACCAACTAGTTTAGTCATAGCACATAGATGACAAGGCACAACATTGAAATCATCATTGTAGGACTCTGCTGTAAGTTTGGGAATAATTTTTCAAATCTAATGCATCAACCAAGTACAGTCACCATTGACCAAAAAGGAAAAGAAAAAAAAAAAAAAAAGTCACTACTAATTTGCCACCTTAGTCGAGGCAGTTCATAATTCTTTTGATCACTCAACATGTGCAGAATAGACACGGTTAACCAAAAAAAAAAATTCGTCTCTGCAAAACACATATGATTCCATAAAAAAAATCGAAGCACACAGTTGATGTTATCCTTCAACAGATAAAAAGCATTAGACTATATGTCCATTCCACAAAGACATAATATACGGTTTTCCTCTTACAATTAGTACTGAGCTTCTAAGCTTAATGAGATAAAGTGCACACAATCTGTTGGATGCAAAACATAAGGTAATTGCCATCTTGAGTTCTAACAAGAAGAGGAATGACAAATTACTAAAAACAACTTAGTTCTTCTCAGTGTTGTTCTCCAGTTCCCTTCTCAGTTGCAGCGAGAAATCATCGTTGACATCATCATCATCCCAGTCGTCTTCCCACTGCTGCGTCACATCCTTGCCTTCCTCCTTATCCTCCCACTCTGTCAATATTTATTACAATTAAGCGAAAAGAAAAATTCTCAAAGCAAGCACCACTTATGCTGGGAACTCTATTTTTCAGATAAACCAACAAAAGAACTGGTCACAGACTTTTGCAGTAATTGCAATGACGACAAACTAGAAAACGATGAACGAAGAAAGCATTGAGCAATAAAACTCCCGGAACAGCAAAACGTACAACAAAATCACAAAATTATGCCATTGAAAAGAGTTTATACGGATGATTAAAATCAATCCAAACAATAACCATCAAAACCTACCACTATATATAATCTACCAACAAATAACGAACTGTGTTTCAATAAAAACAAAAGGGGAACCATGCTCAGATGCAATAATCATAGGATTGACCGCCGAATCCAGTAACTTTATAAATAAGGACACCAAAGTATAAAGTGCCACGAAAAACATATAAATTTGTTGATAACATTAGAGATTAAGAAATGTATAATAAATTCGCATAAATCTTGAAAACCCTAAAATCAGTGAAAGTGAAGAGCAACAAGAGATCATAGCAAGAGAAAATTGTAATAAAACGCACCTTCATTGATTTCAAACTCTTCGAACTCATCGTCGTCTTCGAAAAGATCGATCTTCGCATCTTCAGTCACCGTCTTCTGTTCGGTCGCCATTTCCAAGTTCACAACAGACGCCTGCAGTTACTACACGTTAAAAATGTTAATCGTCGATAACCAAACAAATTAGTGAGCAGTAAAGTGGTGGTGATAATAGATCAACTTACACAGAGAGATTTGCAGAGTCGGTGAATAGAGTCTTTGTTGGACGATCCTGCAACTTTCTTGTTCGAAGGGAAACTATAATATCAAGCCACGAGTGAAAAAGGGCGGTTTCTTAAAAAACGGCGTCGTATGAAGAGAAATTTATGCTTTCTTAGAAACGGCGTCGTATGAAAGAGAAATTTATGCTAACCTAAATATGCATATTTAATTGAATATATTATATATATATATATATATATATATATATATAATATTTTTGAGGAAATATCTGATGCATATTTATTGCCAATCAACTTCACCATTCCAAAATTCATGGTCAGCTCATGACTCATGAGTCACGATGGCGACACTATTTTGCAATAAAAAAGCAACTATAAAAAAATGAAAAAAAGATTCAAATTACAATTTTTTTTTAAATCACATCATCTTATTTATGATTATAAAAATAATCAAAATACAATTGTGGGTGTAGGTATATGTGTGTTTCTAATCTAATCTACGCATATTGACATGGTAAAATTAATTAGCTCTTGAAAAAAAAAAAAGGAGCTAATATTCTGAATCATCAGCATGTATGTATTTACAGAATCTGCTGCAGCTTTACTACCAGACATGAAGGGGTCGTTCCTGTGCCACCACGTCTGACGAGCCCATCAATCCAGAAGAAGAGCTTGTCTCGAGAAATCCCTGGAGAATTTTGATGAGGGAACGTGCCTTTTTGCTTGCATGAGAGGTGCCATCGGTTATCAGGGAATACAGTGAATTCATTAGTGAAGAGTCCTTGGCTAGAACTGCAATGGCCTCTTCACGGCCAGAATTGCTGCACAGAGACATCATTATCGAGACACAATACTCCTTCCCGGCACGAGAATTTAGCGACTGCAACAGCCCAGTAATCACAGGCAGAGCCGAAGCCTGTTGGATCGCCAACGTTCCTCCAATGTTCTCAGCTAGAGCTGCTAGTACTGCTAATGTATCTGTTATAAGTTCAGTTTTGTACGAGGAAGCTAAGATGTCAACTAGCAACGGGATAGTGCCGGCTTCAAGCACTTTTTTATGGTTTCCGGGGTATAAAAGGAGGCCGAAAATCGCAACCACAGCGTTCTTTTTCCCGCAATTTGTACCATTTTTTATCAGCTCCGCGAGACCTGGGATGGCCTCCGGTGTTTCTCCGATTAGTTTCCGGTACCCCTTGACGGAAGAAAGATAAAATAATGTTGCAGCCGCTATCTGCTTTGCTTCCAAAGATGGTCCATTTTTAAGCACCGCAAGAATCACTTTTAGTCCCCCGATTTCAACTATGACTTTCTTGCCACTAGTGTGCTTTGAGAGCTTCAACAAAGCAGCTATTGCCATCTCTTGCACGAACCGATCATCGTAGGAAGAAGACACAAGGTTCAATAGAGGTGGAATTGTGCCCGCGTCAATCAAACAGGACCTATTGAAAATGTTTGCTTTTGCAAGCAAACGAATTTCATAGGCAGCCTTGCTTTTCTCTTCGTTTGTCCCGAAAAACAGCCTCCTTGCAAGGAATTTCGACAGGGATTTCATGGCCTCCGCAGCCGCAGGACTTCCTGGAACAATCGTCCTTGTTATGTCATGACTTTGCCTACTCGATTTAGCAAGCGAAATTCCATTGTCTGCACAGAACTGTTGGATAAGCTTCTTGAGAGATGCATTTGGGACCAACTCTGAGTTCGTTAGCTTCTCCCCTGTTTTGGGACACATCATATTCCCTGCTTTGAGCCATTTTTGAATCGAAGATCGATCATAAGTCTGTCCGGTGGATACCGTCACTGGATCAGTCATTAACTCTAGCGAAATGGGGCATCGAAAATCCTGAGGATTCAAGCAACTGAGCGTCTCCATGTTGCACCTCACGTCAATTTGATCAGAGTTCTGATAATCCAATGCTTCGAAAATAACCACCCTGCAATAGCTCATGAACCCCACTAGACTACTTAAAAAGGGGACCTCCCTCTCTTCACAATCCGAGCATTGCATTGCTATAGCTTCTTCCAAGAACTTGATTTCCTTGTTACAATCACTCCAGCTTCTAATCCCCAGATAATCGAGAACCCAATTCATGAACTCCAATTCAGGCTCAATTCCCTTCTCGAAATGGTTCAAAATCAAAAGGAGTCGTTTCATGGCTTGTTCGTCGTTCGGGTCCAGCTCAAACTTGGCCTTCCTCGCCTGCTTCGCCACCAATTCAACCAGCTCCTTCACTTCGCCGCCGACATCCACCGAATCCAACGGGAAAACTTCAAGAGCCGTGGCGATCGCTCGAATCAGAACGCGGAATTGCGTCGCGACGAACTGTGACTTCGTTAGAATCCAAAGCTTAGCGCCTTCCCGCGTACAGTCTTCCATCAAGAACAGGATTTTTTGGAAGGTAAGGTGGAGCTCAGAGAAGCAGAGAACAACCGAGTCCGAGAGAACCAGTCCACGCTCTTGAATATCCTCGAAGAATATCAAAAGAATACCAATTTGACGAATTGCTTCCCTGTTATTCCTTCGTTGTGTTGCAAAGAATTTGGATTGGTTATCGCATATTTCGCGCGAGAGAGCAATCAGAGAACCAAGAAGCGTCGCCGGAGAAATGGCTTCACATGGGTGAACCGCCGGAAACGACAAAATCCGGCGATCAGGTCTATTTATCTTTTTTATCATTGAAGATATATATTTGGATAAACAGAGCAAGGTTTTGCTTCTACTTGGGTTTTGAACGTAAAAAATCGAAAGAGCTATCGTTGTAATGTAACAGAGAGGCCCGGGGTATTTAACTAGAAAAGAAAAAAAATATCATAGAGGAGACGTGGCGATTGACTGTGTATTTGGATCGCTGTTGACTCGATGGAGCACGAGTGGATTGGATTTGGCTATAGATTTTGAAACACGTGTACGCGCCACGTGACAAGCTGGGGTTGGCCCCAGATGGTGTTTCTTGGATCCTGGTAAGAAAAAATTGATTTGGATAATTTTCTTCGGGTTTGTACGGACAGTTCTTCGTTGCTACTAGAAGTGGAGCTGGGTGGGTCCCTGCAAAACCGACTATGAAAAACGTGGACGTATCAGCCACCGCCATGTTACCCGGGGAAAGGGCACATCATATCAGAATGTTCAAAACGTAAAAGCAAGCCATCTATAGCCGGCCATTTTGTTATTAGAGAGAGCTCGGATCTATTGGATTTTTGTAAAATTTAAAATTCTTCTAATTTAATTGGATCTGAAAAAATAATAATATAATTTAGCTCAATTAAACTAAATTATTCTTAATATGTAAAAATTAAAATATATATGTAAAATTAACAAAATAAATGAATTATTGTACTACAAATTAGTCTCAATATTTTATCAAACTATAATTGTTAAATATTAAAATATATAACCATTAAGTCATAATGAAAATAAATTTAAAAATAAAAAGCAGAAAGAGCTGAATATTATATTTACTATTAAGACAACATAATGGTTCCACAATCATTTAGTGAAAACTTTGAAGCAGCACCTAACAAATTATTAAGTGAAATAATTTATAAAGAAGTTCAATATAATTAACTGAGTGTTAGAATTATATTAAATATTACATTTTGGGGTTAAATTGTTTTTTTTTTTTTTAAAGGGGGTACAATTACAATATCAACAACTGTCGAGATTTGTCAAGATTAATCACTAAACGTGCAGTCTGGACCACACATATACATGGTGGAAATTGAACCCCTCACCACTAAAGTGGGAGAGAGATGCACTAACAACTTTACTACAAGTGGATGTGCATTTTGGAATTAAATTGTTAATCACTTAGGTTTTAGTCTATGAATAAAAGAATATATAATTAAATATATTGGCCTTAACTATTTTAATGAATGGACAAATATGGCAGATGTATATATAAAAATATATTATCCAATCTAATTATGTCATTAAATTCAATTCCGGTCTTATTAAATCAAATTATTTTTATATAATTAGATTGTTTTAGTGTTTAAATTGTATTTTATTCTATAATTATATTTTAATATCTCGATAATTCTTTAACCACTTTAATTCAATATGTTTTGGTCCGAAAAAGTAGCTTATAGTGACACAAAGTTAAATATTAATAATAAAAATACAAATTTTATTTTCAAATTCAATATGAAGTTTGACGTTGGCCCCATATAAATTGACCGAAACAATTCAATTAATAAACCTGCTTTTATCATTTATTGATGGTGGGACTATATAGATGATATACTCCGTTAAATAATTTTTTTTTTTTTAAATTATAAATTTAAAAATTAAAAAGGGTATATAATTTAAATAGTTGAATTAACTATCTCAACATATAGGTGTGAAGAGTTTACCACTGAACAACTATAACTTTTATAAGAAATTAAACACAAAATTTTAGTAAATTCCAAATATGATACGAGAAGGGGTTGTTGGTGGGAAGTGTAGGTCCATATACGTATAATCCCATTCAAAATCTTATTACGATATTACATTTCATTTAGACTTGGAAGTTTCACTAATCTTTTGTGATTTGTGGCCATAATCTTCTCTCAAACAAAAACACGATGTTGACGTTTAAAAAAAAAAAAACACGATGTTGACTAATCAAAACAAGAACGTGGACCAATCATTTCGCGACGCCTAACACGCGCTTGTTTACTTGAACACATCACAATTTGATTATTTATTAATTGATTTGATTAATTAATTTTAATAGTTTCATCTTTCATGTTCATGCAAAAGGCAGACCCACACGTACACGAGACTTAGCTTCAAATAAAGCAACTTCATGTTGAATTGGTTTTAACGTTTAATGCCAAACCAACGGTTCTTGCTTTCCGAAGTGTTAATTACGAATTTGACCACTCAGCAGATCAACTATTGAGAGACCATTTAGGAACCAGCCAATGAACAAACGCCATGTTTACTAAATGATATAGATAAAAATATATTATACTTTTTGATAATTCTGGTTATGTGCTTAAACATCAATTGATGGGGAGATACTCACCAACCGTGCCCATTGGATATGGGCCTCTATGGCTCTTATCTTAAGTAAAGTTGATTATTCAGGTCGGATTCGGAGGAACAAAAAAATACATTCTTTTTATAACATACCACGTGATATAGTTTTTTGTTTTTTTGTTTTTTTTTTTATAAAAGGAAAATTCATTCACTACTAGGGGAAGAAAAAGAAACAACATCAGCTTCTGCTAGCTTAATAAGCCAGTTAGGAAAACTGTTCTCCCAGACTGTATTACACAGAGAACATAAAACTCTTTTGGCAATATCATAAGTAACCCAATTATAACCTCTTGGAACAAAAAAAAAGAAAAACAGAAGCAAATGAACAAGCTAAGGCCTTAATGTCAAAAACTACATTATCAACCTCACACATAGAAAATAACTTATCAACGCAAAGACTAACGACATTAAGAGCATCGGATTCAACCAAAAGTGGGTCAGACCTCAATTTGGATGGTTTAAGCCCTTCAAGAATGGCTTTAGCTTCTACAACCTCCACCACAAAACAGCTTTGCATATAGACATGGCCAAGGTTCCGGAACCGGCGGTTCCGGTTTTGGAACCGCCGGTTCCGGTTCCATTTTTGGCCTAACCGGAACCGGAACCGTAGGGGTCTCGGTTCCGGTTCCGGTTTGGAACCGGCGGTTCTCCGCCGGTTCGGTTCTTCAACCGGTTCTTTAGAACCGGTGTGGAACCGCCGGTTCCGGAACCGAAACCGGAACCGGCGGTTCCTTTTTTTTTTTTTTTTTTTTTGCTTTTAAGAAGCAAAATTTTTTTTTTTTCAATTTTTTTTTAAAAAATGGAACCGGAACCGGAACCGGCGAAACCGCCGGTTCCGATTCCTAACCGGTTTTGAACCGGCGGTTCCGGTTCCAAAAAATAAAAAACCGGAACCGGGACCGGGTGTCCCGGTTCCGGTTTCCGGTTTTGGAACCGGTTTTGAACCGGGGTCATCTCTACTTGCATAGAAAATGCAGCTGCTAACGTAATAGAGCCATCAGCTCTTCTCACCACAACACCAAAGCCTGCCAAAAGCACAATCCACAGTTGCGTCCACATTCAGTTTGTAAAAACCAACAATAGGAGGTCTCCAAATAGCAGCACAACTCAGGAACTAGCACCCCCAGCAGGGAAGGCAGCACCCAAACCGCAGCTAGCATCTGGCTCCAGCAACACCCTCTCAATAGCACACAAACCCAGGCCACTGCTGACTAGATAAGCCCCCCTCATCTCACCACCCCACAAGCCTCCAGGGACCACAATAAAGCCTACCAAAAAAACTGCTAGCACGGCCCAGTACCCCACTAGAAACACCAGCAGTAGGCTCAGCCACATGAGCACTCAGCCCTCCAAGAGCAACACTAGCAGCAGACCCCTTAGAAGCAACAGACCCTCTACTGCCACTAGCAGCAGGAGCCCCAGAGCCAAGAGCCACCAGACTTAAACTGCTCACCCCTGAAACTGAGGAAACACCCTCAACCTTACTAGAACTGCCACTAACAACAGAGCCCCCTAGGAGCTCTAGAAACTTCTCAGTAGAAACTCAAAAGTTGGACAGTCTTCCATTATCACATCCATGGAACTGTATATATATGGACACATTAACATTTAATGAGTGAGGAGAGTATACTGCATCCAAGTTTCTCTGACATTTTTAAAATATTAAAATCGTTTTACAAATCTCTTCTAAGCCGAGGTGGTATGCTCTCCTCTTAATTTAGAGAAGGGGAATATGACTTTAGATTCTCGACTCTTAATTTAGTTTTATATTGCATTTTTTTCTTTCTAATCTAGTGAGATCTAAATATAAAAAAATATTACATGATAAAAAATTATTAATTTTTTTATTTTCTCATGCACTTAAATATTTTTATTCAAATTCAAGTATTCTTAGTTTACAGACTCGCAAAAATGCAGATCAGAATAGAATCTAAACACACAAACTTTTTGACGCAAGTGCATGGAACATACAATAGGATCAACTTACAGGGCTGGCCTTGGGCCTGGGCATAAGAGGCTACCGCCTAGGGCCCCAGACCCAAGGGGCTCAAAATATTTTTATTTAGTTATGTTAATTTTTAAACTGTTTGAGCTCAATTTTTTTTAATTTTTTATGTTGATCTGATGATGCTTAGACCTAAAACTTTTTTTTTCTTCTAATGTTGTTGGACCCAATTTTTTTTTTTTTTTATTTTCTATGTTGAATTATAAGGCTTTCACTCTTCTTCAAATATCAGAACCCTATTTTTCAATTCTATCTATTCACTTGGGTTCCACATTGCCAACAACTCTCTTTGTTTTAGTTTTTCTCTTTTTTTTCTTTTTTTTTTGTCCCATGTTAGCTTTATGTTGATGAGAGAGAGAGAGAGAAAGAGAGATCCTTTGTGTATGTGTGTGTGTGTTTTGGGATTACAAAAGCAACCATCTTCATAGTCGAATATATGTTTTTATTTTGTTGTCAATATCTATCTTCATTGTTCCTATCTCTATATCTGTTGAATTAACCTTACATTCTCTCCGTTGCTATTTATGTTTGCTTTTTGTTCTTTGTTCCTAGATTTTGGTGTTGAGAGTAAGGTTTTTTTTTAGGTGAGTTAATTTTGTTTACTTGTGAATTGTGATGTTCTTTTTGGGTTATTGAAGTGGGTTGATTCTGTTTTTGTCTGAAGTTTGTGTTTTTGGTTTGGTTTTTCGTGTGTTATTGCTACTTTTTCAGAGTTTTAAGTTACACAATTTGTTTCTTTGAGGTGGTTGATCATAGCTATTGTAAATTAGAGTTTTCTCTTTTTTTAGTTTTTGGATGGTTGAATTCAATTGTTTCTGAGTAATTATGCATTTGAATTTGGAACTAAAATGGGATTTTGGAGGAGTCAATAGTTGGTAGTGAGTCAAATTTGTGTTAAAAGACTAGAAAATAAAGAAAAGAAAAAGAAAAGTTACAATGAGAAAGATAAATTCATAAATCTAAACAGAAGTTTTGAATCTTAAGGCTCTTAACTTAAGCTTATATATATTTTATTGCAATTGCAGGTGCTTGAATTTTGTATATGGATTTTTGGTATCTAAATTTAAAATTTTGAATCTAATTTAATTTCATTTTACACAGGGTTTGTGTAATTTGGTTGAAAGTGATAAATCTAATTTTTGTTTCAAGTTGAAAACATATATTTAACTATGATTTGATTAAATTGTATATCAATTTTTGTGCTACGAAACACCTAATATTTTTCCAGTTTTGAATCTTAGTCTTTATGTGTTATCTGAAGTTCTGAACTATACTATCAATTAAAACTATCTTTCAGTTTTATTGTCATCAAGCAATGTGAGTTTTAATTTCTATATAATTAGTAGGGTCTTATTTTAAGTTGAGCCCCTAACCATCAAAAAATTAGAACCAGTTCTGTTAACTTAATCCATGACGTTTTGAGTTGACTTGAGAGCCCGTCATGACATTATAAATATCGTATGCTTATCCATACGAGAACCTCTTCAATAAATTTGAGGTATAGCTGCATGTGTTTTTGGATACTTCAACTCTTCAAGTAACCATCACAAAATTAAAAGATATTTTGATGCAAGGTTTTGACCTTTAACTATATACTTTTGGGTCTTTTGTATATCGATTTTATCTGTCTAGATAAAGTAAAACCTTTTTGTATTAATCACATGTGATTTGACCGGACTGCCGACAAAATATGGAGATTCAACCGAAGAAAGAGATTAATTTAACTCTCCTCCAATTAATTAATTAAATTTCCCCTCCAACACGATTATGATTAATAGATAAGAATGTCATTTAAATATGGGGTAATTGCATATACACCCTTAAATTTAGGTAAAATTACATGCACAAATATATATATATTTTTTTGGTAAAAAGGGTATTACACCCAGCAGAAAGGAACAAAACAAAACACAATCTAGCTGAGGCAAGACCCTGCAAATCATCTTCAAGTGATCCAGCCTAACAAAGGCCATTAGTAACAGTATTACTCTCCCTGAAAACATGTTGAATCTGACTGTCCCAACCCCCTTCAATAGCTTCGAGCAGTTTTGCACCAAGCTAAAGAGAGGATGCTTGGAGCTGCAGCCTTTCTTGACCAAACAAACCGTAGTTAGTGAATCTGACTCCACTTGTATATTCTTAACATCAGCCTCCCAGACAACCTTTAAGTCCTATAAGAACTCCCCATACCTCAACTACAAGAGCACTACCAGAACCCCTCTTTATAGCAAAACCACCCAGCCAACCCTTAAGAGTGATCTCTAAACACACCACCAGCTGTGATAATGTCCAACTCATTGATACTACTGCCATCAACAGTCAGCTTGATCCACCCAGGAGGAGAGGAGACCAGGCAATGAACTTGGTATCAAGTCTTCTAACATTATAGCAAGCACTATTGGCTTGCAACCAATCTCTTCTATAATTCAAGATAACCAAAGCCGGCCTAAGAGGGAGAGAAAACTCCTTATCCAAAACAGAATTGCAGCGCCACTTCCACAAAAACCATAAAATAAACACAAATTGCAGCGCCACGCATATTTAACTTTTATGTGAAAGTTGAAACTTGAATCACTTGATCAACAACGCATGCAATGATGCAAATGTTAAATCTTTTTGAGTAGACAAGTGAAAGTAGGCAAGTTTTTCTTAAGAAATCATCGCATTGTCCATACTTACAAACTGGTCTCTGTATACTATACTTATTTCGAATGAGAACAGCAAGTTTCGAACATGGTGAAATCTCAGAAAATTACAACCAAGCAGGATTCTTCAAAGGAGAAACAACAGCCTTCACTTGCAAGTAATTGTTAAGGCTGTAGATGCCCTTTTCCCTGCCTATGCCGCTCATCTTATACCCACCAAAAGGAATCGCAGCATCAAAGACATCAAAGCAATTAATCCATACTGTCCCAGCCTTCAATGCCCTCATCATGGTGTTGGCAGTTTCCAGGCTCCCCGTGAAAACTCCAGCAGCAAGACCATAGTGTGTTGCATTTGCCCTTCGTACTACATCGTTTATTTCCCTGGTACAATATAGAGAAATATTAACAGGATGTTGGAGAAGAGCTGTGGAGAGAAGTCAATGAAGAAACTGAAACTAACAATTGTCAGAAAATGGAAAAAACTAGGTTGAAGTCTGTGAGGAAGTTCTTTACTTACTTGAACTTCAAGATGGATTGCACAGGGCCAAAGATCTCATCTTGTGCTATCAACATGTCATCCTATTTGACAGAATCAGCTAGTTACATATCGAGATATGAAAACATAACGGTAGAAGATATTATAGGAGGATAACTTATAGGAGGATAACTTATAGGAGGATAAACAAATCATACCTGAACATTTGAGAAAACAGTAGGCTGAACAAAGTAGCCTTTGTTGCCGATTCTATCACCTCCGCATTCCAGGGTTGCGTTGCTTTCAATGCCAGACTTTATATACCTGAGGACCTTCTGAAATTGCTCCGAGTCGATCTGAGATATCCACAGGGTCCTTATACATTATCACTTTGCAGTACAAGTACCGCGTAAACTTTCAAACTCCATACTAGGCTTACTATGCAATTCTCTCAAGTCTTATTAGGTAGTGAGCAAAATCGATATAGGGAGAGCATATTTTCCATTCAACAAAAACCAGTCTCATTTTAGCATCTCTAAACCTTAGTTTTAGTGAAATGATGAAAACACCCTCTCCGTCCTGCTTTATTGCTAGGAGACAGTACAATACATTTAACCGTGAACTAAGACCTGGAGATTCTTTTGAGGTCTGTTTCAGTGTCTAAGGACAGCGACACGTAAATAAACTAGAAAACAGGAGAAACAAGTCAAACTTCTTAGAATATCACATCTCAACAAGAGAGTGCAAAGAGGCCGTGCAATTTAAGGAAAAGGGCAGAGGAGAGTACCTGAGGACCTTGTTCAGTACCCTTTTTGAAGGGATCACCAACAGTACGTCTAACAGCACGGGCCTTTGCTTTTTCTACAAACTCATCATATACACGTTCATGTACGTAAGTACGAGACCCAGCACAGCAACATTGCCCCTGCAGACAGCTAACTTCTATTTAATGGACGTGCTCACATCCGACAAATTCAGCTTCAAGGGGAAAAGTTATAAAACAAACCTGATTGAAGAATAAAGCAAAGTGCGCAAGCTCCACAGCCTTGTCAATGTTAGCATCATCGAATACTATGAAAGGTGATTTGCCTCCTAGCTCTAAGGTTACTGGCTTGAGATTGCTTCTTGCAGCCAATTCTTGAACAATCATACCAGTATCAGTAGATCCTGTGAAAGCAAGCTGCAAAAGTAGCGGCGACATTACTGGCCACTGGTATTCCAAAAACATGCCAAATACAACGGTGAAACATGTGCGGCTCGTAATATACAGTGTCCAATATAAGCAGCAAATTCAGACATTAATTAACATGATCATCAGTGAAAACGTGGTTGGTCAGCATTGTGAATTGGGTCCCAAAAGCCTTTCAACTGTTGCCCATGCTAGTGATGCTTCATGCTTAGATATCAATTTATGAAACTCTGAAATACAACAACTATATATACATGAAAGACAAACAGACAAACTCAAAATATGCTTCATTTGGTGAATGAGACTGAAGAAGCAAGCTAATTTTCTGCTTGATGATATTGTTTGGAAGCCGTTCAAAACAAAAGGGCAAAGTTCATCTTATTTCATATCAAGGGCAAGAAGTATAAGGATCCTATCATGGAAAACAAAAAGGAAGGAGAACGCAGAGCAGAAAAATTATGAAGTGAAACACAGATGTTTTGGGGTAAATCTGTGTATAAATTATATAATTTGATCCCCCTGAAAGATGGGAATTTTAGAATTTTATGTATTATCATGTTTGTTTGTCTACCAGATGTATCCATAGATCATAAACCAAATTACAGGAGTTTATAAACAGATGATTTTGAATAATACTGATCTGATTTATTCACTAACAAAGCATTCCTCTTATAGAGAGGCACCATACAAACAAAATGGGATAGTCAACATTTTACACTAATCTGTTTCCCATTGTAATTTGACTAATCTAATTATTTACATTTGATTTCACATGGATCCAGACTGGATCCCTTATTTCCAACACTCCCCCTCAAGCTGGTTTGAAGATATCTTCCATAGCCAGCTTGCCAATTAAGTCATCAAATTGCTTCTTTGGTAACCCTTTAGTCAGCACATCTGCAACTTGTTCCGTTGTGGTGACAAAAGGCATACAGATTAGTCCAGTATCAAGTTTTTCCTTGATGAAGTGCCTATCTACTTCTACATGCTTCGTTCTATCATGGAAGACAGGATTATGAGCGATGGAGATTGTAGCTTTGTTATCACAATAGAGTTTCATAGGCAATGGATTAGAGATCTTCAGATCCTCTAATAGTCTCTTAATCCATATTACTTCACAAATTCCGTGAGCAACGGCCCTGAATTCAGCTTCAGCACTGCTTCTGGCAACTACATTTTGTTTCTTGCTTCGCCAAGTGACAAGATTACCTCCAACAAAGGTACAATAACCTGAAGTGGATCGTCTATCAGTAATACTTCCTGCCCAATCTGCGTCTGTGTACACTTCCACTTGTAGGTGACCATACTTCTTAAATATCAAACCTTTCCCGGGGGATCCCTTTAGGTATCGTAGAATTCTGTAAACAGCATCAAAGTGTTCTTGTCCCGGTGAATGCATAAACTGACTGACCATGCTAACAGCAAATGCTATGTCGGGGCGAGTATGAGATAAATAAATCAACCTCCCAACTAGCCTTTGATATTGCTCTCGGTTCCGCACTTCCTCAGCCTTGACAGTTTGTAGTTTCAGGTTGGGTTCAATCGGAGTATCAGCTGGTTTACACCCCAGTAAGCCAGTCTCACCAAGTAAGTCAAGAACATACTTTCGTTGATTGACGAATATTCCCTCCTTGGATCTAGCAAATTCCATTCCGAGGAAATATTTTAATGGGCCTAGGTCTTTGATTTCAAATGCAGCTGCCAATTTTCTTTTTAATTTCTCCAATTCTTCAGTATCATCACCTGTCAACACTATATCATCCACATAGACAATTAGAATCGCAATCTTGCCTTCTTTACTATGTTTGTAGAACATAGTGTGATCGGCCTGACTTTGACTATAACCACAAGTTTTCACAACATTTCCGAAACGTTCAAACCAGGCTCTAGGTGATTGTTTCAGGCCATATAGTGACTTTCTTAATTTGCATACCTTATCAGGTCCAAGTCTCTCTTCAAACCCCGGTGGCAAACTCATAAAGACTTCTTCCTCTAGGTCTCCATTCAGAAATGCGTTTTTTACATCCAGTTGGTGTAAGGGCCAGTTGAAATTCACAGCTAAAGATAGTAGTACCCGGACAGAGTTGATTTTAGCAACAGGGGCGAAGGTTTCCTGGTAATCAATTCCGTATGTCTGAGTAAAGCCTTTTGCAACCAATCTTGCCTTGTATCTTTCTATACTGCCATCTGCTCTGCATTTCACTGTGAACACCCATTTACAGCCTACTGTCTTCTTTTCTTTGGGCAGGTCTACTATCTCCCACGTGCCACTTCTTCTCAGAGCATTCATCTCTTCCATAACTGCTAATTTCCAATGCGGATCATTCAAAGCTTCCTGAACACTTCTAGGGACAATCAGATGTGAAATTTTTGATGAGAAAGCTCTATGATGATGAGATAGTTTCTCATATGACAGATATTTAGCCATGGGGTATCTGGGATTTTTAGTGCACTCTCTAGATCCTTTTCTAAGGGCTATAGGAATATCCAAATCTGATGATATATTAGGAATAGGGATAGGAATACCTGTAATTTTCGGGATACCTGTTCTTGGAGTTGAAGATTGATCTGGCTCTGGGATAATAGGTGGATTTTTATTCTTTTGATGCGGACCCTTACGAGTATAAACCTGAAGCTCATTATTCTGTAACATTTCTCCCCCTGTTGAGGACACATCAATATTTGGCAGTTTTGGAAAGTTTTCCTCAGAATTTGAAGAAGAAGATAAAGGAGTAGTTTTCAAGATTGTGTTCGGTAAAGGAACACAGGATAAATCCCAAAAATTATCTTCCACTCCTTGTTTCTCCCCCTGAAGAGAATTTTTTTGAAAATAGGGTTTGTTTTCCAAAAATGAGACATCCATGCTAACAAAAAATTTCCTTGTCAAGGGATTGTAACATCTATATCCTTTTTTGTTTGAGGCATACCCAATGAAAATACAATGTTCCGCACGCGGATCAAGTTTAGATCGAGAGTGGTGTGATATGTGAACGAAAACAGTGCAACCAAAGACTTTCAGCGGTAAATCTGAGTAAATTCTTGACAGAGGAAAATAATGTTTGAAATGCATGAGGGGTGTTTGATATTTTAAAACACGTGTGAGCATTCGATTAATTAGATATGCGGCTGTCAAAAGAACTTCACCCCAAAGATATTTCGGTACATTCATAGAAAACATTAGAGCACGAGCCACTTCAAGTAAGTGTCTGTTTTTTCTTTCAGCAATGCCATTTTGTTAAGGTGTATCCACACACGTGGATTGATGATAAATGCCTTTTTCCTTTAAAAAAGTGCCCAGACGTTTATTAAAATATTCTGTACCATTATCAGTATGAAGAATGCTAATTTTGGTTTGAAATTGAGTTTCAATCATAGTGTAAAAGTCTTTGAAAAGTTTTTCTACGTCCGACTTTTCATGCATCAAATAAATCCAACATAATCGGGTATGATCATCGATAAATGTAACAAACCATTTTTTTCCAGAAGTCGTAGGGATCTTTGAAGGACCCCAAACATCACTATGGATGAGATAAAATGGTTTTGACGAAACATATGGTTTTGATAAATATAACGTTCGATGACTTTTGGATAAAATACAATGTTCACAATGAAAGGTAGAACAATCCAAACCCTTAAACAATGTAGGAAATAAATATCTAAGATATTGAAAGCTAGGATGTCCTAGTCTAAAATGCCAAATCATTATTTGCTCAAAAACAGAGGAAGAACTAATACTACTCATGCCTTGAGCTTTTTTATTACTGTAGGGGCCATCATCAAAATAGTAGAGTCCATCCATCATCCTAGCACTGCCAATCTTCTTCCCCGAGATCCGGTCCTGAAATTCACAATGGGAATCAAAAAAGATTACACGACAATTAGATTCTTTTGAGAGTTTACTAACAGATAGGAGGTTACAGGCTAACTTAGGAACATGAAGGACAGAATTGAGATTTATGTTCTCGGATATTTTAATCAAACCTTTTCCTGCGATAGATGAGAGACTTCCATCTGCAATTCTAATTTTTTCTAAGCCAGAACAAGGGGAATAAGTGTTGAATAAACTAGAAACACTAGTCATGTGATCAGAAGCTCCAGAATCTATAATCCATGAGGTATAATTTGAAGAGCAAGAAAGAGCACTAATTTTATCACTACCTGATTGTGCAACAGAGGCACCAGGAAACCCTGATGAGGAATTAGATTTTAGCAGTTTTAGAAGTTGATTCATCTGCTCCTTGCTGAAGGGGCTGATTTCGGCTTCATTGGCACTAGCTACGGCACGGCTAGGTCTGCTGCTCTTCCAATTTGCTGGTTTTCCATGGAGTTTCCAGCACGTCTCGCGAGTGTGGCGAGGACGATTGCAAAAATCACACCAAGCTCATGGCTTCTCATCGGATTTTTTGTAATGGTGTTCTGCTTTATTTGCAGCAGTCTCCGACACTAGCAATGCAGAGGTTTCAACAGTCCCACTACTGCCGCTTTTGCCCAACATGACACTTCTCCTACTTTCTTCCCTTCGTACTTCCGCAAATACTTCACCAATTGGAGGAAGCGGAGATCGTCCAATGATTCGACCTCTCACCTCATCAAACTCTACATTGAGGCCGGCAAGAAATTTGTAAATCCGGTGGGCCTCCACCGTTTTTTTGTTATAGTTTGCATCTTCGATTGACTTCCACTCATAGTCGTTGAAGAGGTCTAGGTCTTGCCAAAGTCGCTTTAGAGAGTGGAAATATTTGGTGACATTATCATTGCCCTGCCGAATATCTCCCAATTTCAGTGTTAATTCATACACTTGGGATTGATTCCCTAAATCAGAATACATCTGATTGACATTGTCCCATAGTTCCTTTGCCGTTGAGTAGCACATGTAGTTACCGCTGATGTCTTCGGTCATGGAGTTCACAAGCCATGTCATCACCATTGAATTCTCAGCATCCCAAGTTGAATAGGCCGGGTCCTCCGGTTTTGGTTCCTTCTTTTCTCCTGTTAAATAACCAATTTTTCCACGACCTCGAATGTACATTCGGACCGACTGTGACCACCGTAGGAAATTATCTCCATTTAGGCGGATTGTAGTAATTTGGACCGAATGGAGGTGGGAATGTGTTTCATGAGATGAAACATTGTTGTGTGAATTAATAACAGAGGAAGAAGACTCGGATGCATCAGACATGGTAACAAACTGGGATGGGTGTGATTATACCAAACCACAAACTAAGACAGCCGGTGAAGGTCGGAGACACTGGTTCGGCGTCGGTTCGGCAGAGGTTGAGGCCGGAGATTCTGGTTCGTCGTCGGATTCAGGTGAAGCACAGCAGATCGGTGGCGGATGGACTGAGGAGAAGACCAGATCGGCTTCGGTTTTGCTGAGAGAGGACCGGATCGACAGTGAATCCGGTGAAGAACAGCAGATCGGTGTCGATTTTGCTGATAGAGGACCGGATCGACAGTGAATCCGGTGAAGAACAGCAGATCGGCGTCGAATCTGCTAAGAGAAGACCAGAACGGCGTCGATTTCGCTGAGAGGGGGCCGGATCGGTGTCGGATCCGATGAGGCACAGCAGCAGAAGCCTCAGATCGGAAAAAATGGGATTCCGATGGCTAGGTTCTGTAATTGACAGTATCCTTTTTCGAAAAATCAGGTTTCTTGGTTGTAGACCTTTGGAAAAATTAGGGTTTTAGGAAATTTAGGCTCTGATACCATATAAACAGATGATTTTGAATAATACTGATCTGATTTATTCACTAACAAAGCATTCCTCTTATAGAGAGGCACCATACAAACAAAATGGGATAGTCAACATTTTACACTAATCTGTTTCCCATTGTAATTTGACTAATCTAATTATTTACATTTGATTTCACATGGATCCAGACTGGATCCCTTATTTCCAACAGAGTTGTACAGAGTTAACTAACCATAAGATTGATTTATATTACCAAGAAACTTTGTGCAGAAATATCGGGAAGTACTGTAAAGGGTAAAATACCTTGTCCACATCCATATGGCTGGCAAGGGCTGCACCAGCTGTCGGACCATAGCCAGAAATCACATTCAGAACACCTGGAGGAAGACCAGCCTGTCACAGGATGCAAATAGAGTAAGAAGAAATACCAGAGTCGTGTGTACTCCTCAAAATGTAAACAAAAGTGTCAACAGAAAAATAGATATTCTTTGAGGAAATAGCATCATGCCAGTACATCAGCACATGTTTAACATCTAACTTCATAGATTATTGGCACTGTATAGCAATCAACCATATGTTCACTTCGGCTTGCTTGTTTTGCATTTCTGCATCCTTTGAATTACAGTGGCATGCAAGAAGAAAAAAATTTTCTTAAATAAGACAGCATGAATCTTAGTTATGTCCAGTTTTCAGGATCTCAAACATTCAACTCCTTGATCAAGATAATATAATTCACTACTATATTTAATTCTACCTCTAGGAATAGTTTTGCCACGTAGAGAGCAGTCAGAGGTGTTTGCTCTGCAGTTTTTAGAACAATAGTATTACCACATGCTAGTGCAGGCCCAACTTTCCAAGCAAACATGAGAAGAGGAAAGTTCCATGGAATTATCTGGCCTGCAACACCAATTGGTTCGTGCAATGTTTGAACATGGTAATTTCCATCAGCAGGCACCGTTAGTCCATGGATTTTATCAGCCCAACCTGGAAAATTTGAGGAGAAAATCAGTAGATATATAAGAAGAGACGATGAAGTCAAATGAAAGAAATTTTGGCTATCCCACCAGCATAGTAGTGGAATAGGCGAACCAGCATTGGCAATTCGGCTGTGACAGATTGTTCATGGGGCTTCCCATTGTCCCATGTTTCTAGAGCTGCGAGCTCTTCACTGTGTTTCTCAACCAAGTCAGCAAACCGCAACAATATCCGTGACCTCTCCTGAGTAAAAGAATAAAAAAAAAATTAAGAAATACATCTAAGGAATAGAAATCATTGACTTTGTAGTGAAGTAATGAAACAGCATAGCAAAGCGCTAAGAAAATTTCATTTTACGTAAGGGGTCATCTTTGGCCATGGTCCCTCATCAAATGCCTTGCGAGCAGCAGCGACTGCACGGTTAATATCTTCTGCATCACCTTCAGCAATATGTGCAATCACTTCTCCAGTACGAGGGTCGTAGGTTGGAAATGTTTTTCCTAAAGCAAAATGAAATTCCAGCATTAGTCCAATTACACATTACATGAAAGTGTGTTCTTCCATCACGAATAAATGAATACCTGATGCTGCATCTACAAATTGCCCATCAATTAGATTTTGAGTGTAAGTTACTTGCACCGGTGGTATGATTGGCCCTTCAAGAACTGCAGCAGTGGTAAACCTGCTGATGCCTCTTCCCCTACTAGAGTTGCTTCCTGAAAAAAATCAGATTGTATATGTGGTGACTTTATGTATCGAAATTGAAGGAAACATATAACCAGAAGACTAATCAACCCTCTATTAGATTGCAGAGAAAATTGAAAGAAAATAGTTTTCTTCCTTCGGTTGAAGAAATAACTTAAAAGAATCTTCAATCTAATGTCATCTTGTGTTGTTTTTGTTCTTTATTTTGAGAAAAGAAAGATTAATTTTTCAACTAAGCATGAGCAAACACTTAAAATATTGAATTCCATGTTCGACCAAGTTCCAATCCTCTTATATAATCTTTTCATTTCTTATTCTTGGGTCAACTCAGCAACCCAAAAAAGGGTTTTATCAAACATCAAACGATCAAAACATGAAGAAACAAACACCATACTCAAAAGTCAAAACATCACTACAAACTGTAGCATAAACAGCTTTTCTTTTTCATCAACCCACAAAAAAAAAAAATCAAGAGAACAGGGAAAGGTAAATTGGAATGGTCACCGAAAGAACGAAGAAGCAGGGAAGCAGAAGCAGCAGAGACTGAACGAGAGAGCAAGGACGAGAATCTGGAAGTTGCCATGGCTATAGCTCAAGACTAGAAAGAAGAAACTCTGGCTGTTTTGTTCAAGCAAAAACCTGCATAAAAAAACAAACAAACACCCCCTGCCTCTCTCTCTCTCTCTCTCTCTCTCTCTCTCTAATCTTTACCAGAACTCTCAAATTTTTTATTCTTTCTTTGAGCTTTGTGTGTTACTGACTCACTGCTTAGACACCACCACTATATATGAAAAAAAAGTGAGGACCTATGTATGACATATCCAAAGATAGGAGTGAGAGTGAGAACCAATAAATAAGTCAGTCTCTATGAGCATGAATTATCTTCCTTACACGAAAATATAAATAGAAAAGATAAGACGAAAGTGGGTAGAGTGGCAGGTTTATATAAAATATTTACTTAGGAAGGAAGACGACAATGATTGCTTAGCTATAAGTGGAAGAAAAAGCAGAGCAAAAATACGTGGCATTTTGCCGTTTATTAATTTTATCGCTCGACTCGTGGCCCTTTTGTTCGCACTCTTCCTGAACGTTGCCGAGACAATTTTATTGGAGACCTCTCCAATTTTATTTTTTTTATAAATATTCAAGCCACGTAATTTGATAACCGTCATGGAAAGTTGTTCAGCTTTTAAAATATTAATTACTAACTTTTATATTTTCTTTTATTGGTCTATTTATTGGGTTATTTTTGACATATTTGTCGCTCTAATTGTATATGATATCGATGTGAGATTTTTTATGAGCAAAAACATGAGATTTTAATTAAATGTACAACTAGCGTTCAACGTGATTCGATAATAAAAATATTTATTTAATTTAATAATATTTTAAATTTAAATTATTATTATTATAAATATTATATTAAAAAAAATTATAATAATTAGAACAATTAGTCATCTTTTCTCACCAATGGCATTCTATGTTGCAACAAAATTCAAAATTAAATTGGACTAATTAAGATCAAATTACATCATTAGAAATCTTAAGTACCAACTAATAATCAATGGGAATTAATTGGATGTTTTGAAAATTTTAAATTGCGTGACATTTCAACATCCGAATATGGTACATGAAAACAACTCAATACATTTTTATTATATAAATATATATGATTTTTTTTATATAGAGTTTATATGCATGCATAATTGACACATAAATAATTGACGCAAAAATAAAGATTTCTAAACAAATATTTATTTTTCTAGTAGATTTTCTTCATGGAGAAGTATTTGATAAATTAAATAAGATTTGAAAATTTTGTTTTTAAAGTTTTTTTTTTTTAAATCTAATACCTTCTGAGTCAAAGGACTATCGGTACCAATCGAGATTAAATTATACAAGCACGATCTGGACAACTATTCCTAACAATGGGAGAGGAAAACTACTGAGATCTGTTGACTATTTTTTTTTTTTCAAAGCACAACTACAAGCATTATCTTTTTTTTTTAAAGATTTTTTTAAAAAGTGGGTTGGCGAATAATTTTACTATTGTTTGATTTTCATCAACAGAATAGAGGATATTTCCGAATTTTATTTTGATTTTCAATTTATCTTGGACTAATAGCCGCATGCATATATCAAGATGACAACAATAATTGTAAAAATAATAACACCTTGGAAGCAGTAGACTAAGGATATGATCTCGGTATGTTTTTTCTAATGATATAATTATAAAATTAATAAAAATTTTATCGCAATTTATTGAAATAAATCAATTATAAGATTAATAAAAAGTTTGTCGAAATTTATTGAGATAAATCATTATTGATGCAAGAAAACGGTTTTACACCCACGTAGATTTGTCTCGAAAGCTCCTAAGGATTGACCAAGAGCAAAGGTCTTATAAATGTATTTGTCTTCGAAGACAGCAGGTTCACTAGAGCGTATCAACCTTAGAATTGATAGCAAAGGTCTTGCGAATGTGTTTTCCTTCAAAGACAGTGGGCTCATCAGTGAGTATCAACCATAGTTGAAATTATCAATTCTCAATTCTCAATTATATTATAATTCTCAATTTTCTTCATTTTCTTTCAATTATTATTTTTAAATTTCAATGGCAAATTCTAGTCATGGCTGCGGTTCCGGTCCCCCCAGGAGGGGAATCGAAACCGAGACTGTGAGGTCCCGATTTCGGTTCCGATTCCGAAACCGAGGGAGGAACCGCAGTTTCAATTCCTCCTCTGGTAACTGCGACTCCCTTTTTTTTCAAAAATTAAAATTTTTAAAAATAATTTAAGAACATAAAAATATATAAAAAAAAAAAATTAAAAGTGCGTATTGGGTACTATAAAATTAAAATAAATAAATAAAAAATTAGGGTTTGCACTTAATTTACCTCAATTAAGCTGCCTATGTATCCTCTAGGAGGAATCAAAACTCATGTAGTTCTTTTACTTTTTATGTTCCGAATATGATCAATTGTCGTTTATACTTTCAGTGGTCGTTGTATCGTCGTTAGTGTAAAAAAAGTCGTTGTCATCGGACACTAAATCCATTTCCTGCTGCCAGTATGACGCCTTGGTCCAGTCGTCAACACAAACTTGGATCTGAATTGAGTCTGGACTCATCAACTTTCATCGAGAACATTGCCACCTGCACTAAATTCATGTTTGACTGTTATGGTCGAGATAAGGGTTCTAAAAATTTGTTTGGCAATGATAGCCAAAATTGGAAAGTTAGTTTGGTGATCCCTCTACCAATGTTGAATGTTAAAGTCATCGCTGTCCAGAAACTCAAATGAGGTGTTTATATAAATATCAACCTCTGAAATATAGGTTGATGAAGACGAACTCCCCGATTTCCTTGATTTTTTGAACAACACACTTGACCCTAACTTCCTTAATTGGAAGGGGATATGAAAATGAGAATGACTACCACTAGTACTACTGCTTCCGCTTGTATTTGGTTGCTGAACAACAATGTTCAGCGAGAGACAGTATACAGAACGGTATTCGTCATATACAGAATAAAATAAATCCTTAACATTATGGTATAAAACATTAATATCCATATTTGCTAACCCTAGAGATTGATAATAAAGAATATAATATTCATATAAACTATTAAATTTATACTTAGGGTCAAAAATTGTTGCAATTATATAAATTATAGAAATCTCCCTATAATAATTTAACCATTTTTGTTTTATTGCACTAACACATTCAGTTAAATTCGGTATTTGTGCACACTCATTAAGTGCACTTACAATATTAATGATTTTAATTAAAAATAAATGTGTGGTTGGATAATATATACCAGATAAAGTATTTATTGCATCATGAAAAACTTTTAATAGCAAGCAAATTTTAGTACAAATATCCCAATGTTGAGCATACAAATTAACGCTACTAATATTATGTTGCATAAATCTCACTAATAATTCTCTATATTTATAACTTTCACAAAGCAGTTTATACGTGGAGTTCCAACGAATTGGAACATTACGGAAAAACCTAATTGGATATTTTCCGTGAGATTTGCAATACCTAGCCCATTGTTTCATGGTGTTAGGATGTTTCCACAAATAATAAAGAGCATCCTTTATTGGTACAATAAATTCTTATAGTGTTTGTAAACCATTTTGTACACATATATTTAAAACATGGCAAACATATCTTTAATGAAAAAATATGCCGCCAAAATAGGGGTTACACAATTAAAGTAATTGTGAAACGACGGCAGTACTGTTTACTGCGTTATCAAAACCAATTGTAAAAATTTTATTTTTAATATAGTATTCTTCAAAAATAATTTTCATCAATTTATAAATATTATCAACGGTATGAGTGTCGTCAAAAACTCTAAATGCAAGAATTCTTTTTTATAACTCTCATGCTTTATCAACGTAATGGCAAGTGAGTCCTAAATATGAATGTTTTTGCCAATGATCACTCCAGATATCGGCACAAACAGACACACGAACCATATAATTTTAAAAATATTTAATTAATATTTTTTTTCTTTTTTATAAATTTCACACATAGTACGTTTCAACGTGGTCCTAGATACCCTACACGCAGTAGGATTTAAGGCCTTATGACAATATTTTAAAAATCCAGTTTTTTTACCAAAACTAAAAGGAAGATGTTCGGTCGCTATCATTCTTGCTAACTCTTTCCCATTGTTTTCATCACTATATCTAAATAATTGATGGTTAGGAGATGTGTACCTGGAAATTTGTTGTTGTCCACGGCTACCCTCAGCTTCCACTGGATGCCTGTTATTGATGTGTTTCCAGTACGTCTCGTATCCTCTGAATTTGTTCCACTTAAATTCCTTGAAACAATAGTTGTAAGTCACCATTATTACCCCATGTTCCTTCTCCATCCTCTTCATATGAACTTTAAAAAGTTCAGATTTATACTTTGTCAAATTCGGCGGCGGCATTTGTACGATTTCACTTGGGGTTAGGGGGAATTAACGAGAGGGTTGAGAATGTTAAGGAGTAAAATCAGAAGGACTTTGATTAGCAAATATTACCTCCTTAAATTATCTCTATTATACATACTGAGTAAAAGTTTCATCGTTGAAATGTAATTCTGGGATAGGGCGACTCTGCGCTTCTTGAGGGTTCAAATCCGGCACCGCCTCATTATCTCTGGAAACAAATCTTCTGAAAACGGACCTTCGGCTTTCGAAAATAGACGGTCTCCCGGATGATGCCATTATAATTTTATAAGGATACAATTTAAACAAATAATGGAAATTAAAGTATTGAATAAATTGAGATTTTAGAGAGAGAAAGATTGAGAGAATTGTTGCGAGAGAGAGAGTAAAAATTCTTGATAAAGATTAGAGATTAGAGAAAAATTAAGAGAAATGAGAATTGGTGTGAAGTGAAATGAAGATGAGAGAGGTTTATATAGTTTTTTGGGTTGAGAAGAAAAATAATATTTTATAAAATTTAGGGGGCCAAAATGTAATTTTTTTAATGGTCTTTTTGTAATTTTATAGATGAGGTAGCCGTTGGCGGCGTGGCAGGCAGTGGCAGTCTGCCACTGACATATGGTCGTTGGCCTATTTTGGCCAACAGCCATATTTTGTTTTTAAATTTTTTTTTAAAAAAAAAAAAACTGTGAACCGCCGGTTTTTGGTTCAATTTTTTAGCTAATCGGAAACGGGATCTGGGGTTCCGATTCCGGTTAACCGATTTTGACGGTCCCGATTTGAATCGAACCAGGGCCATGACTAGCAAGTTTTGATCCTTTCAGAAAATCAGTTTTCGCCAGAGGAAAAGCTCATATGAATGTTGAAGAAATTGTAAAGCCACGTGATACTTTCTTCAATGAAGCAAATTATCACGAATGCTGATAATATATATAAAATAATAAAAATATTGATGATGCATGGGAGATGCAAAAAAAAATTTCTTGCATTTAGAGTATAATCTCATACTGCTGATAATATATATAAAATGATAAAAATTATTTTTGAAGAATATTCGATTGAAAACAAAATTTTTGCAATTGGATTTGATAATGCTGCAAACAATACTGCCGCTATTCCATAATTATATGATTTATGTAATCCTTATTTTGGCAGTAGATTTTTTCATCAAAGATGATTTTGCCATCTTTTAAATTTATGTGTGCAAACTGGCTTACAAACACTTCAACAATATATTAACCAATTAGGGATGCTCTCTATTATTTATGGAAACATTCTAGTACCGTAAAACAATGGGCTAGATTTTACAAATCTAATAGGAAGCATCCAATTAGATTTTTTCGTGATGTTCCAACTCGTTGGAACTCCATGTGTAAATTGTTTTGTGAAAGTTATGAATATAGAGATTTATTAGTTCGTTTTATGCAATATAATTACAGTAGTATTAATTTATATAGTCAACATTGGGATGTTTTGTAACATCCCTAATTCCAAATAATTAATTTTGAATATATGAATATAATATTTATGATTTGAGGGGTGAAAAATATAATTAAATGTATGTATATTTTTAAGGTTTTCAGGTGGAGTAGTCCAGAAAGAGTGCATGAAAGAAAAAGGAAATTGTTGGCAGTGAGCACCGCGACCAGGGATCGCGATGAACAGCTCACGGTGAAAATGGTGATTTTGAACAGTGAGTACCGCGACTAGTCACCGTGACCAGAGATCGCGCTAACTAGCTCGCGATGAAAATATTGAATTTGGACAGTGAGCAACGCGACCAGGCACCGCGATGGTTGATTGCGATGAAAGCGGTGAAATCACTTCAGTGAGCAACGCGACCAGGTGGCGTGACCACACTCGCGATGACCAAATTTTTATAAAAAAATTAAGAGGCGGTGAAGCTTCACAAAGAAGCAATCGAGAAAAAAAAAACAGAAATAGAGAGAGAAATCATAGAAGAGAAAAGAAAAAGAAAGAAAGAAAGAAAGAGAGAGAGAGAGAAGAAGAAGAAGAGAAAGGAAGAGAGAGAAAGAAGAAGAAGAAGAGAAGAGAAGAAAAAAGGAAAAATTCAGAAGGAAAAAGGCGTAAAAAGGGTATTCAGGTTGGTGTACACTTGTTTTTGAAACCTTTGTGGTTTTCTTATGCGTTTTTGATTTGAATCTGAGTTTATTTAATTATTTTGATGGTTATATGTTTATATCGATCTTGATTTAAATATTCTAAATTAATTCGATTTTCGATTTACAGCAATTATGTTAAAAGAAATTGTTTGAGAGTATTGTGTGAATTACGAATATTGGTTTAGAAAATTATATTGTTGAATTCTAAAAAAAGGGAATGTTTAAATCTAAATGTTATGAATTTCTTTATATGATTTGATTTAAATTTCTATATCTTGATTAAATGAATTGAGAATTTATTATTGATTTTGAAAATTATTATGGGTTTGCGATATTGTATGAATTCGAATATGTTCATGAATACTGTTTTGTGAATATCATTATTATTGAATTGATAAATGTTAATTAAAATGAAATTTTAAATTATGGTATTGTGAAACGGCCCTAGGATACTTGGACATATATACGGATATAGGAGGTTGGTATACCAGCTGGGTTATTTTAGCAGTACTGCACCGATATTGATATTGATGTTGATATTATGTACCTCCCCAAGGATTCGTCCTGGGGTAGAGAGACGCGTACCTTCCTAAGGATTCATCCTGGAATAGGGAGATATGTACCTCTCTAGGTTACCGAACACTCGGTCCTAGGGTAGGGAGTTATATGTATCACCCTTGGATTGTACGAGCTCCAAGTGCCGATCCTCGGGTTGTGAGTTATGTTCGACAGACAGCCACTGAGGTCGAACGACCCATATTCCAGTCCTGAAATTATATCGAGTATACCAAAGGGTTAGAATTGAAATGAGATTTAATAAACTGTTTATGAATGAATTTAGAAAATTGATATTGAATAGTTTAATTTATTAATTGAGTTAAATAGTAATTTACTTTATATTATATTATGTTTATATTATATGTTGAAATTTATTTTGTGATTTCGATAAATGAGTTTAGTGTACACCCACTAAGCATTATTGCTTAGCGGTTGGTTTTTATTACGCGTAGGTAACAGAGATACCGAGGAAGGAAAAGACTGAAGAGGTACTAGCTGCAGAAGAGAATTCAGAGTCACATTTCTGGGGTAGTTATATAGTTCTATGTATTATATTCAGTACGCATGCATATACAGAAATCTGTAAATGTGTTATATATTTATGTTTTGTAAATAATTGTTTTATGGTTTATGTTTTTGTTTCTGTTTCTAACGGGTTGTAAATATTAATTATGGATTGATTTCAATTGAAAACGTTTGGAAAGTAGCACTAAACGGCAGGGTGCGTATTTGATTGAGAAAGAGATTTAAAGTGTTGATTTTTTTATATTATTTGTAATAGAATTTTTGGGAAATCAGAAAAACAGAGGAAACTCTGCAGAAATTTTTAAAACTGATTTTGATAGGCTCACTAGAAAGGATTTTAAATTGTAAATTATTTGATTTTCAAATTATAAACAGAATTAAAAAAAGTTTTAAAAACCCGGTAACGCTCCATGGGTCAATCTAGTCGGGTCAGGTCGGGGGGTGTTACATTGTTGATGCACTTTCTGAGTGTACACAGGATGAATTATTAGCAGATTGTGTTAGAGTTATGAAATTAAATTAGTTAAATTATTATAGGGATATTCCTATTATTTATGTAATTACTTTATGCTTTGACTCTAAATGTAAATTTAATCATTTATATGAATATTACACTGTTTAGTATCAATGTTTAGGGATAACTGATGTTGAAATTGTTAGTTTATTTAATAATGTTAGGAGTTTATTGTATCAATTGTATGAAGAATACCTTGTTATACACAATCCATCACTAAACATTAATGTTCAGAATCCGGAAAAAAAAATTTATTTAAAGTCTCGTCCACATTAAAGAAGTTTGGATCCAGTATGTTATCAAAACAAACAAAGAAAATGCGGACTGTGTCTTCAACCTCTACTTCAGAGGTTGATGTTAACTTAAACACTGCATTCGAGTTTGTGAATGATGACTTCAACCTTCAACATTGGTGGAGGGATCACGAGAAATTTTTTTCGATTTTGGCTATCATAGCCAAACAAATTTTTGGAACTCTTGTCTCGATCGTGGCAGTGGAATAAGAATTTAGAACCGGCGGAAACATTCTCGACAAGAGACGATCATTGTTGAGTCTAGACTTAATTCAAATCCAGGTATGTGTTGATGACTGGACTAAGGCGCAATACAGGCAACAGGAAATGGACCAACCATCCGATGACAACGATTTTTTCGACAACAACGATAATACCATGGCCGCCAAAGTAACGAGTGATGATTGATGATTGATGATCAGATAAATAAAAGATAAGAGAACTATATGGACTTTGATTCCTCCTAGAGGATATGTAGACAGCTTAATTAAGGTAAAATTAAGTGCAAGCCCAAATTTCTTATTTATTTATTTAAATTTTATTTTACTTTTATGATATCATCGTAATTTTATTTAAATTTTATCGTAGCTTCGGGTTACTCATTTTTTATTTTTTATAGAATATTTTAATTTTCAATTAATTTTTTTAATTTTTTTTAAAAGAAAAAAATTGAACCGATTCTAGGAACCGGAACCGGTATGGAACCGCTAGTTCCTAATCGGAACCATGGCCTTGTCTATGTGTAAGGTCGCTATCTGCACAATTCTACAGTCCAAAGAAATATGTTGCAGCCTGCTCAAATCAAGGTTGCCCTTGGTGCATTGCGTGCCAAGGTCATCACCTAGGTTTGAAAAATGGTCTGGGGGGATCCGAAGGGGCTCCCCTTTAGATCAAGCTTTTCCAGTTTTCCCTTAGACCTCCTTTGGTCACGATCTTGCCATTTGTCACCATCTCATCATTTTTATGCCTTATCACCATCCATCTAATATTAATATTTTATTTATTTCTAAATTATCAATTTCTCCCCAAACAATCACTAAACGCGTGGCATGAATATCTACTCCATAATGAAAGACATCTACTTCCATAATAAGGGAGAAAACTAACCATATATTCTGATAAATGTCAACATAGTAAGACTTAACTCTCACTATTGAGGTGACTGGAATGTGCACTAATTACTTGAAATTGAATTATGAGTAGATATGCATAATCCATGTACAGTTGATTGCAAGAAAACTTGAATTTTATATATATATATATATAAAGAAAATTGAAGAGTATATATATATTTTTAACCCATAAAAAAAAAGGCAAAAAGATGATGATGATGATAATTATAGTAATGGAGTAGATAAACTAGTCATTGTGATTTAAATTAGAGTTTAATAAGACAATGTAGAATATTGAGATTGAAGATGCTGGAAACAAATGGCCTGCCATTATGATCTCTCTCTCTCTCTCTCTCTTTTTCTTCTTTAATCTCCATGCATACAGAAATGTAAACTTTTACTTGAATATCAAAGATGGCATATCATGTTAAACGAAGAAGATAACTGATACAGGGTGATTTGTTACCACACAAACTAAAGTATATAAACAGAAGAAAACAAATGACAACAGAAGCTTAATAGAGTTGTGATATAAATTCTCAAGCATCCTCTACCTAATCTGTGAGTGTCAGAATTCACATATGTTTGTTTTTATCTTTTTATACAACAAAACTCAACAAACTATCTTCATGAGAAATCAGGCTCCTGAGGCTTAAACAGCTTGGGCATTTTCAAGCTGGAGGCATCAGGGTTCAGGCGTCCCATCTTTTGGGTAGCTCCTCTTCTTGTGTTTGCAGCAAATTTAGAAGCTAGTATTGTGGCACTGAGATTCTGCATCTTGTGTGCGCTGTCCACTAATGGCCTCTCCTCACTACTACTACTACTACCACCTACATGTCCAGAAGCAGAGGGAGATTCATCACTGTAATCGCCTTCTTCGAAGTACTCTGGATATTGTGCGTAATACAAGCTCTCCTCTCTTGCCAACTCCATAGCCTTCTTCCTCTTTATAAAGCGCCTCCATGCAGCTTGTATGAAGCAAGCTCCCCAAGTCCTCCATTGATGAGAATGGTACCTGAATGCATGCTGGAGTTTCTTGCTGTGCAGGCGCTTGAATTGGCTGGAAACAAACTTGAGATCCTCAGCTCTCAAAGCAAAGGCCTCAACTTCAGTGTTGCACTTGACTGTTCTAGTTGACAATGGAAGGTTCAGAGTAGAGCTTGGTAACAGGGCCCATGTCAGCAATTCTTCGCCACAGAAGTCACCAGCCCCGAGGGTGATAGAATTATAGAATCCTGACCTTCCTCCATTGGTCGTGGAGCTCTCTACTTGACCTCTGATGATGAAAAGCATCTCGCTCACCGGATCACCTTCTCGAATGATGAACGTGTCTTTGGTATTCAACGATGAGTAGAGGCGTTCACATATAGCATCTAAGAGTTGACCATCCATTTGTGCAAATAAAGGGACCTGAAAAAGAGATCATAGTTTGCTAATTCTGAGTGTGACAAGTACTGAATCTTTTTGTTTAATTGAAGATGCTAATGACATGAAGCAGCAATGACTTACACGTCGAACAAGGGCTAAACATAGATGGCTCTGAATTTGACGCCTGACATCCAGAGGTAAAGAGCGTAAAATGGATTCTTCATCTACACCTCTTGTAGCAAGCCATTTGTATTGAACAAATCGGCGAACACGTTCTTGCAGCTCTGGAGGTAACTGACGGTGCCTCATCCATTCCTCTGTATCTCTCCTTCTAACCCTCCACTCTTCCAGTCTAGCCGTTGTGGATTGCAAATAGGTCTTCAAGAAGACAAAAACTCACTTCAATTAACAGAACTATCAACCACTAAATTTATATATATTCCACAATTACATATATTTCACCAAGTATAAGCAAAATGCTGCCAATAACTCATTAACAGGTCAATAGTGAATCAAGGGAAAGAGATTCATGCAGTAAAAGAATACACACTTAAACAGATAGGATCTGGATACTTTTTATATATTATGAAGCAAAAAACATACCTGAATTTTGCCTATGAGATGTGAGAACAGAATTAAACCAGCAATGGAAACACAAATGCTAAATAATGTTTCGCCAACAAAAATACTCGTTTCAAGATTTTGCCCATATGAACTACACATCAGAGAGAAGTATAAAAAACATGTATTAGAACCCACATCAAAAACTTAATATGTCAACACCATCTGCTACTAAATATGAGATGCAAGTGTGAGGACACACACATAAGAAGCAGGAACATATCACATTGGAGTATGAAAACAATTTTCAGCTGTATTAATGAAGAAAAACTTATAACTATTAACATTATACTATAATTAGTAACCACGTTGTATTCATATGAAGTTTGTCACAGAATTTTGAGACCCTTCCTGAACTTATATTAGGACACTGCACGAATGTGTCACCGTTCTAGATATCAGAATATTTGACAAAGTTCTACAAGTTAGCGCTGAGTGTTCCTTTACAATCTAATAGTAATAGAAATACCAATCAGATTCAAGCAGAAACTAACAATGCCAAATCAAACTAACCGTACCTTAAACTTTTTAAACCCCACCAGAGGCAATAGAAATATTTATTGACGAAAGTCGTATAAGCAACATCACTAATAAAAGCATCGGCAAATATACCAAACTGAAAGTCATCATCATTTCGAGCATCACAGCCAGTGATCACGCGAGTGTTCTTAAGCCAAAGGTCGCGATCAGGTTTTTTCAGAGTACCACAGTCCAAAAACGCAATATGACAAGAAGGAGAGTTTGTGGTATTCATCTCCCTTTTACATGCCATTTTCCAGCACTCTTGCTGCCTCTGAAGAGATAACAGATACCATGAAGCTCCAAGGACCTGCAGTTACGATTTGACATGATTGAACAACCGGTACTGTCATTAAGCAAGCGAGAAAAGCAGAATGATCAAGTGTAATAGACAAAGATGTAGGGGGACTAAAAGGTCCTGCTTACATGGCTAGCAAGACAATAAAGAAGGATGTTGTATGCGGCCCCTGACCAAGGAGTCCTAGCCACAACCCCGGTAGCTTTAATTATCCGTCTATTCAAAGGAAACATAACACAAAGTCGAGGAACATATTGAATGAGAACGATCAGAGTAACAGTGTGGTTAGTATGATTAGCTGACGGATTACTTAATGATGGAAGTACAAACCAGATGACAATCTGCCAAAGCAACATCACCAAACTATTAAATTCTTGGATATAAACATTGATGGGAATTAAATTCTCTATAATATATAACAAATCCTGTAAAGATTTCAAATTCTTTGAAACCTCAATAATTTTATAGTAAGAGTAACAACTAACAACAGCATTTGCAAGAGGAGAAAGGTAACAGATAGCATTATTCGAACATCTAGTGATTTGAATCTAAATATTGCTATCAATTATTAACAATGTGAAACCATGATGCAATTGTGATAATTTGTGACCTGGGGGAGAGGAAGTGCTGCTGCAAGGTCAATAACAAAAGTGGATTTGAAGTAGCGCTTGGCGATTGCTTTGCGATCCACGACAAGCTCTCCCCTACCGAAAACCCGAGAACTGGGGGCCACAAAGGCGATCCGCAACTTGATCATGATGTGCACGATGAAGAAGAAGTCGGCGACGGTCCTCAAGAAGGTGATGCTGACACCCAACCTGTAGTCGACCGTCATGCAGGCGGGTCCGCCGACGATGGGGAGGTAGAAATATAGAGGGTCGAGAAACAAGGCGACGAGGCATGTGACGAGGAAGACCTGGTTCCATTTGGCGACGAATTCGCTGCGTGGGTCGAGGACCTGGTCCCACCAGGGGACTTGGCGGCCGATAGAGAACGATTTCGGGAGCTGGTTGAAGCGGGAGGAGGTGTAGAGATACAAGCTATTCATCTTCTTCCATTATGTGTGTGTCAGATCGATCGACGACGATGAACGTGGGAGGGAGGCTGGGTTTGGCTGATCAGGAGGGGACCCACTTGATTCTTTGGGATTCGATTGATTGGAGGTTGAAATCGGAAGCGTCAGTTTGGATTCAGAATTTGCGGAGAGACACAGGTTGCTACGAGGATTTCGCGTTCTTTTGGCAAATTAAACATATAACGCATTGCGCGCCAAATAAATCCAAGTATCCGTTGGATACTATATACATATTCAACATCAACTTTTCTCGACCCATCACCACCTTATTTCATTTCTCAATTTCTCCAAATTCGGATTTTGTTTTTAGGCCCAATCAGGCTTGTGCGATGAGAATGTCTACGGGCCTTCACGGCCCACCCCACTTTAACTGGATCTAATATTTCTTGCCCATATGACCACCCATCAATCTAAATTTATATAAGGCTATTATATTAAAATAAATATATATATATTAAGTACATTGAAAAATTAAAAATTCTCAAATAAAATTAAGTACTTGAATCTCTCAACAATTCTCAAATGAGATAAATAAAATTTACATACGATCCAATGTTATAATTTAATTATGAAATTCACACCATTATATAATATTATATTTTCTTCACAAACTTTTGACATTATATTTTATTAAAAAAATAAGTTTCTAATTTCTTCTATGCAGACAAAAAAGAAATGTGAAACGGGTTATGATTTTATGCTATTAAATGGTCAAAAAAATAAAAAGAAAAGTAAGAAGACCAAGAAAGTTAAAAAGAAAAAAAGTAAAGGATATTTTTTCGGTTCATTTTTACTGCCTTTAAATCTTCTTTTGCTCTTGAATGTCCTACCTCCAAATCTTTTTTTTTTAGATTCAAAATTCCAAGAAACTGTTACAAAAAGGTGAAAATGCAAGTCTTTAAAGTAAGAAACTCTTAACTTTTGTGCAATTCTAATTTCTATGGTCACACTCTTCGATTCATACCATAAAAGAAAAAAAGAAAAAAAAAGTGCACATTTTGATTTGTCAAGGGAATTAATTAATCGATCGTTTAATAAATACAAATTAAAGTAATTAATCGTGTGTAAAAGTACCAAGATAAAATTAGTATAATTAAGAACATAATAATCACGATATCACTTTTCTTAAGATACTATTTATTTTCATTAATTTACAATTATTATTATTATATTTATTTATTCCATCATATAGGTATGTTTCTTCCTGAAAATGCATATTCTAAATTATTTTAACACTTGCCTCAATTTCTTTTTTGCACCATACTTAATTATTATGTTCCCATTACTGATACTATATATATATTCAAGTACATAACTAATTATCATGTCCTCAAATTTAATTTTAGTGTGCTAGATTATTATATATATCATTGTGAATGTTGTAATACTATTCGAGATATTGTTTTATAACATTATTGAACTTTATATATATATAACATTGTGAACGCTGTAATACCAACATGCTAAAAAAAAGAAAAATTCAGAACCACCCTTACCAGAGAATTATATATATATATATATATAGAGAGAGAGAGAGAGAGAGAGAGAGACACACACACAGAGCAATTAAGTACTTAAACATTTGTCTGATATCTACCAGTCCTGTTATTTAACCTGATCAATCCAAAGAGAAACCCTATATGATGGCGAACACGGCTGCAGAAAAAAATGGTGTTCTTTCCTCTCTACCTGCTGAGGATTTGAATGGTAAAATCCTGAGAAAAATTGCTACTCTAAGCAGAAATAATGATGAGATTAGTACTGATCACACAGAGCAACATCATCCTCATCAAGATGCAACAATTACTGCATCGATTCTTGTTGATGATCAGATTGAAGACAAGAAGAAAGATCACTGCAACGACGACGACCACCACCACCTTGATCATCCAGACATTCCGGGATGGTTCGCGGAGCATTGCCCGATATGGCCAGGTGAAAACTTTTTTGTTTTGTCCGTACGTATATGTGTATACCTTCTACGTACATGTATATGTGTACGCATGCTAATGACTTTTGTGCAATATTTTCAACATGTACTTACAACAGTAGTTATATACATACTCATGCATGCATGTCCAAACTTAGGTTAGATCACAGCAAGCAAATATAATCATATTCATGAGTAAAAATATCTCTGTAGCCGTATACAGAGAACATATACATGAATTCTCATACATAGAAAGACAAGCAAAATAATTGATTGTGAATTGTGATCTACAATATTCGATATTGCTCTTGAGTGTGATCGAGTATATATGAATAAATATGATGTGTTTAAAATCATCTCTTCTTCTCGTTCTCGTGTTTTTTTTTATCTCTTTGATCTCGTATACAGTACATCAATTAATATACACGTAAAGTGAATTTTAGTAATATATTTTTGTAAAATATATGTAATGTGATTAATTTTAATCAACCAAAAAAATTATATAAAAATACCAGTCATATACATTTAACATGCATTAAACATGCAAAATTTTAATTTACACATAAAATCATGTAAAAGCTGGCAAAAAATTCAGATTTAAGCAAGGTGCTGCATGCCCTAATCATGCATCATATCTACCTCCAAATCTCCAATATTCTGTAATTTTTCTTCAAACAATGATTTTGCCTTGAGATCATATCTAGCTAGCTTCGTTGTTTGGATACTAATTAATCAAACTTTGTTTGATTCGATGTATCTTGCAGGCCAAGCACACTTCTTAAAGTTGGAACAAATTTTATTTCAAGGAAAGTCCCAATTCCAAAATATGATGGTCTTTCAGGTACGTACACAATATTGTATTAATAAATTTTACTCGCGTAATCAATTGATTTAGCATACAAATAAATACAATTTTTTTAAAAATAAGATAATACCGCGGCTGGCCGGATTCATTTGCAAGTAGTTATTATAATTCGTTTACTACTGTGGCTTGAATTTGCAGTCATCATCATACGGGAAGGTATTTGTTCTGGATGGAGCTCTCCAACTCACAGAAAAAGATGAGTGTGCTTACCAAGAAATGATTACTCACCTTCCTCTTTGCTCCATTTCCAACCCCAAAAAGGTTCAAATTTTTTCTTATCATTATTCAATATTTCATGTGCAATGCAAAAACATTAATTTCCACAAATGATGATTACATATTCCATATCTCTCTCTTTATTATCTCTCATATACCTATACATGTATGTATGTATGTATAATTTCTTTGATCTTAAAATATATAGAGAGAGAGAGAGTTTTAGTCAAGACGACAGTCTATATATTTTAGAATCTGAATTAACGACAGTCTGCATGCATTGTAAAACATTTCGAATAGTTTCGTATTAGAAAATGGATGGTCACTTTATATCAGGTTTTGCTAATTGGGGGAGGAGATGGTGGCATCCTGCGTGAAATATCTAGGCATTCTTCGGTTGAGCAGATTGATATATGCGAGATAGACACTATGCTGGTCAATGTGAGTATATATACGTATGTATAACCTTTTTTTTTTTTTTTTTTTTGTGACTAACTGGAGTTTAATTCTATCCAAGTCAAAAGATATGATTCACTAATTACAGACACTTTCTCTCAAAGTCAACACTATCGTTTAAAGGTGTTTGAATTAATATAAAGTAACCTCATAATTTAACAAATCACCTAATTTAAAGTGTCTTTAATTAACCCTTCACATGTATATAGCCAGATGCCACAGCTCGATTGGAAAAAAAACGTTGAAATTAACGTGCACACGATTTTGTTTATTAAATTAACGATAAAAAGAAGAGTATAATGATGATATGATCAACTTTTTATCACGACTGAGGTGACAAAACATGTTATGTGGTCAATATAAGTTGGTATCATAATTAAATTTATATACAAGTAAAACAAAAAATCACTTTTTTTACAATACTTCTTCAGGTGTACAAGGAATTCTTTCCAGATATTGCTGTTGGATATGAGGACTCTCGTGTAACACTTCATGTCAGAGATGGTAAATATTCATTTCGCTTTTTTCTTATTATTGTTAATTTTTATTTTATTTTTTATTTTTGTTATATGCATACATACATACATGTATGATGCAATTTATCTGCAAAATTAGCAGGAACTGCATTTTTGAAGTCCGTTGAAAATGGCACCTATGATGCAATAATAGTGGACGCATTCGACCCAATAAGTACATTTAACAAACCTCTCTCTCTCCTTTCATTATATGATTCAAAATCTAATATATATAATGCAGGGCCTGAGCATGAGCTTTTCGAGAGTTCATTCTTTGAATGGGTTGCAAAAGCTCTGCGACCTGGTGGAGTGATGTGCATCCAAGCAGAGAGTTTATGGTTTGAGCCATTCAACATTCAAGATCTTGTCTCGAAATGTCACGACATTTTCAAAGGCTCTGTCAACTATGCTTGGACTATTGTTCCTTCATATCCAAGGCAGGCATTGCATGCATATATGTGTGCCCTTTTTATCTTCTCACTTACGTATTTTTAAAACAAATAAGTGATATGGATTTGTTGATCACTTCATTTCAGCGGGGTTATTGGTTTCCTGCTTTGCTCCACTGAGGGGCCATTTGTGGACTTCAAACATCCTGTCAACCGGATTGAGCCGGACCGAACTTCTGGCGTGGCTAAACATCCTTTGAAATTTTACGACTCAGAAGTGCGTAATCATTCAATATATGCATCCTTCTAAAACTATCGTTAGCAACTCTGAAAATAATATTTGCCTTGTCGACTATGAAATATCTTTCACTTCTTCACGACATCATTTCAGGTACATTCTGCTGCATTTTGTTTGCCAGCTTTTGCAAAGAAGGCGGTTGGCTCCAAAGTTCAAAGTACAAGTGTTGAAAGCAGTACTGTGAATGGAAATGGAGTTGTACCTCACTGATGCAGACTCAAATGGCAGGCAAATTAATGGCTCGATGTTCTATCGACAATGAGCAATCTAGCTAGTTTATAAAAGGCGCCATTGTCAACACGTTCCACACATCACCAATGTTTTGATAGTAGAATCAATAAATTATAGACTCATTTTTACCAATGATAATTAATAAACTTATCTGCTACATTCGATTTCATTCACTTAATATTTACACATCCGCTAATAATTCAAATAGTTAGTGCACCTTTTTTATTTATATTAGTAGTAAGGCTTTAAATTTCATCATGTATATTTCCTAATATGTGTGAGGAGTTCGAGCTGCGCATGTAGGGATCAATATTTAACGAATGTCGACAGACTTGTAATCAATCTTATAAATTTAACCTTAAAATTATCATATATATATATATATATATATATACACACACATATTGTGTGCAATATCTAGTTATTCATATCAAGATATAGAATTAAGTCACTTGTCTAATCATACATTTCAATTTTCTATTCAAAGCAAAAACACAAGTAACTTTTGCTTTGAAAAGCTGGTACGAGTAATTTTAAAATCCTTCTACGATCAATTATATTATTTCAGTCCTTTCTCAAGGCAGTCACGAGGGCTCTTAGAGAGTAAAGATGGTTCCTGTTAGTATGAAAGATTCTCCATTCAGTATGAGGGTGACACGTGGCTACACATATGATGATCACGCGTGGCATCATAACCAAGCTATTCCTTGTAGCTACCGATCTAACCGATCGGAGATTAAACAGTAAAAACATCAAATTAAATGTATACTAGCGGACACTTGTCATACACTTGACAGGTGACTGGTGGCTTCAGAAATCAAGTGATAGTGCAACAGACGCACATATAAAAGGAGGAATAACAAAGAAAGAGATAAAAGAGATTTCTTCTAAAAGATTCACAATTAAATTAAGGGCGATTCTGAGTTTATTTAATATCCAAATACGTACTGACTTAAATGGGTGGTAGACAACACTCCTTGGCACCCCTTGACGAGTTTGTTAATTCGGTCAACAAATAAATCTTAATACCAAGTTCAAAGGGTTGACAATATTCACTTCCAAGCTCAAGGTAATTCCGAAAGAGCTTACTCCCGTAAGGTCCTGCAACTCCGATCCTCAACACTTCCATCGCAGACACCTCAAAAGCTCAAGGTAATTTCTTGTTTTAAATTGATGTTGGTTTCCAAATGAGCAAAAGTGTAAAATCCAGATGAATTTTTAATGTACTATCAACAATTGCTTGAAAGAAACATGCAAACTCAGTGCAGATGACCTGTGTTTTTTTCACAATTGATGCTCTATAATTTCCTATTGTCTTTCAATGCGCATATTCTTAACTACAATTGTGAACACTGTCAAAGTAGAATTGCCCAAGAAAGGCAAAAAAGGATCTATCTTATATATTCTCTCTTTCATGTACAGATTTATTATTTTGCAATAAAGAACTGTGTCTAGCCTCAAAAATCAAGAGTAATTTGTAATTACAACAGACAAGGTTACCGATGGTTCATACCTGACACGATGCATGGCAAAAACTAAAAAACTTTGCCTGTCCTGACTTATTTAGCCAAAGAGTGAGGTTATCCGATCTCAGCAACAGTGACATTGCTAAAGGGGAAGTTGTGCCATGTCGACATCTTTGGGGTTGATGGACATAATACACAAACAGTGAGGAAGAAAGAAATACATAGCCAAAAATACGAGAACTCCAAGATCAGCCTCTTCGCCAACTGGTGCTCGACGAGGATTCACCCAGTATATCTGACTAGCACACCATAAGCAATATAGGGTTGCTATAATCAGAATAAGGTTCGCTGATTGATAGGATTGATTTATTGCTGACTTAACGGGCATTACTCTGGGTGTCAAAATAGTTCAGCACTATAAGTATGTCAACAGCCACAAAAATTTCTGAGCTCAAAAACTAAATAATTGCAATGTCCCAAAAAGAAAACACCTGTTTATATAAATGAAGCCAACAACTAAGCAAATGCACAAGAAGCCGACTACAAAAACAGCATCTGGGTTGACAGGTGCTTTTCCCTTCCACCAACCGGTGCTTAATATCCATGTATACATTGCTGACCGACCATTTTCCTATACATTAAGACAGCCATATTTGATACATCAATATGACAACAAAAGTTTCGAACAAACAATAATTTATGGCACCATAAAAGGGGTTGGCTTGGCCTCCCATGGATACAGTGATTATTTCGTACCTGCAATACTTGGGAACCCAGCAACCATACAAGCAAGAAAAACATAAAAAAAAGTTTCCCACTTATAATTATTGTTTCTACGAACAGAGATAGAGGTATTCCTGTCTACCCGGGTCTTAAAAGTAAGGCACTTTTTCCATTTCTGGATTCAAGATTTCACTTCGCTAGGAGTTTAGCTCACATTATACATGATATTTGATAAGCATGGAGATCGATAACCTTTAGCAATATAATTAACTTTCCTAAATATTCACCAAGCCGTATTAAGTGTCTGAAATTTATACCAAATTTACGGATTGTAGTTCTTCATCATTGCGACGTGAAAAAAAAAAGTACTCGATACTTTAAAAAATCTACTTCACCTGTTCCTAAACCACCATTTTGTCTAATCTTCACTAATCTTATGTAAGGTGTAAGCGGCATACTGATACTCGTCGAATAAAACAGAACAAAACGGCTAAAGTTATCTGTACATGCACACCATATCAATCTTAAAAATCAAAATGCTACCTCGAATAAATGATCGAGGAAAAAGTGAGATATTGAACCAGCTGCGATCAACAAGAAGCATTGCCTCTTTGAAAGAGGCACCTGCACAAGCACAACATAACCAAAAACAGACAATAAAACATGAAAATCTGCATCAATTGCAACTAAACTTCTCTCATAGTAATAACTGGTTGTCAAACTAATCCAATAACATTCTACTATATGCAAAAACAGATAATGTGAACAAAAACGGTTTGATTTGAAGTTCCAATAATTCCAAAAACAGAAAAACAACAACGACAACAACAGTAACAAAAAGAGATTACTTTCAAAGACTTGTATATTTTGTTTGTATTCCAAATCCATAACATCATCAATCATCAACATTATAAGTAAATCTCATAATTTTTTCATGATCACCAAACTCACCCCGGAAAATGAATCAAGAATTCCAATACGAAGCGAAAGCCTGGAGAGCCAAGAGTAGAAGAAACTGAGAGGGAGGCCGAGAATCAAGAAGTAGTAGACGGGATCGTGAATCGCGTCGGCTAGAGCGGAGCCGGAGGAGGAGAAGAAGGAGCCTAGCCACTCGGTGAAGGAGCCGATATCGGGGCCGAAGAAGGCGTTGACGGCGTAGGTCAAGGTGTGGTGGGGGCCGAACCTCCCGTTCGAGAGCTTCGTCATCGCCACCCCGGACCCCATCGCGTACATCAGGTGCGGTCCTGGCCCTGGCATCGCTGCCTTGCGGTTCTGCCCACGCGCCTTACCCTGCAACGGAACCTCCGATTTGGTCCGAGAGACGATTTCTGGCGCCAAAAACGGTGCGTGTCGGAGCTGGGGGCAGCGGGAGGTTGTTGAGCGTTTTGCTGCGAATTAGTTGAAGGATTGAATGAAGACTTCTGTAGCTGGCTCGAACAAACTAAACCTTCAATAATCAATATTTAAAAATAAGCATAATTAATTAATTAATAGTGATTATTGTCGACTTGGATTGAATATTTAAAACTTCCACTTATTAATTAAATTAGGAGAAATTCCAAAAACATCAATATATTTTCATGGAATACCACTTTCTTTCCTCTTTTTTCAATTTAACCAAAATATACTTTTTTTTTTTTTTTTTTTTTTTAAGTATGTATCATTTTAGTCCTTGACTTTTTTAAAATTAACCAAAAACGTTATTACTATTAATGTCTGTCACCTAAACTATTAATTTGATTGTATCTAACTTTTTAAAATAGACAACAGTGTCATGTATAATTAAAGAATAGTAATATAATATATAAAATAAATAAAAATAATACTGTGTTGAAGACTAGAAGAGGACGTGAATAAGTTCAATACAGTAATTGTTGAATTCGATGAAAGGATTCACAAAAAGGAGTAGCCGGTGGAGTAGAAAGACAGAGAAATGAATGATTAAAAAAGATAGCGAAATTGTAAACTCCAATGGAGATCGCATCTTGATCTTAATGATCTCTGTCTATGTCAAGGAGATCGCACCAGATCTCCAATGGAGTAGATACTCTCTAGTCTCTTCAACAAATGTAACATAAACAAATTATTATCATTTTAGTTTAATTTTTCATTTCACTGTGTATTAGCACCAAACTGGGCCTAGTTGTGTTTTTGGGTTCTTTATTGTGTTGGACCAAGGCCCAAATCTAGAATGGTTGATTAAATCTCAAGTGTTTTGTGATGATAACTAAAAAGAAATAAAGAGAGACAATCTTTCTAACTAAATTTCTGTGGTCTAAACTATAATTATTAATATCACAATGTATTATTATTGGTTTTGTTGGATTAATTTCGAAGCATGCCACCTAGTTTTAAATGTGTCACATAAAAAAAAAAATTGTATAAAAGAAATTTTTAATTTTTCACATCTAGTTTTTTTTTTTTTATTTGAAAAAATTAAAGGTCAAAGTCGAAATCACTTATTATATATGCAATTAAATATTTAAAAAAAATTTATTTAAATAATATGATAATTATAATAAATTATAAAATAATACACTAATTACAAATTAATTTAACATATTATTTAAATAATAAATTAGAATAAATTTTTAAACCGTCTAATCTTACACAATTATTAATCAAGGGGAGTGACGGAAAGAAATGAGAATGGGATAAGAGTGGAACATTCCTGCGGGAGAAGCGGGATCCACCCAAGCGGATTTAAAAAAATAATAAATAATAAATAATAAAAAACAAAACAAAATTTTGGATCATTTAACGGATAAGGACTGCTGCTGACCCCACCCCTCTCTCTCCCTTACACACTCTCACGACACCCTTCCGTGGAACACGCTCACTGGATAATGCGGGTCCCACACCGTTTTCATGCAACATCTCTTTTTTTCTTTAATTATTATAATAATTAATTTCTCAGTCCCCCGTCAAGCATTCAATCAGCCAACCATCCAACAATTCTAACTCGGGTTATGCTGATTTACATTTAATAGTTAGGGTTAATTACAATACCGATCCGTATATATAGATATAATTACATAAAAATTTAAGAATAATTAATAATAACAATAACTCCCCTCTGACCGGTTAACTAACCGTCTACCACAGTTAGTTATTAACGGTCAAAGGGGTAAAATTATCTTTTTAAAAAAAATTAAAAAAATGGATCAGATGAAATCTGGTCCATTAAATGAGATAAAAATATTTTCATCCAATGGACCAGATCATATGGTCCATTGCCAAACAAAAAAAAAAATTCAATTTTTTTTTCAATTTTTTTTATTCATCACATCTGTTCTTCTTTCAATTTTTTTTTTTTTAATTTCTTTCTTCATCATTTTTTTTCCATTTTCCTCAATCTTCTTCTTCTTTTTCCAATTTTTTTTTCCGGATTCTTCTTCTTCTCTTATTTTTTTTTCCTTCTTCTTTCTTCTTCTTCTTCTTCTTCTTCTTCTTCTTCTTCTTCTTCTTCTCTTCTTTCTTCCTCGTATTTCTTCTTCTTCTTCTTCTTCTTCTTCTTTTCTTTTTTTTTTTCAGATTTTTTTATTTTTGTTGTTTCTCGCTCTTCTTTCTTCTTTCTTCTTCTTCTTCTTCTTTGCTTTTTTATTTTCAGATTTCAGTCTTCTTCTTATTTTCTTTTCTTTTTTTTCCATATTTTTTTTTATTTTTGTTCTTCATCTTCTTTCTTCTTCCTCCTCTTCTTCTTCTTCATTTTTTAATTTTTTTTTAAATTTTCTAAAAGACAATTTTACCACTTTGACCGTTAGTGACTAACTGTGGTCAACGGTTAGTCAACCGGTCAAAGGAGAGTTATTGTTAAGATTTTTTTTTTTTTTTTTTTTGTTCTTCCTCCTCTTCTTCTTCTTCATTTTTCAATTTTTTTTTAAATTTTCTAAAAAATAATTTTACCCCTTTGACCGTTAGTGACTAACTGTGGACAACGGTTAGTCAAACGATCAAAGGGAAGTTATTGTTAAGATTTTTTTTATTTTTGTTCTTCCTCTTCTTTCTTCTTCCTCCTCTTCTTCTTCTTTATTTTTCAAAAAAAAATTTAATTTTCTAAAAGACGATTTTACCCCTTTGACCGTTAGTGACTAACTGTGGTCAACGGTTAGTCAACCGGTCAAAGGGGAGTTATTGTTATTATCAATTATTCTTAAATTTTTATGCAATTATGCCTATATACATGGGAAGTTATTGCAATTACCCCTAATAATTATTATTTATTAAATTTTAATATAAAAGTTTATAAAATTCAAAGATTTGAGAAATAAAAAATATATTAAATAGAATTATATTCATTTTGAATCTTACCCATATAAAGATTACCTTTTTTGCATTTTCTTCAACGTCTTTAATATATCATATTCATATGTAAGCTTCCAGTAATAATAAAACTTCAAAGACTAAGTCATATTTTTACACGTGTTATGATCAATTGAAAAACCAAATTATTGATGTAAGAAAATAGTTTTACACCAACACATAGATGTATCTCAAAGTTTTTTAAGGACGGATTAGGAGCAAAGGTCTTACGAAGGCGTTTGCCTTCGAAGATAATAAGGTTTACTAGAGAGTGTTAACCTTGGAATCAATAGCAAATGTTTTGCAAAAGTATTTGTCTTTGAAGACAGTGAGTTCAATATAGAGTAATGATCTTAGACTAATTAGCAAAGGTCTTGAGAAGGTATTTGCCTTCGAAGACACTAGACTCACCATGATGTATTGACCTTAACTGACCTGTTTGACACCTTTTTTCTGAGAGAAATTAAAGAAAAAGAGGTTAGAGGTCACCGGTATTCCACCGGTGAAAACTCTACAACGCTCAAGTTAAAAGGGAGTTCTAAAGCATAATATAATAATAATGAGATGAGATATATTTAAAAATGGTCAATGAAAGGTTTATATTCTAGTATTTTTAGAAGAATACAACTAGGATTTTCCTCTGCATACTAGGGCTTTCCAGACTATAAAATGAGTTACCTTTGATGAAGCCTAATGTACCTTATATAGACTTTCAGCCTTTAGTTCTCATGGCTCCACGTCCTCTTCTTAGTCAATGGACCTTTTCAGATTGTTTAACCTAAGATATTGATCTTCTCTCTGCAACCTTATCACATTCGCGACATGTGTCAAGTTTCCTTTTGGTCCTAGGGAATTGTGCATAACATTCCTTCTAAATGGACTATTTTGATTGGTTCGTACGACCAGGTCCATACAACTAGTAACCTGAGATGAAAGGTCGTTGCTCATGCAGACCTGCAGCCAAAGATGCAGGGTTGCTATCTGTTTAGTTCTGCAGTAAAAAAAATAGGTTGCAGCCTGCTCAGACCTTAGTCGGAAGTGACAAGTCGCCATCAATGCAGGTTTGCAACAGCTGTTACTTGTTTTATGTTTTTATGGGTTCCAGCTTACCCTGAATGTTTTCGTATCTTTCTTTTCTTTACCCATTAGGATGGTTGGACAGCTAAGGAACTAAGTCGTAAGACTTCAGTTGCCCAGTTGCCCTTAGTGCATTGCATACTTAAGTCATCATCCAGATCTGAAAAAATGATGTAGAGGGTTCGAAAGGGTTCTCCTTAGACTGTCTTTTCAGTTTTCTCTTGACCTCTCAGTTACTATCAATAAAACGATAATATTTTATTTAATTCTGAATTACTAATTTCTCCCCACACACATAAAAGTAACAAAAAGCAACGTCACATGTTGGGATAAATAATTTGGTAGAATTAAATGGAGGCACATAAATTGTTCGATTCTCTTCCAAACACGTGTTTTTAAATTAAATTTTGGATATTAGATAGAATATGAATATATATATAAAAGGATACACGTGTCATACTCGGAAAAATGCACGGAAGAAGTGGAATGGGTCAATGGAAAATCCGAAAGAAAAAGCGGGGAAAAGATGACGTGGAGAGTGAACATAAGATGGAGTGGGTCCCATAATATGATATCATATGGTTGTCAATTAAGACAAAGGAATCGGGAAATGTTGTTTCATATCTCGCGCGTGTTTGTGTGTGAAAAGGCCGTACGAGATTGAGGGAAGAGAGTTGGGTGAAACTTGAAAGTGCATTTAAAAGATCCCTGTCCTGTCTCCCTTAGATTTTATCCGCTTCGTACTCCGCAACTCCAGGACCAACCTCCTCTTTCCATCTATTTACATTTCTACCATTTTCCACCTAAGCTCCATTTTTTTATTAATTTTTTTTATATCAAAACATAAATATAAATGGGATCCATGTGATGTAATTATTAGATAATCCTTATTACAATCATATTAGCTGTGAAAATTGACAACCCATATCTAAATTTAATTATGACATAGGATAGGTTTTGTTTTTTTTTCTTATTAATTGAGATGTAATGCACTGTGTAAGTGTAGGGTTATGTTATGGTAAAACGTTGTTGTACAATTACAGGATTAAAAAAAAATACATGAGTGTGTACTTATCGGTTATCTTTTAATTCAATATATTATTAATAGTTTGATAATGAAATCAACCTAATGCTTGTAAATAGTTATTTATAATAAAAAATATATAAAAAACATTTTACAATGTCGTTACAATGTTGATAACTGAATTTGTAAACTTTTAGATGTATAATTTCGTGCCAAAGGTGTTAGATAGGATGATATAGTTATAAAATTAACGGTTTGTGTTCGATAGTACAAAATAAAAATAATAATACAGCTAATTCGTATTACTCAAGGTATAAAGGAGTCGAGACGGGCATTCAAGAGGTGAGGTTTTCATTGAAAGAAACATTACATAAAATTAGAAATTCAAGAGCTTTCTCCATTTAATTAATTACCTACTTAACCGTAAGATGATGATAGCAGATTAAATATAGATAAGCGTAAGAGAGCTTATCTATTGGCCAAAAGAGCTTATTTAATCTCAAAAATTCTTCTCAATTTTTATTTTATGTCATTTAGTTGTCACCCTAGTAGAGCTTTTGGGCGATTAAAAAAGTTATTTTACGTCTACTCGGAGAAGCTCAAATTTTAAATTTTTTCAAGTAGATCTTTTTGAGTTTTTAAAAATATTAAAATATCTAATATAATCCTATTAAAGTTTGTTAATGTTACAATGCTCTTTTAACTTAAAATTATATCATTTTTTGTAATACTATCATTTCAAATAACTTTTTTAATTGACAACCAAACGGTCAACTACTTTTCCTTAAAAATTATACTCCTAAAAGATCTATTTCTAAAAACTCTACTAAAAGAAGCTCTTCCAAATGGACCTTAAGTAAAGATAGTTTTGAAATCAAATTATACATAATAAATACATAAATAAATGATATCTTAAAAGTATAGATGGTCGCGGTTCTGAAACCAGCGGTTCCGGTTTCCTCCCTAAGGAACCAGAACTGTGGGGTACCGGTTCTCCTAGGGAGGGAACCGGTACCGTGATGTATTGATTTTGGAACCGGCGATTCCCCGTTGGTTCCGATTTCAAATTCAATTTTTGGAACCGACGGTTCGACGTCGGGGAACTGACGGTTCGACATCAGTGAACCGGAACCAAATTTTATTTTATTTTTTTAATCTCCCAACACACAATTTTTTTTTTCAATTTTTTTTAAAAAAGGAATAGGAACCGGCAATTCCGGTTCCTAAAATTAAAAAATCAGAACCGGGATTGTAAGTCCCGATTCCAGTTAGTTAATTCTGAACCGGAACCGCTTATCTCGGTTCAGTTTAACTGAACCGCAGCCAACCCTATTTAAAAACCTATCCAGTCAATCTTCATAGTGTCCCATGAGGCCTTTTTAACACCAATTAGACCAGATCAAACCCCAAAATACAAGTAATGTGATTGTCATAATTGGTTTTTCTTATATTTATTAGTGATGCCCAGTTCGAACCGAACCACGGCCAACCCTATTTGAAAGCCCATCCAGTCAATCTTTATAGTATCCCGTGAGACCTTTTTACACCAATTAGACCAGACCAGACCCCAAAATACAGGTAATGTGATTGTCATAATTGGTTTTTCTCACATTTATTAGTGATATGATATGACATCTAAAGCGAAGGGTAGTTTGGTAAATAAGGAGATAGAAACATAAGAACGGAATGGCAAAACAATGAAAGAAAGGAAGAAATGATTATCTTATCCAAAAGGGTGAATTCATCTAAGCTCTTCTGAGTTTATGTATAATTACACGCATAATGCTATTTTACTGTTTATTATATTCAAATCTCTTTAACTATATTAACTTCCTTAAAAGTAACTGTTGATCAACTTTGTTTTTTTTTTAAATAATATAAATACCCTTTTTCATAAATATAAGATAACATTAAAAAATATTAATTAATAAAAAAATAATTAATTAAAAAATAATTAAAAGAATAACTCATTCACCATCTCCACCATCTTTGTCATTATTACCATTTCCACCATTATCATCTTCCTCAAAATCCACCATTTTCTTCATTCAATTCATTCAACTTTTCATATTCATCACCACTACCCATTCAGCTTCAACAATTAATCCATCAACCATTCACACAAAAATTAAATACCACATCACAAAAAAAAAAAAAATGGACAGTACAAGGTGGAGCAAATCCATTCCACCTACAGCTGGAGCGGCGCTCCACCTGCAGATGGAGCGCCCGCTCCATGTCGCAATGGTCGGCGCTCCATCACAGATGGAGAAAAACTCCTTTTGATATGGAGAAGACAGTAAGTTTAGTATTTTTTTTTTTTAATGTTAAGGAAAAAAAATACCTAGATCTCTTCTATTTCTAGATCTGGGTATTTTCCATTTCCGGATATAAGTATTTTTTATCAGATCTATTCCATACTTGTTGAGTTCTTGTACTACTTTTATTAGTTTTATTATCACATTCATTAAGTTGAATATTTTAACTTTGATGTTTTCTAGGTAATGGGTATCCTTATATAAAAGAAATGGTGTTTATTTTTATGAATAAAATTGTGGTTTTATTCTTAGATTATTGTAGTTGAAGTGCTTTACCCACTGGTATGTCATTTTAAGGAAGATGATGATGATAGTAGAAATGGTAAATGAATTGAAAGAATTATTTTTTTAATTTTTATTATTTTTATTAATTAATATTTTTTAATATTATTTTTATAATTATTAAGAAGGGTATTTATGTCATTTTTTTAAAAGTTAGTCAACAGTTTTTTTAACGAAGTCAACATAGTTAAGGATATATGAATGTAATAAATGATAAATTAGTATTATACGTGTAATTATATATAAAATCGGGGCGCTTAGTGCAATTCGCCCTATCCAAAATGATGGGTGCCAGATTGGAGAAAGAAATTAGAAATAGCGTGGTCGAGCAGCCGCGTGCACTGTCGGCTCACACACTCTCTCTCTATATTTATTTTTTTAATTTTCCACTCACTGCCCCTGCTTTGGACATTGTGGTGTAGTTGTCGATTTGTTTCGTTTCTCCTTTCTCTCCCAGCTATTATTCTTCCGTATACAGCTCGCCTTCCTCTCATCATATATATATATATATATTATAAAAAAAATAAAGTTGTAAATTCAAATATGTTTTTTTTTAAAATTTATAAACTTTGGTATCGATTAATTTATGGTTTAATTATACAGTTTCTGTATATTTAATTTGGATCAAGTTATATTTATTTAAAATTTTAAATTACGTTTGTGATTTCGATATCTATTTATCCATTTCCTTACAATCTAACGGTGTAGAAGAGTAAATGAATTTAAGGTATATGACAATATCTATCCATTCATTTCCTTACAATTCAATGGTGAATAAGAAACTTACGAGTAAATGAATTCAAGGTGAATGACAACCCTTAGATAATAAGAAAACAGATGGATGAATATTAAAGCCATAAATTTAAGTTGGTATAGTCTGACCTATTTAATTTATACAAATATTCAAGATATACGTTTTATTTATTTATTTTGAAATATTTGTATAAAAGTCACGCTACATTGACGTTATAATAACTTTAACGGTACTATCTAAAAGTAGACATCGAAGAAGACAGTTGAAAACTTTAAACTTTAATATTACAGATATGACATGATTGGGCTGATATCATCATTATATTGACGGGCAGGGCCGTAACTAGAAACTTTTGATTAGGTGGACTAATCTAAATTTTATATTTTTATTTAAAAGTCTTACTAATTTATACTTAACAAAATTTTTTTTTATAACAGTCAAATCTCTACATTACAAGAGAATTTTCATTAATAATTATAAAGAATACACATAATTAAGGGAACATAATGAGTCTTACCGTAAGTATCTACCATATGCAAAAAAACACACTCAAAATAAAAAAGAAGCAAAAACAATATACATGTAATGCAAATACAACAAAATATTAACATAGTGTTGCTTTACGAGGTTTAAAAGTATAAAAAATATCTATTATTGATTCTGAATTAATAATATTAGCAAATTCTCTCTCAGTGTAGATGATCATACAATTTACAAGAAATTCGTCATCCATCTTATTTCGAATAGATGATTTGACATGCTCCATAGCTGAAAATGTACGTTCTGTACTGGCTGTAGAAATTAGAAGAGTTAAAACTAAATGAGTCGGTCTATCAATCAAGAAAAATAATCATGAACCACTAGAGGACCACATGATAAGATTTTTCATACATATAAAATAGAAATTTAAGTTTCAATCACAAAATATAAAACTTAAAATTAAATATATTATAGATAATTAAATAAATAAAAATAAAAATAAAATTAATTACTTTTAAAGTTCCAAATAAAGAGATAAATAATATTTAAAATTTGAAGAGATGAAATAAGTGAAAAGTTAGGATTTAAAATTTAAAAAAGTTAAAAACAAAAAAAAGAGAGCTGCTGTGTATGGCGATCGGAAGAAGAAAACAATGAGAAAAAAAGAATTATAATTTTTTTTAATAAAAAAAACCTAAAATAAACTAGATTAATATATTATATTCATATTGAATGCATAGTTGAAACGAGTCAACTTTAAAATGGAAGCCAGAGATTTAGATGATATCAACCCCTCCCTCTATTAAATTGATTTTCATGCATAAAATGAGATGGGTGCGTGGTGCGTGTTTTTTGTTTTGACCAAGCAAAACATGTTCCAATTTCTTCGACCAAAAAAATCAAGATTGTTTTTCAAAATTGCTTCTTATCTATATGTAACGAAAGCAAAAATTGACATTAAAAGTAATAATAATTAAAAAAAAAAAAAAAAACTTTGACAATGAGTCTACGTCAAAAAAAAAAAAAAAAAAAACTATGTTTGTTGAATTCAAATTTATGGATAGAAACGTTTTTTATTTTTTTATTTTTGGATGTTGTAGATTGTAGCAGTAGTCTTGTAGAATCAATGTTTTCAATAATATTTAAAAGTCATTCTTTATAAATATAAATTAATTATTTGTTTATAGACAAGAAAATCCTTTAATAGGGTACAACGGATTAAAAGCAATCACGGGACCCCAATTTTTATTTATTAATAAAATATTATATTTCATGCTCGAAGATTTATATAACGAGTGAATTGAATTTTAAAAATAATAATAATAATTAAAATTAATTGTAAGATTAAGATGATATGGTAGACCAAGTAAGAGAGTGGTCAACTTTTTTTTTTTTTTCTTAATTATTTTTATTTTGGTGTTGCTAAGGATAATATTATTTATTCAGATAATAGTAAGACTACCCTTTTTGCTACCTAAACCATTAGCATTAGGTCTTAGGTATCCATCACTGTTGAAATTGTGATTTTACATCAAAATTTTGAACATGTTACTTAGACGTTTTTTGATGTGTATTTTTTTTATTATATAAAAATATATTTAGAAGGCTATTGTACAATTTAATATAGTGATTTGGATGGAAATTCACTTCCAATATTACTGTATAAAATGATATAATAATATTAATTTATTTTATTTTCATTTTTGGTGATAAAAAAAAAAATAGAGGCAAAAACGTAAATAAGTGAGAAAGAGAAGGGTAGTAGAGGAAGTTAGAAATGGAATTAAGATTATAACGTAAGACCAACTGGACTTTTGCAATCTAACTGTACAAACAGAGACTCTTCTCTCTCTCTCTCTCTCTCTCTAATATCTCTGTGAGGACTTGTGTTTTGCTTTTTGACTTTTTATATTCTATGTTTAATATCTCTCTCTCTCTCTCTCTAGAGCTTCCTTTGTTGAACGAGCAAGCACCGGCACCAAAGCACCAAACACCAAACCAAACGGAACCTTAAAAAAGTTTTTTTTTTCCTTTCTTTTTTCTCCATTTCATTTCTATTTTTGTGCTGTTGGGTTTTAGTCGGTTTCACAATTTAACCTCATTAAAACTCCACGAAAATCTCACCAGTTTTGAACCTAACACCACCTTCTCTTCTCAGTAATCCGCCATTTTTATCTTCATTTCTTTCTTTTTTTCTGACTCTAGTACTACTGTACACAGTTCTTTTCTTTTTCGCTTGACATATATAAGAATATAATTTTTTTTTTTTATATCTCACCTTTTGTAGTTATCTTGTAAGTAGTTCATTTCACATTGTTCTCTTTTCTTTTTTTAGAACTCTGTATTATCCATATGGATGGTATTCCATTTCTTTTTTTCTTTCTCTCTCGTGTTTTTTTGTTTTTGTTTGAAGGTGTGTTTGGTTGGTGGGAAAGTCTAGGAAGAGTAATGGGCATTTGAGGGGTTTTAGAATTTGAGTCATCTTTGCCTCTTTCTTCGGTTTCTCAGCATCCAAACAGAGTTTTCTTTGTATTCATGATTTTTTTGATGATTTTGGCAGAGAAAATCACTCAAGTGTTTATCAGACAGCTTGGTATAACTTCAGTTGCTGGATCATTTCTAATCCTCTGTCTTTTTTTGCTCGGCATCAGTTCGAATTCTTGCAGGTAAAGTTCTTCTTCTATGTTGTGTATATATGAATGTTTATTATTCATTAGAATCATGAAATTTGAGATCTGGGTGTGATGTATATTCAAGTTATTTTCTTGCTCTAATATCATGATTCTTGAGCATCTGTTTCTTTTTCTAGAATCATTGCCATTTCCTTTTTTAAAGATGAATTTGGTTGTAGATTGAATGTTCAAGAAGCGCTTGTCTATTTCAAGATTCTCCATTTATTATTTTTTCCATTGTTATGGTTTGTGTACCCCATCCTGGTATTTTTAAAGTAAATTTACAATGTACCTCTAAGTCTTTATTTTTTTTTGAAGCTAATCAAACTGTTGATGAGGCATGGAAAAAAAGTATTGAAAACTGTGTGGAGCAGAGTATTATTGAATGAGATTATTGCAATGGCATTTGTCTTTTTGCCCTGTTTGATTCCCTGGAAAATTTTCCCAATTAGAAAGAAAATAAGTATAGCTGGATGTATAATGATTTCATTACGGTTGCTTTAACCGTGTGAGATAAAATAAACACCAACCAATGAATGAATGATTAGGATATGATATTTGCCTCTGCTAACATTTACTTATTTTGGTAAATTGAGTGAGGAAACAACTAATCACGCAAGGTAAAGATGAACCCAATGAAACTTCATGTGAGGTGTGGCCCATGCATTCCCATTAATGAAAAGTTCTTCCTTGTGTCCCTAATTAGTTTTTGGATAAGTTGTCTTAATAATTGTTTATGCTTTTTAAGTAACCGTTTCTGCATAAGCAAATGAAGCCCTCGTGAAATATATGGAAAGGCGATGCTTCCTTTGCATCTAAACATATCTTGACTACATTTTTATTCGTTTTTATGCGTTTTAAAGTGAGGATATGTTTAAAATGATTAGACGAGGGAGGAAAAACGTGTCTTGCCTAGAATAATATATTAATAAATATGTCTATCCCGCCCGTAATTAGAAGGTAGGTGAGGTGATTTAATGACATTGCTGGAAATGAATCATATCAAGGGATGTACACCGGAGATTACGTTGTATAAATAAAATAATGAGATTGATTACCTTATTTGCTAAAAAGATGTTCGTTTTCATGTTACCTTCGCCCTAGTTCTTTTGTGTATAAAAGGCAGTGGATGATAGATATCAACAAAGCATAATCTTCTGCATGCTTCCGAGGCAAAGGTATTAGGTGTGTATGTGAATGCTTTTATGTCTCTTTCAGTCCTTTTTCTTTTATCTTTTTTTATTTACTCATGTTGCATTTTTTTATCCGATCTTCACTATATTAGTACTATGAAAATCTGCTTTTTTTTTTGCCCTGTATTGCATATTTGGTTGGTGTTTTTGCAGTTCAATCACTTGGTTATCAGCCGCTAAATCATTGATTTTATTGTAATTGCTTTATAATAGCTGTAGATAGGTTGACCCTTTTTGAAGAAAACCTATCCTATATTTTTGGCTTTGGTCGTTTTTTGTATCTAGGACTAGAGATTAGATTAAGACTTGGAACTTTCTAGTCAATACAATTTGGTGCACTGAAGATATGGTTATCTTGATATTTTTGTGCAATAATGGTGAATCTTTGGCTATTTTAATCTGCTCACTTTTCGTGCTGGTACTATCCTTTCTTAAATCTTTTATCTGCTTTGATACACGATTGATATGTGCACCGTGTGTCTATTTAGGATTATCTTTACCTTAAAATTAGTCTCTTACAGTAAATCTATTGTATATTATGATATTGTTAAAGCTTGTTGTTCCTTTGCTATATGTAGACCTTGATCTGTAGTCAAGAATGATATGGATATGTGAATCAAAGATAACTTACTATAAATTAGAATAGACAAATTTCTCTGTACAGATGTGATGCTAGTGAACAAAATCTCGAAGTTCCTGTAGTCCAGTGAGGATCTAAGGCTATTTGTTAGTAATGCAGTTAGGCATGTCATGCTCCTCTTGTCAGAGTGGTGCTGACTCCTGACCATCCTTACCTATTCCCTACCTTGTATTGATTGTAGGCTTCCTTGCTGAAAAGGGGCTTCGGTTCCATTCAAAGTTGGCTTAGTTTTTAAGTTATGAGGGTAGTCTGGTCCAACGAGTTGCCTGGTGGGGATCTTTCACAGAAAGAGCTCCGGAAAATTATGGGGTTTAGGGAAATAGCAAGGTCACTGTTAGCAGCTGAGCTTTCTGTCTTTAATGTTATTGGTCTTTTTAGTATCTCCTTTGAATTTGGTGCTGTTGTCTTCAATGCTTATTGTCGTTTACTTTCATGCATAGAGAGCCAGATATAACAGTCCTATTGTCATCCATTGCTACAGGTACTTGGTTCTCTAACTTGGATAGCTCCTTAAAGATCTTTTTGGTAGGGAATACATCGTTCCTACTCTGTTTTGCATACAATCATGATGTCAAGTTCTTGTATAAGCTTGTTGGAATTAGCATCTGGTGACATGGTGAATTTCCCTCAAACTCCTAGAGCACTTCCATGGGTAAAGACGGTTCCAGGAAGTATTCTTGATGTGGATGGCAATGAAAACAATGATGGAAATTCAGACGATGCCTCATCTAAACGCCGTAAAAAGAATATTATAGTGGCTAATTTTCTTCCTGTACATGCTCAAAAGAATTCAGTATCTGGAAGATGGTGCTTTAGTTTTGATGAGGATTCCCTTTTACTACAATTGAAGGATGGTTTCTCTTCTGACACCGACGTTTTCTATGTGGGGTCTTTAAAGGCTGATGTAGATTCAAGCGAACAAGATGAAGTTTCTCAGAGATTACAGGAGGAATTTAATTGTGTACCCACCTTTCTTCCTCCTGACCTTCACAAGAAGTTCTATAATGGGTTCTGCAAGCAATATTTATGGCCTCTTTTTCATTACATGCTGCCCATCTTTCCAGACTATGGCAATCGCTTTGATAGATTGGAGTGGCAGGCCTATGTTTCTGCTAATATGAAATTTGTAGATAAGATTGTGGAGGTAATAAATCCAGAACAGGACTATGTATGGGTTCATGACTATCACCTTCTGATTCTCCCTACGTTCTTGAGGAAACGTTTCTATCGAGTTAAGCTGGGTTTCTTCCTCCACAGTCCATTCCCCTCATCAGAAATTTATCGGACTCTGCCTGTCAGAAATGAAATCTTAAAAGCATTGCTGAATGCAGATTTGATTGGTTTCCATACGTTTGATTATGCTCGCCACTTTCTTTCTTGTTGCAGTAGGTTGCTGGGCATGGACTATGAATCTAAGCGGGGTTATATTGGAATTGAGTATTTGGGTCGTACAATATACATCAAAATCTTGCCTGTTGGGGTTCATATGGGTCGACTTGAATCAGCATTAAATCATCCCTCATCTTCTATCAAGTTGAAAGAAATTCGCGAACAGTTCAGGGGGAAGAAGCTCATACTTGGTGTTGATGACATGGACATTTTTAAAGGCATCAGTTTAAAGTTACTAGCCATGGAGCAACTTTTGCAGCAGAATCCACAGTTGTCAGGCAAACTTGTGCTGGTTCAAATTGTAAATCCCGCAAGAAGCACAGGGAAAGATGTAGAAGAAGCAAAAAGGGAGACATATATGACTGCTGAAAGGGTTAATGAAAAATACGGTTTTCCAGGCTATGAACCTGTGATTTTGGTTGACAGATTTGTACCTCTCTATGAGAAGACTGCCTATTATGCCTTGGCTGAGTGTTGTATTGTTAATGCGTTAAGGGATGGGATGAACCTAATGCCATACAAGTACATTGTGTGTCGGCAGGGCACTCCAAAAATGGATGAAGCTTTGGAAATGGCCCCTGATTGTCTGCACACAAGTACACTTGTTGTTTCAGAGTTCATAGGCTGTTCACCATCCCTAAGTGGGGCAATTAGGGTCAATCCTTGGGACATTGGTGCTGTAGCTGATGCACTATATTCGGCTCTCACTATGAGTGATAAAGAGAAGGAGTTGCGGCATGAGAAGCACTATCGATATATTAGCTCTCATGACGTGGCTTATTGGGCCGGCAGTTTTATGCTGGATCTGGAGCGAGCATGCAAAGATCACTACAGTAAATGCTGTTGGAGTTTAGGTTTTGGTTTGAATTTCAGAATATTGTCCCTTTCTCCAAGCTTTCGAAAGCTCTCCATTGATCATATAGTCTCTGCATATAAAAGGACATCTAGAAGGGCAATATTTTTAGATTATGATGGAACTGTGGTGTCCCAATATTCCATTGTCAAAACTCCCGGTCCTAAAGTCATTGCTGTTCTCAACGACCTTTGCTCTGACCCTATGAACACTGTGTTCATAGTTAGTGGTAGGGGGAGAGATTCTCTGAGTGATTGGTTTGCTGAGTGCGAGAATCTGGGTATAGCAGCCGAGCATGGATACCACATAAGGTATGTAACTTTGATTTCAAACGGGCATCCATCTACAGAAGGGAGTGGAATTCAAATAATTTGTCCACAATTTATAGACTCCTCATGCTGTGTGAATTTGATTTCTCCTGCAGGTGGACGAGGATTGGAGAGTGGGAAACCAGTCCCTTAGCAGTAGATTTTGGTTGGAAAAAAGTTGCAGAACCCGTGATGAAATTATATACTGAGACTACCGATGGATCCTATATAGAAACAAAGGAGAGTGCCTTGGTGTGGCACCATCAATATGCTGACCCAATTTTTGGAACATGCCAGGCCAAGGAGCTGTTGGATCATCTCGAAAATGTCCTTGCCAATGAGCCTGTTGTTGTGAAGAGGGGCGATAACATAGTTGAAGTGAAGCCACAGGTATATATTGTTTCTTATGCTTATTCTCTCTCTTCTAATTTTTTTATGGTCCAGTTCTAACTATGGCCTCTTAATGTGAAGGGAGTTACTAAAGGGTTAGTTGCGGAGAAAGTCCTTTCCACACTGATCAGTGATGGGAAAGTGCCTGAATTTGTGATGTGCATTGGGGACGACAGATCTGATGAGGACATGTTTGAAAGCATATCAAGCACATCTTACAGTTCAAAACTACCTGTTGCTCCAGAGATCTTTGCTTGCACGGTTGGGCAAAAGCCAAGCAAAGCTAGGTACTACCTAGATGACACTCTGGATGTTTTGAATATGCTCGAAGCTTTGGTTGATGTTTCGGACGAGGAGTCAGAGAGTAGCACATAAATGCAAGTTCCTTTCGATGATGCTGTTTGATACTCGGAATGCAGTGCTGTTATCTCGCTTATTCTCTTGCACAGAATTGGGAGAACATTGGTTACTGCTATGGTTGGTCGGATATAAGGTGCTTACATATGATTCTTTCTTGTGGTTGCTTACATAGTTGGATGTGGCAGCTGATGCAGCTCTGGATCGATTCGTTTTCATTTTCAGATAGCAAAAGATGAATAGTTGGGATTAAGGCTGAATTTGTTGGCTTCAAAGATATTGACTCCACAGAAAATTTTTCTTTTTTCTTCTTTTTTAAAAAAAATCTTGGGGAGGTGGGCTGGTGTATTTAGTTTTGGTGCAGAGGGGGATACAGTAATCTAGTTTTACAGATACATATGTTGATGATAGGTAGTTTTAGGTGATGAGGGCACCATTAGATTGTATAACATTTTACTGGTTTTCTCATACAAGAAATGCATATCTTTGTTGCCATACCAATTGTTCTCATCCATTTCAATTGCACTATTTTAACTTCTTACTTTTTGTTCATTTGTTCTCGTCCATCTCAATCCTTGTTACTTGCACATCCTCTTTATTTTTCTAATCATGTACGATCCAGATATCTACTCCGATAATAGGAGATATTCTATTCTTATTATTTTTATATCGAAAGTTGTTTACTCTCAACAACAGGAGGCGTCTACCTATACAATTGTATTTTTATGGGTAACTGGTGAGAAAATATATACACTATCTAGGTTTTGAACTTTGGTGGCTTAAAGGAGGTAGTGAGATTCAACCGCAAGGCAGGTGACTTTTGGTTGATGAGTGTATCATTAGAAGAAGAGAAAACAGCATGACCCGACCCATTAACAGTATCATTAATAAGTACTAATCAGGATCAACTCAAGAAGACTCCACATTGACCCGAGTTTTCTTAATATTTTTATATCAAAATGAAAACGTAAAAAGGAAGTTGGGAAACCATTTTCTTCCATTTTGCAAGGGCTGTTTCTGTTTTTTTTTTATTAATACAGTAAACAAGAGAGTAAAGAACAAGTAGCGACATTTGACGACAAACTCACAAAACATCAACGACAGGACCTGGAAAATGTCTCCTCCTCACTTCACCCTCTTCATCGCTCTCGTCCTCGCAATCTCTTCCTCCTCTTTCCAGGTACTTCCTTTCTCAAACCCTAAAATTTTCTCTCTCTATTATGGAGCAAATATAGAATAAAGTGAAGTATCTTTTTTTTTCTTTCTTTTTTCATGGGTTGCAGGCTCAGGCTGCAAATGGAGGTCATGATCAGAGCTTCAAGTTTTCATCGCCTTTCGAAACAGCTCTGGAAACGCTTCAGAGTCACATGAAGCAAGTTTTCAATTTTACTTTACTTTTTATTTTCTTTTTTTGCTTCACTAACTTTGTTTGGCTGCTGAGAAAATTAGAAGTAATATTTATCTGATTCTAGGGTTTTAATTTTTGTTTTTGTTTTTGAAATCAGTAGAAAAGATTTTGAGTAGTTAAATGTATATCATATCTTCTTTTGTTTTCTCTTCAAACAATTATTGTGTACTTTGTGGTTCGTAAAAGCATTAATCTGTGTTACAAATTGATTATGACAATTTTCTCATGAACTGAACAGTCTTGATGGTTTTATTTCTTCGCATACAGCTACACTTTCAAGAGCATTGCTCTTCTTCGTCGGGCGATGACCCACGCCTCTTTCTCTGAAGAGAACAATAGGGCATTAAGCATTTTGGGTGAAAATGTCATAGGGACATCTGTGGCATTCAGCTCTCTTCGTAAAGACATCGAAATTTCACCCAAAGATCTGAACCGCCGCATTTTGGAGATTTCCAACGTGGAATCTTCTTGTGCAGTTGATGGGATGCGATTGGGGTTGCAGAAAGTTGTAAGGGTTTCTTCCAAGACGAGTTCTACTACTCCTGTAGTTGTTTGTGGTGCTTTCCGAGCGATATTTGGTGCTATTGCTATTGATACGGGGAATTCTGATGATGCTGGACGTTTTTTCTTGCGTGTTCATGGTGGTGATGTTGGAAAAGCTCTTCCGCTGTAAGTTGAAAAAGAGGTTATGCTATTAGTATTGTTTTGTGTGCGCGCTTCAGGGCTTTGGTTTAGTGGCAAGAACTGTTAATGTCTTGTTTATCTTATTCTAGAATAAGATGTTTGATGATGTTGAATTTGAAGAAAAAACTATTCCCTGGTTAGATGTAGCATGTTTATATCTTTTGTTGAATATTAAAAATAGGCTCATCAAATCAGAGTGCACTTTTACGTTGTTGCTTGTTCTCTCTTTGGCTATGTTATTTGGTCTCTACTCTCTATGATGATTGAGAATATCTCTTCCACTTAGTTGAATGGAAGACAATGTCAAGATTGTGTCTCATCTCTCATGTCAACGCTAAAATTCTTTTATTATCCATGACATTTTTATGAACTATTTGGAAAAAAGGTGCTGAAAGAGCCAATTGATCAATCCATGGAATGCTAATTGGTCTTGCAACTTTGGTGTACGGAAAACATAAAATCATGAAAGGTTCCCATTTTTATAGCTTTCTCTCCCGAATCATAGGAAGCTTTGACTATTGATATGTGACTGTTAGAAATATAGTGAAAAGCTGGATCAAGCCCACTGGCAAGGAGCTAGGACCAATATTATAATGTCAATTCAAGTCAAATGTAAACCAGACCCTTCCTGACCTTGGTGTAAGCGGAATTTGGTCCTAAGTCCTAAGTCCTCTTATATAATGATAAGAGATCTCACTAGCTGTGATTGCTGTTACTCACGAATTAGTGTGCTTTTCGTTGAATGTGCATCTTAGTGATATATATTTGTTGAATCTATTTAACAAAATGAGAGGTCTGGTCTCCATTTCAGGGGATGTTGGTTTGACATAAAACATGACGTCTGATTTTGGTTTTGCTGGTTTTGGCCTATAATTAATACCATTCCATTTACCAGGATGGGCATGGGCATGGGCATGAGAAAGCAAACGGACTTTCCTGTTTTTAGTATGGACCATGGACCTGATTTACTTAACAACTTGCCTGTATGCTTAGCGTCTTTTTTTGTGCTATTATTTGGCCAATTTTAGCTGAGTGGTATCCTGCATGTTAATGATTCTGTTTCCCCTTTTTTTTTTGCTTTGTAAAGTTGAAAGGTTTTCCATTACTTTTAGAATCGGGCAAATAACACCTAACTCCTCAAGGTTTGTTTATTTATAAGCGGAATTAACTTTTTGGTTTATTAGTAAAGATCTTTCCTGTCGTAAGTTAAACTTTATTCAATTTAATAGTTGACCATGTTTGGTCGGTAAAAAGACCAAAATGCCTCCAAATTAATATATAAAATTTTAAAAAATTATTAAATAAAAAACTAAAAAAGAAAACAAATAAAATTAAAATTTATGTGAGATGGACGGTAAAGATCTTAGCTGTTTTTTTTTTTAATTTTTTTATTTAATAAATTTTGGTACTTTTATATATTAATTTAGGGTGAATGCACTTAAGTACCCTGACTTATAGTATAATTGTACGTTTAATACCAGTTTTACCATAATTGCACTCGAGTACCTTGAAATGCGTTGACTGCCGTTAAAGTGATGGTTGACCAAACGGATTATGGTAAAATGACAAGATTACCCCTGCATAAATGTGTTATGATATAAAATTAAAAAAAAAGATAATAATAAAATAATAATTAAATTTTCTTTTAAAAAAAATTTAAATTACAGATCTGGAAATGGAAAAAATTTCCAGATCTGGATTCCTTCACAGTTCAAAAAAAAAAAAAAAAAAAAAAATCAAAAACTCCATTCTTAGATGGAGAAATACTCAGATCTGGAGATAGAAAAAGTTTTCCAGATCTGGATTCCTTAAGAGTTACAAAATAAAAAAAAAAATTGAAAACTACTGGGTTCGAGCACGAACCCAGAAATCTGGGTTTGAACACGAACCCTGATCTGGGTTGGTGTTCTTCGAAATTTTTTTTAAAATTTTTTTTGGTGATGTGGTGGAAGAGTTTCCAGACTCTTCCATCTGTTTTTTTTAATTTTTTTAAAAAATATTTTTAATATATTATTTTTAAAATTAATTAAAATATGACGTGGCATGTTCTTATTAGTTGGATGATTTTTTAAATTTTTTTAAAAATGAATTTAAACGTAAAAGACCAATTTGCCCCTGAACCGTTTGGTCAACCGTCACTTTAATGGCGGTCAACGCATTTCAGGGTACTCGAGTGCAATTATGACAAAACTGGCATTAAACGTGCAATTATGCTATAAGTCAGGGTATTTGAGTGCAATTTGTCCATTAATTTAGGGGCATTTTTTGTATTTTTAATGGTCAAATATGATTAACAATTAAATTGGATGGAGTTTGACTAACGGCAGGGTAGGCCTTTATTAATAAATTTAAAAATTAATTTCGCTTGTAGATGAGTAAATTTTAAAAAATCTAACTGTTATTTACTCTTTTATATTTACAATTTTGTTGTGGTTAAATCATGAAATGTTAAAATGACAAGATTTTCCCGTGTTGTTGATTTGCAGTATGAGATCACATTGACATGATATGTTGTAATTGGGATTTTGATAAGCTGTATAAAGCTATTCTGCTTGATTATCTGAGTTCAATCTTCATTGAAAGATAGGTCCTGATTTACTTTGTTTTGAGGCTATCTTATGAGAAGCATCTAGGATATTCATTTCTATACGTATTATCATTTGCAATTCAAGCCGCTCCACTCATAACACGCCAACACCCCACGCAACGTAGATTTACTATATGCTTGGATGTTCATGCTCTCTCACCAAATGTAGACCTAAATCTTTGAACAGGAAATATAGCACCCATCTTTAGGTGCACATACACTTTTTTTTAGCTTTGACAAATACTCTTCTCAGTCAAAACCTGTGTAGCCATTTATTCTGATGATGTATTGGCTTGTTAAAGCCCCTGAAATTGGATCATAAATGTTCTTCACAAGTGTTTTTACTATTGAAATTGACTTGCTTATGTCACCTGATGACTGACAATAAGTCATTTTTAGACCCCAAATTTGGATAATAAAGTATGATTTGGGGTTTAATTATTGAAGATTGAAGTGATATGAAAAACAAAAAAGTCACCTACTTGACAATTGGTAATGGTAGGTGGTCACTCACAGGTCACAGCTGGCCCCCAAAAAAAAATAAAAAAATAAAAATCCTCCCTACCAGAAAAAAAATCTCTGCCCTTTGTTTTGTTTTTGTTTTTTTTTTTTTTTTTTTAAATATTTATATTATTCCCTTAATTTAAGGGAGTCTCCTTCACCTCTACGGCTCTACCACTACCCTTTGAAGTTTGAGCTGACTCAGTGACTCCTTTCTACTGCTAACGGCTCTAACTCTTTTCTCCAATTACCAAAATACCCTCATCCTTTGTTTATAATACAAAGCCAACCATCAGCATTTTAAGGCTCTACCTGGCGCTGCCAAGATTTTAAAAAACAAAAAATAAATTAAAAACCTCTCTCTCTCTCTCTCTCTCTCCGCTGTATATGGCTGTTGATGAAGAAGCTATGGCGCACCGGAGAGACCTGGAAGCCACCGAAGAAACATCGAACTCTCTCCTCCGCAACACCCGCTGTTGCTTCCCTTGCTTCAATTCTCGACAATCGTCGACCGTCGGATTAGCCTGGTGGGAGCGGATACGGACGGCCCAAATCCAACCGCCGCACAGCAGTAGCTGGTGGGCACCTGCGGTCTCCGCCTTCCGGAGGATGCGAGAGTGGTCAGAGATCGTGGCCGGACCTAAGTGGAAGACCTTTATACGGAGATTCAACAGGAGCAGAAGCAGTAACAGCAATCACCATCATCAGCACGGGAAGTACCAATACGACCCTCTGAGTTATTCGCTCAACTTCGACGAGACTCGCGAATTTGACCAGGACGACGATTTCGGTGGGTTAAGGAACTTCTCCTCACGGTACGCTTCCGTTAAGCCGGCGGCGGCGGCTCGAGGGCAGGACGTGGCGGTGTTAGCGTGAGTTGGACTGTTGACTCTTGTGACATCAGCTTGGCGGCGCTGCGCTGGATTAGTTCTATTGGTTGTATAAGTCCTTTTTTTTTAATATTAAATATATATATGATAATTATTATGATATTTTTTGTTTTTATTTGTTGGTGGAGGAATATATCTGTAAAGAAAGGGACCGAGTTAATGTTGAGAAGATGCGTGTAGTGTAGTTCTACAAAGTTTGATTTTAGTTTATTTTTTAATATTAGTTTTTGGGATTTCTTGTAATGGTAATAAAAAGGCTTATAATTAATTGATGTAGAAATCTTTTTCCGATGCGTTTGGCGTAGAAGTTTAATTCGTTCAATTTATATTACAAAAATTATGTTACCTATTTCTCATTGCATATATAGTTACACATATATTGAAACTTTTCTCAAACTGTAATTTTATTGAATAGTCAAATAATGTTCTCAGGTGACTCTCTTTGTTTATTTACTGACAGTAATTAATATGTCAGTGTTGACAATTTTAAATGTTAAAAATTTTACATATTGTATAAAAAATGTCAATCTAATTATGTTAAAACCCAGTAAATGATTTTTCTTTATTCTGCATTAGCAGGAAATGTCATATTCACAGGTTATCTACACTTGAGAGAACAGCAAGAGTCTCATTATTTGTTGTAGTTGTCCCAGTGCAGACTTTTCTGCTATTTGCAGATTTAATGTTGAGCAAAATGTCGCCTACAATCCATGGGAAGCTCATGAATTTGATGCTTTCCCTGCAATAGCTTGGGTGGTACGTTACGTGATACCATGCCGAGGCCAACTTTTGTTGCTCACTTGCATTGCAGCTACTACTCTCAAACCACTCTTTAGCTTCTTTCTGTGCTTTCTTCAGGGAAACCAAGATCCGATCTTTTACGTCTCTGTACTTTATGTTATCACGCTGCAGATATCCTGGCTTGTTTCGGAGATTACCTGTTAGTATCTCGTCCTCTGTCTCTGCCCTGTAATAATTCATCAACGCGCTAATGTTTTCCGCATACAGGTCTTTGTGATGTTCTGCTAGCTCAAGGAAGGCTTCAAAACCATTCACTTCAAGATCATGATCGTAGCTTGCTTCAGCAATCTCCTTTGACCAAACAAAATTGGACCTTGTTTGCTTGATTGAGTCACGGGTGGCTCGGTAGAGTTTTCCAAGTACCCCTAAGGATTTGTATGTGTCTTTTTCTACCCTCTCCATGAAATCTGGAAACTCTTTTGGTCTAAGAGCCAGGGGCATCTCTGCTGGTGCCCCAGTCTTCGCAAAGTCTACAGCCATAGAATGAAGGGTCGCCAAATGTAGACATTTTGCACTCCGGGCTTTATCCGGATCACGATCAGCATGAACTAGATGTGCAGTAGAGATGGCACCCAATGTGTCATTGATCATGTAATCAACAAAAAATTGTCGAATTTCCTGCATTCACAGGTAGTTAGATCTTTTAAAGAGTTCAAAACTTAATAATAGAGTTCGTTTAAAGTTCCATTAAGTCATAATCTTGAGTTGGTTCGAAACTACCTCTAATGTCACATTATGATCCATTATACGAGGTCTCCCTCCAGCGTAGTCCATTGGAGGCTCAGTTTCACATGGGATGAGATCTTTATCCCAGCTTATGAAGAAGATGTCTCCATCAAGATCACCACCAGAGCATTCATTTGGATGAGGCCTGGGGAACACAATCAACTTTTGAAGCAAGACGATAATAATTTACCTTGATACAGTGTAACAGTACCATTGCGCCTTAATAAAGGAGTTCGTAGGCCTAAACTTGAGCTATGTGCAAAATGTTATCAGAATGATTATCCACCACACAATCAGAAACTCCATGACAGCTTCAATAGCATGCTAATGTATTTATTTAGTTACTTATTTTTCATTAAAGAAAAAGAATATTATCTTCAAGAAATATAAGTAGAGCGATGCACTGCTTTAAATATTTTGCCCTGAAAACATGTCATAATGGTTGACCCTGACCCAAATAATGGAATAGGAATGTTAATAGTCTCAGAGTTAAATACCTTTTCCCTTTTTGTGGGAAGAGAATGCAATCCACCAAACCCTTTTCCTCTAATTCCACCTGATAGACAGCGTCAAGGACTCTGATATCTCCAGGGTGAAGACAAGGGTTCTTGGTGACAAGCACCTTTCCTGTAACTATAGATGTTTTCTCGTCCACCCTATGGAAAAAACTTTGACCCTTGCACTCTAGCTCATCTTTTGTCATGGTGATACGGATATAAACTTGACCATAATCTAATATACCAGTCTCATCCAAGCAACCAATAAGGAGCCGGCCCTTTGGAACATATATTCTGCATCTACTTTTTAAATCAGACAACTGGTTCTCATAATGTGATTGAAGCATCATCGAGAGGTAAGGTTCAACATTTGGTTCATAACCTTGAAGCAACATCTTTACCAGAATATTTTTAGAATCAGCCCCACACAAACTCTGTAAGACATCCAAAGCTGCCTCTCTATTTGACATCATTTTTCCTATCAGACATAATTGTTCCAGTTGCATTGACTCAAATACTTCATCCTTAATTCTCAAGGTAGACAAGAGGGAAATGATCTCTCGATTCAGAAAGCAAGGCATAGACTCACTCCATTTAGTGACATTAAGCATCCTGTTTTTTGATTCAAATTTATGCATGCTACCACGCAGAGAGAGCTTCCGGTAGGAATTGCGGTCAACGGCAATGACACCTTTATAGCCACCATATCGAATTTGAAATGCCGAAGGAGTATGACTCAAGCCACATTTCTGAGCAACTTGCCTAGCAAAAGATTGAGAAATTTTTCCAATACCATCTGAGAAGCAGTAGGTGATACCATCACAAGTAACTTCAACATCAGGAATTATCTCTACATCTTGTAAAGGAACAACGAGAGTTTGCCTGGAAGAACTGAAGAGTTGACCCATCCTTGCTGCACATTTAGACACACTTCGAATCTTGTTGAAGCATCCCATCCATTCTCTTATATCTGCTGCGCTCAGTTTGTCATTAGAAGCAAACATCCAAACAGAATTTGATCGTAGTTGACTCGCAGAGAAAGCCAGAAACTCATATTTTTTATCTCCAATTGTGATGCCATCTCGAAGAATTGACAATATCCTCTTATATATGTTAGTTCTGTAAGGTTTAGCAAAAATACCTTGCTGAATGCTAGTGGAAACAGCATTTACAGGAAGCTTACTCCAATCTTCTTCAACAAAAGTAACTCTCATAAAATCTGAAGCAAATGTTGCAAAGTTCTTCACAACATAATTCGAAGTTTCAAGCTCAGGACCCAGGCAATAAATCTTTGAAGGAGTCACTAGGGCTCTGTAACAGCTCATAATGTTATGATCCATCAACCTTTTATGGGAGGATAAGGGAATACTCTTATTATTTCTCCCCATGACATGTAATTGCATCTTTATGAACGACACAGGATCATAACAAATTGAATTCAGTTTGTGCAACTTCTGCAAGATCCCTAACGCAGTCTCTGTGGCTAAACTGATTAGGATTTCAATTAATTGAGCATTTGCTGCAGCAAGACTAATTTTTTGAGTGTGGACAAGGGAATTGAGCTGGAAAAGGACCTCATATGCTAAATCAGAACCTGGTATACATTTTACAAGTGGAACTATTTCAGGAGTAGAACAGAACTCTTCAGCATCCTCTAAAATTAGATCTATCTTGTCCTCTCTATAAAATGGGAAACTTGTAAAAATATCTGGTGTCAATGATCCTTCATCAATTTCCCAAAAAAATGAAGTTGATTGTCCAATTGACTTCAGTGCAGAGAAGTCTGTTGTGCGAACCCAGATATAGTCAAAATTTTCCTTGGAGATATGGTATCGATCACTACGGAATTTTGAAGCTATGTTAGGTCCAGAAATTTTTTGATAGATCCTCGGCCCATACTTGAGCTGGAAAAACAATACACTTTAAGGTAAGATATAAATTAAACGTATAAAATGACAGTATAATCCAAAAACAAGTCAAGCATTCTCCACTAATGCTGGATTTCAAACTGTCAAAATAAGTCAAGCAGTATGCCAAGGACAGGAAAAATGAGAATTAGATTTTCTTATAAACAACTAAAGTATATAGGATGTCTTATTGTTCATCAAGTATGTTCCAATTAGAATACTCTAATTCTCCCTACATTGCACAAAGAACAGCATCAAGAGAATGCAAGAACACTAAATACCCCACCCCCACCAAAAAAAAAAAGGAGAAAAAAAAGAAGCAAACCAATAGCATTATCAAGGATAAAATCTCAACAATTTTGGAGAAAGAATTGGTCAACCGTGCTTCCTTTCTCGACCATAGACACATGAGGAACAAAAAGAAGAAACAGTAAGAAAATGCTGAGTCTTGCTATCATCGGCGTTCAATCTTCAGCTATATCCCCAAAATCGGAATGTATATGATCCAGTGGTGAAAGGTGAAGTTGAGTTTAAGAAAATTTGGACTAAAAAAGGAAAAAGAAAACATAGGGGTTAAACGCTGGGAAGGGATTGTGTTGGGCAAGGTAAAACGTTGGCGTTTCATGTAGTTTAGATGAAAAAAACTAATTAATTTTGATCTTGATCGTTTATTTCCATTATTGCCATATGGAGCAGGATCCTCTAATAGGTGAACCTTAGGTTAGGAGAGGATCCCCATCCCTATTTAGTTCTTAAAACAAAGTGTGCATATCAAAAACTTTTTACTTAAAACTATCTTGGACTCATCCAAATTTCATTTTTACTTATTTACAAATTAATTACTTTTCCAATTCTAGGAAACTTGCTAAATACAAGTTAATGAATGTTCTATATCATTTTTCCAAAAAAACTTCCATTTTTTGTGTAGTATAACGAATATATTTATTGTTCTCTTCTTAATGTATCCAACAAGATTGTCAAATCAGTCATCACAAGCACGCTGTGAAAGTCACATTGAAAGTGTTAAAAACAATAAGATATCAAGCTCCATAACTAAGAGATGCTCTATTTCAACTAGCATAATCAAAATGTCTAGCAACATATGAACTAGAACATTTTGATTTATTTTTAGGTAGGACTATTTGGTGTGATATATTATTGTTGTTAACTCGGTTAGTAAAATAACAAACTTACAAAATGAAGATATGCATATCGAGGTTGCCATAGATGGTGTTATTTCTTTTCTAGAAAATTATACAGAAACTGGATTCAAGTATGCTATGTTTCAGCTAAAGAGATTGCAAAGGAAATGAAAATAGAACCTATCTATCGTATAAAACATGTAACTCAATAGCAAAAGGGTCTGCTTTAAGGTTTTCGCCTAACGTTCAAAAGTTGTTGAGGTGGCTTTGTTCTGGGAAAATAACCAAAATAAAGGAACTTAACTTCACAATCACTAGCTTCCCCACTCTCTCTACTAAAATATACATCGCAAATAAAAACAATGAACAATCTCACATAACATAAACACAAGTACATAAGTATTAACATACCTTCAAAAGAACCCCGTTGAATTTCCCACCACCACCACCCCCATCACCATCGGAACAGCACCCAACAGCCTCCAAAACATCCTCAAACAGAACTTCCATCTTATAACAACACGCCTCCTTTTCTTCATTCTTCGACACCCAAAACTCCACTCTGTTTCTCTCAGGCATCAACCACCCTCTCACACCCTCCCAACTCTCCAACACACACAACCTCTCCTCTTCCCTCATGAAACCCACATGCAAAACACTGCCTTCGACTCTGTACTTGGCTTCAACGGGCCTGGAGATGATGTCAACCACGTGCTTGGCGACGGGCCTGCCGCTGCTGTCAGGGTAGGTCTCGGAGATTCTGAGGTTGCGGGACTTGAAGATGAGCCTGTTGTTGAGGGAGCGGTCGAGGGCTTTGGACTTGTGATCGAGGGAAGCGAATTGGACGCGACCGACGCCGCGAGATTTCCAGTTGTTGCGGTCGGTTTGTATCTCGAGAGCGAAGACGGAGTCGCGGCCGAGTTGGGACTCGAGGAAATCGAGCAGATCCTTCGCTACCACGGTTTGGGATATGTTTGAGACCCATACAGTGGCTCTCTCACTCTCACCCAACACACCCATTGTATTTTCTTACGGTATATGTGACGTCGGTTTGTGGAGAAGCGGGTGCGACTGTGAGAGGTTTTATTTGCAGAAGAAAAACAGGGTTTTGGTGTCGATGAGGCAACAAAGATTATCTGACATGTCTGTGTGATTGTCTATTATTGGTGGTCTTTCGCGAGTCAATTGCTTCAAGTGGATCCCACTGTTTTGAGGACGGGTCGGGCTCCATTACAAAAGAAAGAGCAATAAATCTAAGGACTAATTACACTCATACCCCTGAGGTTTAACATTTTTGTACAACAACTTTTACTTTTATTATACAAATATTTTCTAAAAAAACAGTTAATCAAACAATTAACTAATTAAAAGTTAATATTTTTAGTGGATGATAAAATTATTTAATATGACAGTTGATTGAGAGCCTAATTGTGTGAGTCCTGCCAACTTTTATGAAATTATCTTTTGATAAAAATGCCCTTATACTATTTGTAAATATTATTAACTTATTTTGAAAGTGTACGTTGGATGAAATTGTTTAAAACCTGACCATTGGATTTTTTTTACTATTGGTGTGGAAACGATCACTTGAAAATTGCTATATATATGGGTCCATTTGTGTTATACGTGGATAATTTCTCTTCGTCTTTTCATTTCATTGTTTCTCTTGCAAACTAAATTTTTTTTTCTTACAAATTAAATCTTCATCTTTTCATTTCATTGTTTATCTCCCATAATTTTATTTCTTACAAGTTAACTATTTGCAGTTGCACAAAAATTCCAAAAAATTTCATATCCCATATCAACAAAAACTGTATGGTCCATTATTTGTTTCACTACAACTTATCCTCTATCAAAAATTTAAAAACTAATAATAAAAAATTATAACAAGCATTAATACTTCAAACTTAAACTAATAGTCTATCAAATTATACAAATACTAAAGCACTAAAACAATAAAATTATACAAACACTAAAATATCTAACAAATACAAACGTAAATTATACAAAAACTAAAACACTGTCAGTCACAAATTTTAAAACCAATAATCAATTGAAGAACAAAAATAAACTATTAATACTTCAAATTAAAACTAAAACCTCAATCGTTCAAACAAAAAAAAAAACGTAAATTTCTGAAAAATTAACAATACTTTCCACATACTTGTATATAAAATTGAAACAAAAAAAATCAAATATAATACAATTTTTTTTTTACTTATTCATCAATCAACAAATTACTCTGAAAAACCCAACTATGAAATCCAATAAAGAAGATGAATCGTTAACAAAATTTTAATTATTTACCCACCAACATAATTTTGTAAAGAATCATTATATGCAAACTATAGAAACATAAGGAAAAAAAAAATCACACATTTTTAAATTTCTATCGCGTTCTTCAGTTTTAAAACTGTCTGGAGAGTGGATAAATTTTTTCTTCAACTTCAAAGACAATTTTTTTCTCTTTGTAAGACAAACGGGTTTCTTCAACTTCAGAGGAAACCAGTTGTTTTGCGCGAGAAAAAAATGAAGAATAAGCCGCCCAAAAAGAAGAAGAAAGGGTGATAGCATGCAAAGGGTCGAAACTTTTTGATTTGATTGGATTGCATTTAATGCATTCCTACATTATTCATTATTTTTTATTAATTTTCTTCCTAAAATGATGTGAAGTGTAATGATTACATATCTTTATTCGATCAAATCATATGTACCAAGATAAAAGATGAGTTTGCCCTTACTACAGTAACGAGATGTTAACTTTTTAGTTAATCAATCGTTTGATCAACTTTTTTTAGGAAATATTTATGAAATAAAAGTAAAAGTTATTAGTATGTGCAAAAAGGCCAAATCTAAGAGGTATGAGTGTAATTAGCCATAAATCTAATGGGTTTTTAGACAATGTGTAACGTAAGTGTTTTTGTTTATTTATTTTATTATCTAATGTTTTAATTCAAATAGGATTATGAGAGGTAAAAATATTATCCCTAACAATTTTAAGCTAATTAAAATTTCCTTTTTTTAGAATGGCCGGTTAATAGAAGAAACATAGTTATTTGAGAATATTGGACTTTCATTAGTGATGGTTTCCTAATTGAAAATTAGAGTTTAGAGAGTTTATATATATAAAAGTATTTTATAATAGTTATGCCTCCTAGAAAAAGAAAAATAAAATAACTATAAATAACCGATCATTTCTCTTCTTATTTATCAGTCAATCTGAATTATATTTGTAGAGCAGTAAGAAATCAAGGTTAGTTTGAGGAGTTCTAAGTGCCAGTAATTTTTTTTTATTACTTAATTATTATAAGTTTTCTTTTTATAATTTTATTAAGTTGTATTTTGAAGGCAAATGATTTGTTGATGAGAGTAGAGACCCATGGATTGATTTAAAGTTTGCTCCATTAATAGTGGTTGGTTATTTGAGTTTTTGAATACGTTTGGTACGTGGGATTGGATTGAATTATTTTTGTGGGATTGGACTAGATTAGATTGGATTTGATTGGATTGGATTGAACTAAATTAGTACTGTGATGTTTTTGGTGCAGTCTGAACTAAAAATAGTACTATCTTTTATTTGGTATAGGATGGGATGAGATAAAATCAGAATAAATTTATTAAATTAATTTTCACATAAATAAAAATATTTTGAAGTAAATTACATTCATTTCAACTTAAATAAAAAATAAGATTAATTTTAAATTAAATAAAAAATATATTTAAATTAAATATAATTAAAAATGTATATTTTTTTTTGAATAAACAAAATATTTAAATTATTTTTAAAATAAATAAAATCATTTTAAATTAATTTTAAATAAAATAAAAATATTAAATTAAATTTACTTAAAAATATTTTTAAATAGAATTAAATATTATTTTAAAAACATTAAATGAGATATTTAATTTATTTTTTAAAATAAATAAAACTATTTAAAATTAATTTAAATAAAATAAAATTAATTTTTATTTATATTAAATATTATATTATATTGAAAAAGGGAAAAAAAAAAGAGGTGTGACTAAATTGGTGGGATTATTTAGTCCCACCAATATGAGATTAGGTGGAACTGTTGGGATTGGATATATCCAATTCCAACATGTTCTAAACATGGGACTAGGAGTAAATAATCCAATCCCACTTTTAGTCCCATGTACCAAACATGGCCTTGTGTCTTTTTAAAGCAAGATAGGATATGCAGAATTTTTTTTTTGGGAAAAAGTAGGCTTTCAAAATTTTTTTTGGAATGGTTATTTAATTCGGAAAATTTAGTAAATTTTTATTTAGAAATATTCATATGTCTACATAAAATTTCGTTACATTTCGATGAGTACAAAAATATATTTAATTTTTGGAGGGGTTAGGGGTCAGTTGTATATTTTACTGGACAATTTCGAAAGATCGAAAAAGAATGAATGTTTTTGTATGTTAATGATTATGGAATGCTCTTAAAATTTTACTATATCATATTTCATATGTCTAGGTTGGCCCTATAAAATTATACAAAATTTGGTGATGTATAGAATTAATTAAAAATATTTGAATAGAGTATATGGTCAGTGCGGGAAGTTACACAGGTTTTAAGTTTAATACTAATGGAGTTATTTAATCTAATTGAATTTGTTGTGGTGATGAGATTATGACAGAACTGTTATTTTTAATTTTTATAACTTTGAGTGATTCTTGAACTTATAAAATTATATTGATTCTTGTTTATTTGAGGTAAGTAAATTCATTCATGACCATTCTTATATTTTGTATTATGAAATTATAGTATTTTGCAAAATTACTATTTTTTACCTTATTATAATCTTATTAAATATTTAATAAAAATTATTTTAGTAAGAAGTTTATTTAAAGTGTTTTTGAACTAGTCAGTGTTAATATTATATTAATTAAAATTTATTTTGTAGAAACTCGATATTTATGTAAAATATAACGGTTTGTTAAAACTATTAAGGTATTTATTAATTTATTTTCATCAATATGATACTAAAACATTAATTAATTATATCTGAATTTGTAAAAGTGGTTTTGGCTTATTGTCCGCAGCTTCTGTTTTTTTATTGCCACGTTACACGAGTAATTGTGCACTCTGTTCTGCCACGTCACACAGATAATTGTAACACTCTGTTATTGCCACTAGGGTGAACACTTTTGACTCGACTCGAAAGTATCGGGTCAAGTCGGGTTGGCTGAACAAAACAAGTGAACTCGGGTTAAATTTGAATAACCCAACTTCATTTCGGGTTAGGTCGGTTATGTGCTTAACTTGATAATCCGGCCGAATACAATTTTTTTAAAAAATTGAAATCCAAAAAATTAAACACCTTCATAACCGATTTTATGATCTTAAAAGAAGAAGAATAATAATGATAAAAATCCATTCAATTTTCATTCAACATCTCGTAAATATTGAGCAATGTTTACTTGATTTTCAAACAAAATATAACTGTGACAAAAATAATCCTTGGAATTCAAATAAATAAAGAGAAAAGAGATAAACAATTTGAAGGAAAATAGAGAGATAGAAAAAGTGAAGAAAGCGGCTGAATATGAGGTGAAGAAAGAGGAAGAAAAAATATGCTGGTAAATGTGTATGGTGGGATTTGAACCCTAACCACTGAGGTGAGAGGAAGATGCACTAACTACTTGAACTATGAGTGGATGTGCATGTATATATATCTTTGAAATGTTTATTAACTTACTTATCTATTATCAAAATTTATGTACATAGTTTGGAACTTAGTACTATAAATTATTCTTACATATTTTGAAATGCTATGTTAAGTATTATAATACTTTCGATATTAAATACCATGTATGAATTTATTTACCGAGTTGACGGCTCACCCCTTGTTATCATCATTTTTCCAGAGTAAAACCAGCTATATGAATGAGATATTAATACCTGGGAGATTGTTTCAGTAAAAGGGTTGATTGTAACACCCCAAATTTGATATACAAGGAACTAGAATGATACTCAGTCTAAATCCTCTAACTTACATATAAATTGATTAAAAGTTTGACATATGATTACTCAACAAAAAATTAAGATAAACTCCAAATAAGTTTTCAAGAGTCTAGCATTAAAATAAAGCGGTTCAAACAAAACCCAATCCTTACTAATGCAATTCAACTAATGAGAACTAAAATGTCTTTCAATAAACCAAATACGGAAAGCAAAGCTCTAACGATCAACCTTTCTACTAAATCAATCTCCAGATACTAATTACTCATTCACATAACTGATTCTACTATGCAAAAATGGTGATAACGAGGGGTGAACTGTCAACTCGGTAAGTAAATTCATGCATAGTATTTAATTTCGAAATAGTTACAATCATAATACTTAATATAGCATTTCAAGACGTATAAATGTAGTTTATTGTGCTAAGTTTAAAACTATGTATGTAACACCCACTGACCCTACCCGACTGGATCGATTCAGGGAGCGCTACCGGGTTTTCAAATACTTTCTTAATTCTGTTTATAAACTGAAAACCATATAATTCATAATTTAAAAACCTTTTCGAATGAGCCCATCAAAATTCAGTTTTAAAAATTTCGGCAAAGTTTCCTCTGTTTTTCTGATTTCCCAAAACCTGTTTTGCACAAAACTCAAATCAAATAAATTCACAACAACACTTTAAATCTCCTTTCAATCAAATGCGCACTCTACCGTTTAGTACGACTTCCAAACAGGTTTAAAAATAAAACAGTTCATAATTTATCCATTACAATCCAACAGAAATCAGAAAAACAATTAATTACAAACCAGAATTATTTAACTCAATTACAAATTCTCTGTATATGCATCCATATCTAACTACATTATACAGAAATATATATATAACTACCCAAAATGTGGTAACTGTGACTCTGTATATCTGCCTGCAACTCTCTCTCTCTGTTCAATCTTTTGCTTCCTCAGTATCCCTGTTACCTACGTGCGATAAAAACCGACGCGCTAAGCATATAGCTTAGTAGGGTGTACACTAAAATATACTGCAATATAATATAAAACACTAAATTTTAAATTCAGAACATAAATTCAGAAATTCAGAAATATATATACAAAAAACAACAAATCTTAAATACAGCATTTCAGAAATATCTATATAGAACAATGAATCAGTTTTCAATTTCTAAAACTATATAAAATAAAGTATTTCAAAAGTTTCTGGATTTCATTCTTAGTACCCTTTCTTTAATTTCCATATCGTTTTCTGGTTTTCAGTTCTCACTTGGGCCCTTGATACACATAACAGGGTTTATAGGACTGGATTACGGGTTTTACAGTCGGGTTTCCCATCTCATATGAAATGGTATCCCTATATAAACAGTCGGTTTCCCATTTCACGAGGAAATGGTATTCATATATTCTCACAGTCGGTTTCCCATTTCACGAGGAAATGGTATCCGTATAATCCACATCAGAGGCATCATAAATCACGGTGCAGTACTGCCATATATTCACCCAATTGACATGTCAATCTCCTATATTCATATATCCCTATACATATATCAGGGCCGTTATTCAGAGTTTCCAATTAATTCATTTAATCCGAAAATCAACAAATATAGGCTTCAATCAATATCAATAATTAGAAAACCAACAATATTCGTACAACAATAGTTGGAAATCAGGTTTTGGAAACATACACTTATATTCAAAATTACATAATCTCAGAATATTGCACAAATAATTTCAATAATATACACAAATGAAATACGAATATATATATAATCAATATGAGTATATAAAATCCAGAAATATATTTCCAAACTTATTAAATCAAAACACATATCAAAAATAGTTGCAGAAACGAGTGTACACCGACCTGGATATCGTTTTTCGACAGTTTTCTTTCTGGATTTCCTTTTTCCCTTTTTCTTTCTTCCTCCTCTTTCCTTTCTCCTTTTCTTTTCTTCCTCTTCTTTTCTTTCTCTTCTTTTCCTTCTCTTATTCTTCTTCTTTCTTTTCTTTTCCTCTTTTCCTCTCTTCTTCTTTCTTTTCTTTTCCTTCCTCACCTGTTTTCTGCTTCTGTTTTTCTGTTTGGCTTCCGCGAGAAGCTTTCTTTTTTTTTTATACAAATTCGGTCATCGCGACCGTCATCGCGACCTGTGGTCGCGCCATCTGGTCGCGGTACTCACTGGAAGGCTTCCACCGCTTTCATCGCGAGCACCCATCGCGGTATCATAGTTGCACTGGTGGTCGCATTGCTCACTGCCCGAATTTGATCTTTTTCAACTCGAGCTAGTCAGCGCGATCTGTGGTCGCGGTGCTCACTGCCAAAAATTTCATTTTTCACAGCGAGCAGCTCATCGCGATCTCTGGTCGCGGTACACACTGCCACTTTTTCTTCACTTCATGCAATCTTTCTGGACCGCTCCATCTGGTCCATCTGGAAACCATAAAAATAAACATACATTTAATTACGTTTTACACCCCTCTAATCATAAATTTTTATATCCACATATTCAAAATTAATTATTCGAAATTAGGGATGTTACAATGTACATAACTTTGATAATAAATAAGTCAATTAATAAACATTTTGAAAGATATATACATTTAATACGGTATAAAAAATAATTAATTTGCTCACATCCCATAGTGTCACAATTACCCGAGTGACGCAGCCATAATAGAGTATCACAGTTACCTATGTAACGCGGTATAACAGAGTGTCATAAGTACTCGTGTGACGCGGTAGAATAGTGTTACCGTTACCTATGTGACGCGGCAAAATAGAGTATCATAATTATCCGTGTGACGCGGCAATAACAGAAACAGTAACTATGAACAATGAGCCAAAACCAATTTTACAAATTTAGATATAATCAAATCAGTAATATTTTTGTATCACAATAACATTACACAGAATAGCGGTTCATTGACCTTGAAAAATATGTTTTATAAAAATAAACTAGTAAATAACCTGAATAGTTTTAACAAACCTTTGTATTTTGAAATTTTTTTGAGTTTTTACAAAATAAACTTTAATTGATATAATATTAAAACTAACTATGTAATGTCCCTAATTTTCCGTAATTGTGAAAATGCCTATAAGTATGTGATTTAAATTGGTGAAAAGTATATATATTCGATATATAGTGTATAAACGAATAGTGATTTTAACTGATTTACCTCCCATGAGAGATATTATTTTCATGGTGCATTTGGATAATAATGGGTCCAATTGAATATTGGTGAAGTCAATTTGGTAATTGGATAAGTGTGGAATATTTTTGAAATAATTATTGAGATGGAATGTGATTGGTGGGTTAGTTTGATAATTAAATGATGGTTGGTAAATCACATGTGATTAAATTTATATTGGTGGTCAATTTATAATTTTACTAAATCAAGAGGCAGAATGACAATTATTAAAAACAAATTAGAGCAAAATGGTAATTACTGAAAATTCATATGGTGACAAGTGGTGGAGTTGGATGAAAGGGTGACAAGTGGTGGAGTTGGATGACAAGTGGGGAAGTCACACAAATTAAAAAAAAAAAACAAAACCAAAAAATTACACATGCAACCAGAAACCAAAAACCAAAAAATAAACACACAGTGAAGCAAACGCGGCAAAGAGAGAAAGAAGGAGAGAAGAAGAAAAGAAAAAAAAAAAAAAAAGAGGGCCATTCGGCCAAAGAAGAAGAGAAGAAGAAGAAGAAGGAGGAAGGAAGAGGAAGAGGAAGAGGAAGAGGAAAAGGAAAAAAAAAAGTGTTGGGAAATTATTCAGGTTCGGTGTACACTAGTTTTAATTTTTTTTCAGAATATTTCGGAATGATCGAATTTTATTAATTTGAATTATTTGAATTATATTGAGTAGAATTTATAGTTTGAAATTGATTTTGGATTGATTTGAATTATGTATTTTCGAAATATAGTTTATATCCAAAATATTGATTGTGAATAATATTACGAATTAATTTTAATATGTTATGATTTTATTATTGAGATGTGAAATATCATTGAAAGTGATTTGGAATATATTATTTTGTGAAATGCATAAAAAAAATGATTTTGGGGCATTTTGATTTAATATGGATTTACGAAATATATTCGAATACGATTTTGAATTGATTTGATGCAATTATTGGTTTCAGAAATATATTTGAATATGATTTTGTATATTTCCTTTATATGAATATTCATGAAATTTGGATTTCGTAAATATGTATATCGATTTGGATTAATTGAAAGTTGGATTTATTTATAAACGAATGATCTGTAAATTTGTATTGTAAAATTGAAATTTCGAAATCGAATCTGAATGAAAAGAAATGAGTTGATATTGAATTTGAGAAATCATATTATGAAATGGCTCTGATATATATGAACATAGATATGGATATAGGAGATTGACATGTCAATTGAGTTCACTTAGCAGTACTGCGTTGAGATTTCTGAGATTTTGATGATTATGATACCGCTCTTTGAATTATTTGTAGCCACCGTTGTGGACGGTCCTAGAGTGAAGACATTTCCGTCAGACAGTCCCCGTAGGGTCCGATGTCGGAAATGATACCTCTATAGGGATACCATTTCATGCTAAAATGGAAAACCCGACTGTATATAATTCAGCGAGCAGTCCCCGTTGGGTTCCAGTGCTGAACAACCCGTAATTCCAGTCCTGAAATTATGTTATGTATGTCAGGAGCCCGATATGAAAATAGAAATGTGATTTGAATTGAAACGTGATTTAATTTGAAAAGTAATTTGAGATTATTAATGAACTTATGAAATTGATATGTGATTTAAAAGTATTTGACTTGATTTGAGCTCCATAGTTGAATATTTATTTGTTATTTATATTTCTGATAAATTGATAGAAATTGTTATAGTATTCGTAAATTCAGTTTTGTGTACACCCACTAAGCAGTATGCTTAACGTGTTGAGTTTCTCACGCGTAGGTAAAGGAGGTTTCAAAGAAGTTAAAGACTGAGAAAAATTGAAACTGTAGGAGCAGAGACCAGAGTCACATCATTCCTGTATATTTGGGTAGCTATTTTGCATTTAACATATATATTTTAATTAGCATGCATATATAGTAAAAGTTGTAAACATGTGTAAAAGTTTGGTTTTGTCCATATTTCTCTAAATGATTATATTGAATGAAAATATGAGATTTATTATTTTAGAATTGATATTGATTATATATTTTGAAGAAATAATGGGAGAAGTCGCACTGAATTTGGAAGGGTGCGCAAAATGATTGAAATGAAATTGAAGTGTAGAATTTTGATATATTATGATTTTATTATAAACATGTTTTTAGAAAGTCAGAAAAATAAAGGAAACTCTGGCGAAATTTTCAGAAATTTAATTGGGTCATTATTAAAGTTTATGTTTTAATTTTAAAAGTCTGGTTTTATAAAAGTGAAGTAGAGATTTCAGTACATGGTAGCGCTCCCTGATTCGGTCTGAGCGGATTGGGTCAGGGGGTGTTACAGTTTAGTGGTATCAGAGCGAGATTCATGCGTTTTTGGACCAAAGAGTAATTCATTGTATATAAAAAAAAATTATTGGAGGATGTGACTCTAACCTACAGAATGTCTCTTCCGTCTTATATAGGGTGAAAGAAAGAAAGAAGATATGGAACCTTCTGGAAGTGGAAATAGAAGCAGACTTGGTAGTCCTGCCAGCGTGGCTGGGGAAGGTTCTGGAGAATCAGTGGGTCCCAGAGTGGCTGTGTCAGAAATTCGGGGTCAGCCTGCAGTACTACATCAGGTGACAGAACTTTTACAGAATGTGGCGAGAGCAGCGCTACGGAGGTCAACCATAGAGCGGTTGTCCAAGTACATACCCACAGACTTTTATGACAAGAAAGATGAAGATGCGTCCGCTGCAGAGGATTGGTTAGAGCGGACATAAAGAATATTTGAGCAGATGCATTGCACACCTGGGGAGAGCTTGGAGTGTGCAGTGTCATTGTTACAGGGAGATGCATACCAATGGTAGAACTCAGTCAAGCGAACAGTTCGGCCAGAAGCCAGAACTTGGGAATTTTTTCTGAGGGAGTTCAGAGAGAAGTATATTGGCTGAGTCTATATAGATAATTTGAAAAGAGAGTTCATAAATTTGAAGCAGAGACAGATGACGGTCACAAAATACGAGAGAGAGTTTGTCAGACTGAGTAAGTATGCATAGAAGATGGTGGCCACAGAGGTAGATAAATACAGACGATTCGAAGATGGCCTGAATAATTACATACGAGTCCATCTTGCAGCATTAAGGATGAAAATTTTTAACAAATTGGTGGTAGCTGCCCTTGATGTAGAAAAGGTTGAAAAAGATGAATAGGTTAGGAAAGACAGAAGCCAGCAGAGGCGAGGTCCTGGACAGTGTTCTTATCAGCCACCGAGTAAGAGATTTAGAGGATCTCAGATTTCAGGTCAGACGTCTCAGCAGAGGCAGGGATCCAGAGTCAGATCAGAATAGCCAGCTGCTTCAGTTGTTAGTACCCCTGGGAGCACAGCTAGGGGACCAGCCCCAGCTTCATGTATACATAGTGAAAAGAATCATCCGGGAGAATGCTGGCGAGTCACAGGAGCATGTAACAGATGTGGGTCCCGTGACCACTTTTCCAGAGATTACTCGAGAAACCGGACCACATCCACACCTGCTCAGTAATCGGAGAGATCAGTTCTAGCTGCATCCCGAGGGAGGAGGCCCATTCAGTCTAGGGCCGAAGAGAGCAGTCACATGGGAGTACAGGAGTCCACTGGCAGACAGAAGACTCGTACTCCAGCAAAGCCTATGCCATTAGGGCTCAGGAGGACAGAGATGCACCAGATGTAATTGCTGGGATGATTTTTATTTTTGATACTACCGCAATTGGATTAATAGACCCAGGATCCACCCATTCATATGTTTGTGATGTATTGTTGAAACAACGGAATTTGAAAACTGAACCTACAAAGTATGAGGTGGTAGTTAGTAATCCGATAGGCCACAGTGTGGTAGTAAATATAGTGTATAGAAATTGTCCTATTCAGATTCAGGAGTATGAATTTCTAGGTGATTTGATGGAGTTGCCATTCCATGAGTTTGATGTTATCCTAGACATGGATTGATTATCCAGACACCAGGTAGTTATCGATTGCAGATTGAGACGGGTGATACTCAGAACTAATGATGGCACAGAAGTCACAATAGTAGGGTGAAATGAGGGATTATCTCTCCAATGTCATTTCAGCCACTACAGTATGTAAACTGATCAGAAAGGGTTGTGAGGCTTATTTGGCCCAGGTGGTTGATTCCAAAAAAGTTGATTCTAAGATTCAGAATATATCCACTGTGTGTGATTTCTCAGATATATTTCCAGAGGAGCTTCCTGGTTTGCCACCTCAGAGAGAGGTTGAGTTTGTGATTGACGTGGTACTAGGTACTGCACCAGTATCAATAGCTCCTTACAGAATGGCACCAGCAGAGCTGAAAGAACTGAAGATACAGTTACAAGAATTGCTAGATAGAGGATTCATCAGACCCAGTGTATCCCCGTGGGGAGCTCCAGTTCTATTTGTGAAAAAGAAGGATGGGTCACTTAGATTGTGCATCGATTATAGGCAGCTGAATAAATTTACCGTGAAGAATAAATATCCGTTGCCTAGAATCGATAACTTATTTGATTAACTGAGAGGAGCTACTGTCTTCTCGAAGATTGATCTCAGATCAGGGTATCATCAACTGAGGGTAAAAGATTCTGATATATCGAAAACAACATTTAGAACACGGTATGGGCACTATGAGTTTATAGTGATGCCATTTGGGCTGACAAATGCACCTGCAACCTTTATGGATCTAATGAAGCAGATATTCCAACCGTACCTGGATCAGTTTGTGGTTGTGTTCATTGATGATATCCTGGTATATTCACAGACGATAGAGGATCATAACAGACACCTCCGAGTGGTATTACAGATTTTGAGGGAGAAGCAACTATATGGTAAATTGAGTAAATGTGAGTTCTGGTTGACTGAAATTGCATTTCTGGGCCATATTGTGTCAGTAGAGGGCATTAAGGTAGATCCTAAAAAGATTGAAGCAATTATGGATTGGAAGCCTCCAAAGAATGTAATAGAGATCAGAAGTTTCTTAGGCTTGGCAGATTATTATCGACGGTTTGTGAAGGGATTCTCATCCATAGCAAGTCCGTTGACCAAGCTACTGCACAAAAATGTCAGATTTGAATGGAATGACAGGTGCCAGGTAGCATTTGACAGACTGAAGACAATGCTTGTAGAGGTTCCAGTCCTTGATTCAGCCGGTTTCAGGTAAAGACTTTGTGATATACAGTGATGCCTCACACAATGGTTTGGATTGTGTGCTGATGCAGGAAGGCAAAATGGTTGCATATGCGTCCAAACAGCTGAAAACTCATGAACATGACTATCTTCTACATGATCTGGAACTTGTAGCCATTATATTTGCCTTGAAGATATGGAGGCATTATTTGTATGGGTTAAATGTTACATATATACATATCACAAGAGTCTGAAGTATTTGCCTACTCAGAGAGAGCTCAATCTGAGATAGAGACGATTGATGGAATTGATTAAAGACTATGACTGTGTGATTGACTACCATCCTGAGAAAGCTAATGTGGTAGCAGTTACTCTGAGCAGAAAAGTATTATTTGCCCTAAAAGCTATGAATGCCCAGTTACAGTAGAATACTGACAATGCATTGGTAGTTGAGTTGAGATGCAAGCCAAATTTAATTCAGCAGATAGCAGAAAAACAGAATCAGGATGAGAGATTTCAGATGATATGTAGATAGATCCCATAGGGGAAGCATTTGGATTTTACAGTCAGAAGTGATGGTATTGTGTGTTTCAGAGACAGGATATGTGTTCCAAATGATGAAGAATTGAAAAAGATGATCCTGACCGAGGCACACAGTAGTCCGTATTCAGTACACCCAGGTAGCAGTAAGATGTACAGAGATATGAAGACTCAGTACTGGTGGTTTGGTATGAAGAAAGATGTGGTAGACTTTGTGAATAGATGTATGATATGCCAGCAGGTGAAAGCAGAACACCAGGTTCCATCAGGTTTGCTACAGCCTATATCCATACCTGAATGGAAGTGGGACCGCATCACTATGAATTTTGTCATAGGGTTACCTCTCACCCGGAGTAAACATGATGTAATTTGGGTGATAGTGGACCGATTGATTAAATCAGTCCACTTTCTACCTGTCAGAACAGACTATTCATTGGATAGATTGGCCGAGTTGTACATTAAAGATATAGTCAGATTGCCTGGAGTGCCTGCATCGATAATATCAGACAGAGACCCGAAGTTTACATCCAGATTCTAGAAGAAATTTCAGTAAGCTTTGGGTACTCGATTAAGCTTCAGTACAGCTTTCCATCCACAGACTGATGGACAGTCAGAGAGAGTTATTCAAGTGCTTGAAGATATGTTCAGGAGTTGTGTGATTGATTTTAAAGGAAGTTGGATCGATCACCTTCCACTAATTGAATTTGCTTATAATAACAGTCACCAGACGAGCATAAGGTATGTCACCTTATGAAGCACTGTATGGAAGAAAATGTAGGACACCTATGTGTTTGACAGAGTTGGGAGAAGACATATAAGTAGGCCCAGACTTGATCAGACAAACTGGGGAGAAGGTGAAGATTATCAGAGATAGACTGAAAACAGCATCTGACCGACAGAAATCATATGCAAACCTAAAAAGAAGAGATATAGAATATGAAGTCGGTGAAAAAGTGTTTTTAAAAGTATCTCCATGGAAGAAAGTACTCAGATTTGGCAGAAAAGGGAAGTTAAGTCCTAGGTTTATTGGCCCATACGAGATCATTGAACGTATGAGACCAATAGCCTACAGATTGGCTTTGCCACCAGAACTAAAGAAGATTCATAATGTATTCCATATATCCATGCTGAGGAGATACATATCTGATCTTTCTCATAGAGTATCCACTGAGATTATTGAGATTCAATCAGACCTGACTTATGAAGAGGAACTAGTGAAGATCCTAGACAGAGAAATCAGAGAATTACGGAACAAAAAGATTTCATTGGTAAAAGTTCTCTGGAGGAACCACAATACTGAAGAAGCTACCTGGGAGAGCGAGGAAGTAATGAAACAACAGTATCCGCAATTGTTCGTATAAGGTAAAATTTCGCGGAAGAAATTTCTTAAGAGGGGAAGAATTGTAATGTCCCTAATTTTTCTTAATTGCGAAAATGCCTATAAGTATGTGATTTAAATTGGTGAAAAGTATATATATTCGATATATAGTGTATAAACGAATAGTGATTTTAACTGATTTACCTCCCATGAGAGATATTATTTTCATGGTGCATTTGGATAATAATGGGTCCAATTGAATATTGGTGAAGTCAATTTGGTAATTGAATAAGTGTGGAATATTTTTAGAATAATTATTGAGATGGAATGTGATTGGTGGGTTAGTTTGATAATTAAAGGATGGATGGTAAATCACATGTTATTAAATTTATATTGGTGGTCACTTTATAATTTTACTAAATCAAGGGGCAGAATGACAATTATTAAAAATAAATTAAGGCAAAATGGTAATTATTAAAAATTCATATGGTGATAAGTGGTGAAGTTGGATGAAAGGGTGACAAGTGGTGGAGTTGGATGACAAGTGGGGAAGTTACACAAATTAAAAAAAAAAAAAAAAACAAAAGTCAAACAAAACCAAAAAATTGCACATGCAACCAGAAACCAAAAACCAGAAAACAAACACACAGTGAAGCAAACGCGGCAAAGAGAGAAAGAAGGAGAGAAGGAAAAAAAAAGAGAAGGCCATTCGGCCAAAGAAGAAGAAGAAGAAGAAGAGGAAGAAGAAGAAGAAGAGGAAGATGATGAAGAAGAAGAAGAAGAAGAAGAAGAAGAAAAGGAAGAGGAAGAGGAAGAGGAAGAGGAAGAAGAAGGAAGGAAGGAAGGAAGGAAGGAGAAGAAGAAGAAGAAGGAAGAAAGGAATGAGAAGAGGAAGAAGAAGAAGAAGAAGAAAGGAAGGAAGGAAGGAAGGAAGGAATAAAGGAAGAAGAAGAAGAAGAAGAAGAATAAGAAGGAAGGAAGGAAGAGGAAGAGGAAAGGGAAAAAAAAAGTGTTGGGAAATTATCCGGGTGCGGTGTACACTAGTTTTAATTTTTTTTTCCAGAATATTTCGGAATGATCGAATATTATTAATTTTGAATTATTTGAATTATATTGAGTAGAATTTATAGTTTGAAATTGATTTTGGATTGATTTGAATTACGTATTTTCGAAATATAGTTTATATACGAAATATTGATTGTGAATAATATTACGAATTAATTTTAATATGTTATGATTTTATTATTGAGATGTGAAATATCATTGAAAGTGATTTGGAATATATTATTTCGTGAAATGTATAAAAAAAATAATTTTGGGGCATTTTGGTTTAATGTGGATTTACGAAATATATTCAAATACGATTTTAAATTGATTTGATACAATTATTGGTTTCAGAAATATATTTGAATATGATTTTGTATATTTTCTTTATATGAATATTGATAAAATTTGGATTTTGTATATATGTATATCGATTTGGATTAATTGAAAGTTAGATTTATTTATAAAAGAATTATCTGTAAATTTGTATTGTAAAATTGAAATTTCGAAATCAAATCTGAATGAAAAGAAATGAGTTGATATTGAATTTGAGAAATCATATTACGAAATAGCTCTGATATATATGAACATAGATATGGATATAGGAGATTGACATGTCAATTGGGTTCACTTAGCAGTACTGCATTGAGATTTCTGAGATTTTGATGATTATGATACCGCTCTTTGGATTATGTGTAGCCACCGTTGTGGACGGTCCTAGAGTGAAGATATTTCCGTCAGGCAGTCCCCGTAGGGTCCGATGTCGGAAATGATACCTGTATAGGGATACCATTTCATGCTAAAATGGAAAACCCGACTGTATATAATTCAGCGAACAGTCCCCGTTAGGTTCCAGTGCTGAACAACTTGTAATCCAGTCCTGAAATTATGTTATGTATGTCAGAAGCCCGATATGAAAATAGAAATGTGATTTGAATTGAAGCGTGATTTAATTTAAAAAGTGATTTGAGATTATTATTGAAATTATGAAATTGATATGTGATTTAAAAGTATTTGACTTGATTTGAGCCCCGTAGTTGAATATTTATTTGTTATTTATATTTCTGATAAATTGATAGAAATTGTTATAGTATTTGTAAATTCAGTTTTGTGTACACCCACTAAGCAGTATGCTTAACGTGTTGAGTTTCTCACGCGTAGGTAAAGGAGGTTCCAAATAAGTTAAAGACTGAGAAGAGTTAAAACTGCAGGAGTAGAGACCAGAGTCACATCATTCCTGTATATTTGGGTAGCTATTTTTCATTTAGCATATATATTTTAATTAGCATGCATATACAGTAAAAGTTTATAAATATGTGTAAAAGTTTGGTTTTGTCCATATTTCTCTAAATGATTATATTGAATGAAAATATGAGATTTATTATTTTAGAATTGATATTAGTTATATATTTGGAAGAAATGATGGGAGAAGTCGCACTAAATTTGGACGGGTGCGCAAAATGATTGAAATAAAATTGAAGTGTAGAATTTTGATATATTATGATTTTATTGTAAACAGGTTTTTGGAAAGTAAAAAAAACAGAGGAAATTCTGACGAAATTTTCAGAAATTTAATTGGGTCATTATTAAAGTTTATGTTTTAATTTTAAAAGTATGGTTTTTGATGAGAATGCAAAATATCCTATTTTTCTTCCCTAATGTTTAGTATTTTATACTTATTTGGTTCCTAAATGTACTGATTATTCTTATATTTTGATTTAGTATGCAAATGGAGGCGGTAAGTGCAAAACGAAGTTAATCAGGCGATTTTTGATGGTTTCGACATCACTTCATAATATGGGCATAACTTTCTCATCCAAGCTCCGATTGAGATGATTCAAAATGATATGGAATGGCAAGAAACAGCTCTACAACTTTTATGTTTTGCGTTTGGAGAGATACGGGAAGCATCAAGGTCGAAATCGGGTATGAAATTGCTGCACCTGCACTGTTGATATTCTGGAGCGTTTCTTAGCATGCAAGTGATAACGGTTTATTTTTGGAAGCTTCCAAATCTGGTGCACGAAAAATCACAACTGAAATCACCACTTTCCTATTTGTATTAGGACTTTATATTATATTCTTTTAGCTTTTCACTTTTTAGTCAAACTTAAATATTATTATTTGAGGATAAGTGTTAGCTTAAGTTTTAGAGTTTTGGTAGGCTTCTAATAGAGGAGTTGATGTGTTTAAAGACCTCTCATCATCAGACCAGCAATCTCCTCTCTCACATCTTTCTCTCCTCTCTTCTCTAGCTTTTCCTTTAATTTTTATGGCCCTGCGTGGCTAAGTCTTGATAATTGGTCGAAGAAAACGGAAGCCTCGGAATTAATAAAACTGTGAGATCTTTTCGTTTGTATTGCTTAATTTATATTTTGAGTATCAGTTGTTCTTCTGTGCCTATTTTTATGATTGTCTCGTTTAATTATTAGGAGGCCTACTAGTTTATTATTCGTTACAATCCACTGCTAAGTTAGAAATCAAATCCGTAATTATTTGATCCCTCTAATTTGTGAAGTAATTAAGATTTAATGATTTGCTGTGTCAGAAATTATTAGATCTTAGGAAGAACGCTCGACTAAATTAAATGCAACCACTTGTGCTTGTGTTATTTTAGTTTCATCGATCTCTCTAATTCTTAAAGCTGCTACTAGATTAAACCTTTAACACTTGTCTTGGGTTATTTAGTAGTTAGGATTAATTAGATCGCCTGTTTTCTAATTAATTGTAATTAAGGAGAGTTAGGAAAATAGTTCGAACGGTGAATATTCAAAGTGTGAATTGATATATACTTGCATCAATGATCAGTTGTAAAGTTCCGATGGTGGATGTTGACTTAGACCAATGTTTGTTCTTTGATTGATTTCGATATTTTAATTTGAATTGTTCCTTAGTTATTTTTCTTAAAATTGCTTTCGTTATATGCAGACACCCCCCATCTTTGTTCACATAACATAGAATTAAACTAGATACTCTTCGTAGGAACGATCCTTACTCGCACCACTACATATATTTTTGGGAGTATAGGTTTTATTTTTGGTTGCCTGCGACAGCACACCAAATTTTGGCACCGTTGCCGGGGAGGCATTCTAGTTGATTTTTATGTTTTTTTTTTGTGATCCTTATTTTATTTTATTTTATTTTCTTTCCAAAAAAAAAGAACAAATATATATATATATATATATAAGTTCCACTTTCGGAAAAAAAAAAGCCAAAAAAAAAATTGTCACTTTGACTTTTTGTCACCAGTTTGTCTTTTGTCACTTTGACTTTTTGTCACCATTTTGTCTTTTAGCGTAAAATTATTTTTATCTGTTTTTATTACTCTAGACTTTTTCTTTCCTGATCTGTCTTTCATGGGCTACTAAGAGTTTCGCTGTTCTTCGTTTTTATGACTTTAACTCGCTCTTCTAATCAAGGTGATTTTCAATTTAATCCAGAAATTGAAAGGACTTTGTGCAGGTTAAGGAGGGAAGCTCGAAGAAATTTTGAAGAGAACGATCTAGCCCTAGATTCTCTATTTGCTAGCAACTCTGATTTAGAAGAGAAGAAAATCATGGCTGGAAATCAAACTTTGAAAGAGCTTGCTGCCCCTGATTTGAATCAACAACCCTTATGCATAACTTTTCCTACTTTAGATGCTACTACTACTTTTGAATTAAAATCTGGACTAATACATCTCTTGCCCACTTTTCATGGCCTTGCAGGTGAAGATCCTCACAAGCATCCAAAGGAGCTTCACGTGGTATGCACAAGTATGAAACCCACAGGTGTGACTGAAGAGCAAATCAAATTAAGAGCCTTTTCGTTTTCTTTGAAGGATTCGGCTAAGGATTGGCTTTATTATCTACCCTCCGCAAGTATTACCACATGGAACGATATGAAGAGATTGTTCTTGAAGAAATACTTTCCAGCTTCAAGGGAGGCCAGCATCGAAAAGAAATTTATGGTGTAAGGCAGCACAATGGAGAATCCCTTTATGAATATTGGGAACATTTCAAGAGATTATGTGCAAGCTGCCCCCATCATCAAATTAGTGAGCAACTACTTATCCAGTATTTCTATGAAGGCCTTCTACCCACTGATAGGAGCATGATTGATGCCGTTAGTGGAGGAGCTTTGGTGGATAAAACTCTCGAGGCCGAGAGAAACTTGATTGCAAATATGGCAGCCAATTCTCAACCCGGGATAGAGGGATCACCCCAATCTTAGCTATGGGAATTCACAAGTAAATCAGTACGTAGCTCAAAACCGTTCAAATTTCCAGCAATATATGCAGCCATATCCTTCTAGACAACAATCGGGCCAAAATTCTAATTCTGGTATGTCTTTAGAAGATATTGTTAAGTCTCTTGCCACTAATACTTTACAATTTCAATGGGAGACGAAAAACTTTCAACAAGAGGCGAGGGCCAGTATTCAAAGTTTGGACAATTAGATGAGCCAGATGGCAACTGCAATTAATCTGCTAGAGGCGCAAAGTTAAGGGAAATTACCCTCTCAAACGGTAGTAAATCCAAGAGAAAATGTAAGTGCAATCGTTTTGAGAAGTGGTAATGAGGTTAAGATTCCAGTAAAGACATTCCCTGCGTCGTCGAAGCAAGAAAAGGAGAAAAGCATCGTTGCAGACAGGAACATTCCCAATGACGGTGACATATCTAAGCGTAAGTTTTCGTCTCTTTCTGATTATAAACCAGTACCTCCTTTTCCTCAGGCTTTAGCAGAATCTAGAAAAGATGTGCAAAATAAAGATTTATATGAGACTTTTAGTAGATGCGAGGTAAATATTCCACTTTTAGATGCCATTAAACAAATACCTTGTTATGCTAAATTCTTGAAAAAACTGTGTACAAATAAGAGGAAATAGAAATTTAAAGGATGCGAGAAGGTAAGAGTAGGGGAGAATGTTTCTGCAGTTATTCAAAGAAAACTTCATGCGAAGTGCCGAGATCCAGGTATGTTTATTATCCCCTGTACGATAGGTAACACTAGATTTGAGAAGGCCATGTTAGATTTAGGAGCTTCTATCAATGTCATGCCATATTCTATATATGATTCTTTAAAACTTGGACCTTTGAATAAAACTGGTGTTGTAATTCAATTAGCTGATAGATCTAATGCATATCCTAAGGGTGTAGTTGAGGATGTTCTTGTGCAAGTTAATGATTTGGTTTTTCCTGCTGATTTTTACGTGCTTGATATGGAGAATGGTGATCCAACTACTTCTATGTTGTTAGGAAGACCATTCTTAAAGACATCCAAGACTAAAATAGATGTTCATAGTGGCACATTTACCATGGAATTTGATGGTAAAATTGTTAAGTTTAATATTTATGATGCCATGAAATATCCTGGTGATGATAATCCTGTTTATTCTATTGATGTGATTGATTCTTTAGTGCAGGAAATTTTTGAACTTGATGGAAAAGATGGATTGGAAGTTGCCATTAGTAAACATCTTGAGAACGAGAATGAGAAGTTAGCCTTGAGTAATGATTTGCAGGAAACTATTGCAGCGTTGAATGATTTTCCGAAGTTACAGCAGTCAGGTAAAGTTTCTTATATTACGTTACCAATTTCTAACGCGAAACCTTTACCCTTTGTTTTGTAGGCTCCTATTCCAGATTTGAAGCCTCTTCCCAGTCACCTCAAGTACGTATTCCTTGGAGAAGATAAAAGGTTACCAGTGATCATCTCCAATAAACTTAGTGCATCGCAAGAAGAAAAGCTTGTGCAGATCCTTAAGGAACATAAGACGGCTATTGGTTGGACAATTGCAGATATTAAAGGAATTAGCCCATCTACATGTATGCATCGTATTCTACTTGAAGAGTGAGCAAAACCTTCCCGTCAACCGCAAAGAAGATTGAATCCGCCCATGATGGATGTAGTGAAGAAAAAGATCCTCAAACTTCTTGAAGTTGGGGTGATTTATCCTATTTCAGACAGTAACTGGGTTAGCCCGGTTCAAGTGGTTCCTAAAAAGACTAGAATAACTGTTGTGAAAAATCAGAATAATGAGTTAGTTCCTACCCGTGTTTAGAATGGGTGGCGGGTTTGTATAGATTATAGAAAATTAAATACTGTAACCCGCAATTATTAGGAGGCCTACTAGTTTATTATTCGTTACAATCTACTGCTAAGTTAGAAATCAAATCCGTAATTGTTTGATCCCTCTAATTTGTAAAGTAATTAAGATTTAATGATTTGCTGTGTCAGAAATTATTAGATCTTAGGAAGAACGCTCGACTAAATTAAATGCAACCGTTTGTGCTTGTGTTATTTAGTTTCATCGATCTCTCTAATTCTTAAAGCTGCTACTATATTAAACCTTTAACGCTTGTCTTGGGTTATTTAGTAGTTAGAATTAATTAGATCGCATGTTTTCTAATTAATTGTGATTAAGGAGAGTTAGAAAAATAGTTCAAACGGTGAATATTCAAAGTGTGAATTGATATATACTTGAATAAATGATCAGTTATAAAGTTCCGATGTTGGATGTTGACTTAGACCAATGTTTGTTCTTTGATTGATTTCGATATTTTAATTTGAATTGTTCCTTAGTTATTTTTCTTAAAATTGCTTTCGTTATATGCAAACACCCCCCCATCTTTGTTCACATAACATAGAATTAAACTAGATACTCTTCGTGGGAACGATCCTTACTCGCACTACTACATATATTTTTGGGAGTATAGGTTTTATTTTTGGTTGTCTGCGACAGCACACCAGTTTTATAAAAGTGAAGTAGAGATTTCAGTATATAGTAGCGCTCCCTGATTCGGTCTGAGCGGATTGGGTCAGGGGGTGTTACAAACTAATTCAAAATTCTTTAAATAAATTTCTTACTAAAGTAATTTTATTTAATATTTAGTAAGTATAATAAGGTAAAACTTAGTAACTTTGCAAAATACTATAATTTTATAATACAACATATAAGCATGTCATGAATGAATTTACTTACTACTAATAAGCAAGAATCAACATCATTTTATAAGCTCAAGAATAACTTGAACCTATACAAATTACAAATAACAGTTCTGTCATAATCTCATCACCACAACAAATTCAATTGAAATAAATAACTTCACTAGGATTAAACTTAAAATCTGTAACTTAAAACACTGACTATACTCTATTCAAAGATTTTTAATTAATTTTATACATCTCCAAACTTCGTATATATAGGGCCAACCTAGAGATATGGACTATGGTACAATAAAATTTTAAGAGCATTCCATGATCAGTAATATATAAAAATATCCATTCTTTTACGATTTTTCGAAATTCTCCAGTAAGCCTATAATTGACCCCTGACCACTCCAAAAATTAAATCTATTTGTTTACTCATCGAAACGTTACGAAATTTTACATGTTAACAATAAACATGTGGATATTTCTACATAAAAATTTATACAATATTCTGAACTGAATAATCATCCCAAAATAATTTTTGAAAGCATACTGTTTTCCCAGAAAAAGAAAAATCCAGCATATCATATCTTGCTTCGAAAATACATAAAAATTCAAGTAACTCATCACTATCAATGGAACAAACTTTAAATCAATTCTAAGGATCTCTATTCTCATCAACAATTTATTTGTCATCAAAAATACAACTTGATAAACTATCAAAATAAAACTTATAATAATCAAGCAACAGAGGAAAAAACTCATCGGCACTTGAAACTCCTAAAACGAATCATGATTTCTTATTGCTCTACAAATACAATTCAGATTGATGGATGGAATGGGAAGAGAAACTATAGTGAAAACGACACCGTTTTGTTTTTCTCTTTTAACTAGAGTTAGGCGCACTAACTCTCTCTCCAAGTTTGTTAACCAAGCAGAGTGTTACTTTTGAGATCACTTTGAATCTCGGTCAAACATATCTAGGTTACAACTTCTCTCTTCTTTTCTTCTTCGTTTTCTCTCTGTTTCTCAACTCTCACTTTGTCTTCTTTCTTTGTTTATCAGAGGTCTGAAGATGCTTTCCAGATCAGCTTCCAGAACAAGAAGGAGAGGTTACACAGCTGACGACATCTCCATAGTTGCAGGTTACAAAGCTCTGATTTTATTTCATTTTTGTATTTTCTCAAAACTTACAAATCTGAGAGACTAGGTCTCTATTTATATACATAATTTCAGCTAACAGATTTGTAACTGATTTAGTTACAGATCTGTTACAAATCTGTTAGTTTGTTAGGAATATAATCTAGGGTTACCTACTGTTATTTGTAATCCATATTTTCCAACAACCTTGTGTTTTGATGATGCTGTGAGTTTTGATGCTGTGAGTATATTTGTTGTTGACTTCGGTTGACTTCTTGTTGGCTTCTGTTATCTGTATCTGTAGAGTGTATTTGGTGTTGACTTCGGTTGACTTGTTGTTGGCTTCTTTGGCTTCTGTTATCTGTATCTGTAGATGTATCTGTAGATATCTTCTCAACTATCAGTTATTAATATAGTTATTTCTTTTTCTTTTCACGGGAGGCACAACTACTATAAAATACTCTTAAATATAAACTCCCTAAACCCTAAATCGTAGTTAATAGGAATCCTACCACATAGAAAATTCTTATAATGATATTGCCCTTTTTATTTATTCTCCATGTGTTTCTTTCTTTTATTTTATACATATATTTAATAACAAATATAATTTTGATATTACTTACAATAATTTTTATTATTTCCTAGTGTAGGCAATTTTCCTTAAACTATAATTGTTTCTATCTAATTATTTATTCTCCAAAAATTGGGATGTTACATTGATCGTTAGAGCTTTACTTTCCATATTTGGTTATCGAAGAATATTTTTGTAACACCCCTTGACCCAAATCCACTCGGACCGAATCAGAGAGCGCTACTATATGCTAAAATCTAAGCGCTACTATATACTAAAATCCAACTTTTACTATTAATAACTATAATTTAAAACTATATGAAAAACATTTGAAAGTGGTTCAAATAAATTTCTGAAAATCTTGCCAAAGTTTCCTCTATTTTTCTGACTTTTCAAAACCTGTTTACAGTTAAAATACATAAAAAAAATCAACTTCCAAATTCTCAAATCAATTTTGCGCACCCTTTCAAATATAGTGCGACTTACCAACCAATTTATCACAAGATAATATATATTCAGATAAAGTAAACAGATAATAAAATATTTACATAGCGGAAGCTCCTTAAATATATACAAACAGTTTCTGTATATGCATGCGGTATCAAAACATATAGACTTATTACAAACGAACTACCAAAATATATGCAGGAAAGATGTGATTCTGGACTCTGGTTCTGCAATCTCTACTCTTCTTTATCTTTATCGTCTTTGGAATCTTTGTTACCTGCGTGCGAAAAAACTCAACACGCTAAGCATATTGCTTAGTGGATATACACAAAATTGAATATCCAAATATACTATATCAAATAATTTTATTTGTTTATAAATAACAAATATATAAACAATACATGGGGCTCATATTAAATTAAAACTATAAATTCAACAAGTATAATATCCAAAATCAATGAACAGACGAAATCTTTATGATTTCTCAAATGCTTTCATATAACAAACAGTTTTCAGACTTGCTCCTGACATACAAAACATAAGTTATCGGACTGGATTACGGGTTGTTCGGCATCGGACGCAAACGGGCAAGCCGCCGAACATCAGATCAGAATGGAACACTAACGGAATCACCCGCTGTTGTGGTACAAATAGAATATATCGGCACAGTACTGTTCAGACATAAACCCAATTGACATGTCAACCTCCTATATCCATATCTATGTTCATACACATCAAAGCCAAAATGTTTTCTCAAATCCAATGTCAACATATTTCATTTCTTTCAGGATCATCAAAATCAACTTTCAACGTATTCAATTTCAATTCATATCGATATATATATATATATATATTCGAAATTCAAATTTCATCAAATATCATATATCGGAAATATACGAATATATTTCAAAATCAATAATCACATCAAATCAATCCGAAAATATACTCAAACGTATTTCATAATTCCATTTCGAAACAAAATGCCCCAAAATCATTTTCCGGTATATTTCACAATTATTATAAAATTAAAATCACTTTCAACAATATATTTCCATAACAATACTAACATCAAAACGTATTAAAATCAATTCTGAATAGTATTTATAATCAAAATTTCAGATATAATCTATATTTCGATAATTTACAATTCAAGTCATTCCAGAATCAATTTCAAACTATCAACTGTAAGCAATATAATCCAAATAACTCAAAATAAATCAAATGAGATCAATCCGAAATATTCTGAAAAACGAAAAAATTCGAAAACACATGTACACCGAACCTGAACTCTTCCTCCTTCTCTTTTCCTTCTTCTCCTCCTCTTTCCTTCTTCTTCTTCTCCTTTCCTTTCTCTCTCTTCTTTCTCTTCTCTCTCGTTCTCTGGTTTCTATTTCTGTTTGCTGATATGTTTGAGAGCTTTTGCTCTCTTTGATTCATTTAAGTACACCACTCCATCGCTTTATTTTTTTACAATTTTTGAGCCATCGCGACCGCGTATCGCAAGCGGTGGTCGCATTGCTCATTGGTAAAAATTTACCACTTTCACCGCGAGCAGTTACCGCGAGCGCTGGTCGCGGTGCTCACTGGTCCAATTTCTCCATTTTCACTGCGAGCAGCTACCGCGATCCCTGGTCGCGATGCTTACTGTCCACGTTTTCACATTTTCTTCGTGCATTGTTTTCGACTGGTCAAATTGGTCCATTAGGAAACCTAAAAATATACGTACATTTAATTACATTTTCCACCCCTCAAATCATAAATATCATATTCACATATTCAAGATTAATTCAATCATATTATTCGAAATTAGGGATGTTACAATTTTAGTTTTCATTTAGTGGAATTACATTTGTAAGGATTGAATTTTGTTTAACTAGACTCTTGAAAATTTATTTGGAGTTTATCTTGATTTTTTATTTAGTAATTTATTTTATGGAAGATTTTAATCAGTTTATATATAAGTTGAAGGATTTAGACCGAGTGTCATCCTAGTTCAAGCATGTCGAATCCTAGTTCATGCATGTCGAATTTGGGGTGTTACACAATGTATATCCCCATTTGACATGAACTGCCCACAACGTTTGAATTTTTTCTTTTAGTATATACCCAGTTTCATGTACTTGGTAAATGGTAATTGTTTATCACAATCAATTTTCATTAAACTATGCTCATTTTGAGCCAAATAGTACAGAGAGAGCAATGTTATCTTCAATTTCTGGGCAAATTTTGCTGTCGAAAGTTCTGGTTTTTGTTTGTGGGTGATTGTGGTGGTGTTGGGCTATTTACATTACAGAGCTAAATATTAATATGTCTCAGATTTCAACCAAAAATCAATGGGAGCTTTGTACAAATGCATCATGCATTTATATCTATAAAAAGTACAACATTGACAAGTGTATTTGGTTTCAGATCAAGAAACAATAAACAGTGTATAAGATCAATTGAATTCTAATGTTCATTGGCAAACTTATAGTAAGAGAGAGAAGACAGGCTCATATGAGAATCCAGAGAAGTGGGCAATCTGTTCTTTTTAGACCAAAGCCATATCTTGGACACAGAGAAGCTCTCACCTCTAGTTCTCCCACTGATTTTCTTCTCTTCTGCTTCTTCTTCTTCCACTGAAGAATTCCCATGATTTGATCTCTCTTTGATGAGTTTTGAATCATTAGAAACACCATCTCTGCAACCTCTGGCATGTGCCAAGGCCACTTGCAAATCTAGATCACCAACCACGTACTGAAATGTACCCATTGAGTAACATCTTCTGGCATCCAAATTACATCTACTTATCTCTCCTTGCCCTCCTCCTCTCTCTCTGTTGTCTCCATTCATGCTTTTCAACTTGCCAAGTCTCACTGAAAACACCCTCTTTGGACCGGCACTTTCTCCTGTAATTTCATGTTTTTGATGGCAGGAAGAAAATCCACTCCCTGCACCATCACTTGCAAACCCATTTGATATCTCCCTCAATACGTCGAAACTAGACACTGGATGTTCCATGGGAAGACTAGAGCTTGAAAGGATACCTCTACAAAGAGGGCATGTGGAGTTGGAAAGAAGCCATGTATCTATACAACTGATGTGAAAAGCATGGCTGCAAGCGGGAAGCAGCCTCAGTTTATCCTGGTCTGCGAATTCACAGAGACAAACCGCGCAATCGAATGGTTCCTTCAAGCCCATGATGTCTTTGTAGTGGAATACAGGCAGTGCATCTATTACAGCTTGATCTAGACCTGAATCATGTTGCCTGAAAAGCTGTTGAAGCTGTCTTTGAAGAGCATGGGAATGAGACCTGGAGGTTTCTAGGTTTCTATGGGGTTGATGAACTGGTAATAAAGAAGAAGATGGTCTTTTTATGAAGTATCTAACAAGCAAATGGAGAAGACCAGAAATGAAAACAACAGCAGCTACAGATATCAGTAGTAAAAGAAGAATTGGACTGTTACTGCCAAGTGAAGATGAGGGTTGTGTGGATTCATTTTCATGGTTGACAACACTGTTAGGACTTGATAATGAAGAGGGAGGAGACGGAGGAGTTGGGTTTATAAAATAACCATCTTTCTGATTCATTTCATATAGAATTTTCGACATTGTAGCGATCTTGGACATCAGCTAGCTACTCTCTACATATTTATAAGGGTGAGCAAGCTAAGAATATATACTATGAGTGGAAATGAGAGTATGTTAGAGATGAGAAAGAAGAAAAAGATCCAAAATTCTTTTCAAGACTGTGATTAAAGATAATTCGATCTTGAAATTTTGATACTTTGTCAAGGAATTTGAGCTACCAAGATGGTTCTAGGAGGGTTGTGGAGAACATACTTGAAACAACTGAGTTATCATCAGAGTTTGATAAATGTCTGCCCCATAAGCCGAAGAGAGGAGATTTTTTTTTGTTGTTTATTTGTTTGTGTTCTGTACATGTACACAAAGGAATGGTGAGAAAGACCGACAGTGGCTAAAATGAGTCCACAAAGGCCATTTTGTATGTCTACATTTGATTTGACACAAAATGTGACCACCCTTTTAACCAAACAAGCCAAAGAGTAAAGACCTTTTTTTAGTCCTTTTCTTGCTTCTCTCATCAACGTTTTGATACTTAATTCAAAAGTTTTGAGTAACAATAAGGATATCACAAGGAAATGGGGAATAATTAAAGAGGCCCACCACCACCACTACATAAAAATTTAGTCAAAATAAGCACACCCTGCAATGATGATTTTTCTGTGTGATTGCCGTTTAATCACGGCAGCTTGCCATCAATCTTGGCAGGAAATCAGTAACTATTTTGTGAATCTTCAGATATAAGAGAGTGAGAGAGAGAGAGAGAGAGAGACTGTGGAGATGATTAAAAAACAAGAATGCCTGATTATTGTATATGATATTTTAAATCTTTAGATATAAGGCATATATATAAGACCATGGATGAAATCATTCAAAGGACAAAACCTGATGGTGGTGGGTCACATGCATGACTCAAACTCACATGTGTTTTACCTTCCTCGGATGGCACCTAAATGCATTCATGATTAAGCCCAACAAAACATTTCATTATAACCAAACCCATGTTTTGCATTCATGATTAAGCCCAACAAAACATTTCATTATAACCAAACCCATGTTTTGTACAGTTGACAATTCTGATTTGATGTGAGTTGTTGGTAATTTTTATTTCTTCTCGGCTTTTTGATAATTGTTCCTTGACACAACAACAACAACAACAACATATTGCATATCTCAAATCCTAGCTAGTCACAAACTGGGATAATATCCAAAGGTCTTAGCATTGAGATTGTTGAATCTATGAGTAAATTACAATCATGCAATCATGAATTCTGAAGCCAAAAATGAATTATTTTGCAAGCAGATCAACACTGTAAATGTTTGAAACTATTTATATTTTAAGATATTTATGAACTGAAAGGCATTATCTGAAGCAGATTCTTTCACACCTCTCTTTGTTTCTCCAAATCAAGTGCGTGGTCTCTACTCCACTGAGCTTATGGATCTCTCTTCTTCCTCCTTTATTGTATTGATCATTCCAGCAACTTGATCCATGTTTGGCCTCTCATTTGGAGAAGGATTTATGCACTTCAATGCTACCTGTAACAAGTTAACCATCCTCTCTTCACTTGCAGCTTCCGAAACCAAGGCCTTATCGAAAACTTCAACGGTCCATTCCTCTCGAACCACTGAGTGAACCCATTTAGCCAAATTGATCCCATTGCTTTGAACTAGCTTCCCCGTTAAGAGCTCAAGAAGAATCACGCCGAAGCCATAAACATCAACCTTGAAGGTGCCATTGATGTTATTGCTCTCAGTGCTGTTCGATTGAGCAACAAATGAACTGTCTTGATTATTCTCAGTTACCATTAGGCCATATTCGCTGATACACGGATCCATGTTCTTGTTGAACAAAATGTTTGTGGATTTCAAGTTACCATGAGCAATCCCACTTTCACGGAGCTTCTCGTGCATGAATGCAAGAGCTTTAGCGACACTAGCTGCAACTCCTAGTCTGCTTCCCCAGTCAAATGACTCGCCATTTTGGGATCCTGAATACAACAATGATGCATGATCATGTCATTAGTAGTTAATCCCAGCTAGTATCTTAATGTTTCTCATGATGAGAGTAATATATATCATGAATTCAACGATGGAGGGTTACTGGGATTAATGTATACAAACTGCACTATATGCAGTCTGGAAAAATGACCAAATTTCTATATTACTATATGTTGAAGGTTGATTGGAACAGTGATATGCATAGAGAACGAAGTTACATACCGTGAAGAAACTTGAAGAGACTTCCATTGGGCTGATATGGGTAAACCAAGAGCTTCTCTTGCTTGGAACAATAATACGCAAGTGGAGACAATACGTTAGGATGCTTCACTTGGTCTACCTTGTGCATATTCCTCTTGAAATCTTCGCTCGAGATGTTCCAATCTTTCAGCCTTTTCACTGCCAATATCACCCCATTGTCAAGGGTGACCATGTAGAGGCTACCATATTTTCCCCTTCCAAGCAATTCTGCTGGAGCTCGAAGCAAATCTTCGAATTTCAACCCATTCACCTCTGGACTTGTGAGAACTAAAAGCGATGATGATGCGTTCATTCCACTCTCAACAGATGTTAGTGAATACTCTGATTTATTTTCACTGCTCTTGAGTCCACTTGAAGAACTACTAGGCTTGTTTCTCCTAGTATCCACTGCCGCGCCCTTCCTTACATCAACGGTCTTTTCTTTTTTGGGCTTGTTTTTGCCAAACATTTTCCAAGTGACCAACAGTAGAAGAAGCAGAGCCAGAAAAATATACCCCGAGAATATAAGAAACCGATCATTTGATGAGTGTTTCGATTTCTTCTTCGATTGGGGAGGTGGGGGTGGGCAAGCATTTGGTAATGGTTTCCCGCATAATCCAGGATTACCTGAAAGGCTGTCAACACCAAACCGGCTTTTGAGATCAGGAACTGGACCACTGAAGTTGTTGTTGGACACATTGAATTCCAGAAGATTGGAGAAGTCGAATTGCGGTATACTTCCACTGAGCTGATTATTTTCCGCAAAGAAGGTTAACAGGCCTGAAATCCGCGCCAAATCCGGAAGCTCGCCAGAGAATTTGTTGTTGGATATAACGAGCCTCTTCAAATTGCTCAACTGTGATAGCGAGTCAGGAAGGTTACCAGAGAATTGGTTGGCATTTAAATACAAGTGAGTCAAGTGTTTGCAATCTGATATCTCTTCAGGGAAATTCCCAGCAACATCATTGTCATTCAGGCTCAAGACAACAAGAGAATCGATTGAGCAGACAGAACTGGCATCAAGACTGCCAGTTAGATTAAACCCATCAAGAACGATTTTCCGGACAGATTGCAGCTTTGTATCACAAGTTACACCAACCCATTTGTCATTGCAGGGGTCTGAACTCGGGTCCCAACCCAAATTCTGGTTTCTCTCTGATGAAAGTTTCTCCATGAACTTGACTAATGCCTCCTTCACTCCATCTTCTACCTGAGAATTCGTAACCGGGAAGAGCAGAAAGATCAGAACGGGCACTGCCCAGATGGAATTTCCATCCATTTTCGAACACGATCAAACCGAGTTTTTTTTTTTTGTCAAAAAAACTGACACTTGCTTTGCGTCTCCTATATGAGGTGGGTTGGGGTGGCTCTAGACACCTAGCTAGTTGTAGAACACAGAGAAAGTATTGCTGTCCTCCTGCTGATTGCCCATTGTCTGAATTTACAAAGACGATTTGGAAGTTTTGTTGTTTGTGATTGACAACAAAGACTTGCAGACGAGGAATATAGCCTGAAAACCACATTTTAAAATTCAGAGGCCGGCACACAGAAGGATTCAAAGAAGTTTTGAAATGTTATATTCAAAACATTTGGCTCCTCACTGTTCAACACTGTTTGACAGTCTTATTAACCATTTTTTTTTTTTATATATAAATTATAATGTGGATGTCACAAATGGAGCTTTCTCATTGATCCAGACTCTCCATATCACTCACTGTTAATTTAACAGCTCGGATTCGGTAGGCTTGCCGCCAGTGAGGTTATGTATTAATATAGCAAGTCCAATGTATCACACTAAATATTCTCCATTTTGATGTTAATAAAGCATTTTTATAGAATATACTTACATCAAATTTTTTTCCACTTCAATGTTATAAGTAAAGAGCATCTTTAAAGAATATTCTTTATATAATATTATTAATTTTTATTTAATAACTTATATAAAATTAATTTATTTATTTAATATACTTAAATAATTAATTATATAATATTAAAAAATAATTATTTTATAGTTATTACAAATTTAATTTTAAATAAAAAAATTTAGAGATGAGATAAAAAATAAATTAAATATATAATTTTGGGTTCATTTTGAAGATCTCGACAAGATCTTTCCAATGATATATTTTTTATAATATTTTAATTTATAAATTTTATTATTTATCAAAATTTATAAATATATTAAATTGATAAAAGGATATAAAAGGAATAAAATTTACTTGAAATAACTAAAAAAGGGTAAAATAGGAAATTTATAAAAGTTAAAAAAATTTGGTATGGTGAATAGTACCACACCAAATTTTTTTTTTTGGGAAGTGGGATTTGGTGCTCCAAATCACACATTTCACACCAAAATGGTGCTACATTGGCCTTACTCTAAGGTGCATTAGGTGCACGAGATTATATTGGACTATTTTTATAAGATAAGATTAAATTGGATTGGATTGAACTAAATTAATACTGTAATATATTTGGCGTCGTATATAATTGGATTAAAAATAATATTATTCCTTATTTAGTGTTGTATGAGATTAGATAAAGAATAATTGTATTTTAATTGTAATATAGCGTGACATTGATTAGAATAATATTAGATTAAATTAATAATAAAATAAAATAATTTAAAATTAATTTTAAGAAAAATATAATTATAAAATATTTTAAATTAAATTTGATAATTTTGAATTAAATTATTTTAAATTATTATATACATTATGAAAATATTTAATTTTTGATAAAATAAAATATTTTTAGTAATTTAAAATAAATAAAAGCATTTAAATTATAATATTATTTTTAGTCGTTATTAAAAATATTTTAATAAAATATAAGAAATTGAGAGAGAGAGAGAATATTTAATAAAATATAAGAAATTGAGAGAGAGAGAGAGGATAAAATAATCCCCTTAATTTGGAGGAGTTTATTTTATCCTCCATTGATGGGATAAAAATTAAGTTTGGACATAAAATAGTCCAAATGGTTTGAATTACCAAACATAAGATTGTGCTATTTTTTTATCAAACCTAATCTCATCCTATGCAACAAACAGTCCAAATATTTAAATATACATATTTGAATTAACAGGTAAAATACTTTTACGTAAAATCTACCATCCAAAACGAATAAATATTGCCTTTGTCATCAATTATATAAGAAAAGGAAAAAATTTCATATCTAATCATGGTGGTTGGAAAAGAATTTATATGCTTTTGTCGATTTTCATTTCTCTTTTTTTGTTAAAATAAAAGCTCTCGGTACTTGAGGGAATTTACTTGACTCGATTTACACCTTTTTTTTTTTTCTCGGTTGAACTACGGGTGTTCGGGTCAAATCCAACTAATTCAGTTCAAAACGGGTCACATTTTAGGTTCAAACATTTCTATGCTTTTGATAATTTTCATTTCTAATTTTTGGTTAAAATAAAAGCTCTCAGCACTTGAGGAAATTGATTTGACTCGGTTTATACCTTTTTTTTTTGTTGAGCCACGGGTGTTCGGATTAAATTTGACTAATTCTGTTCGAGTCGGGTCACACTTAAGACTCAAACATTTCTCAATGAGTATGTTTAGTAGGGATCAAATATAAAATTTTTTCCACATACTTAGCGTGTATTAGCAATTAAGCCACAACTCATTGGTGACTCAGTCTACACTTTGATTTGCATACAACTGTGTTTTTAAAATGATCTCGTTTCCAAGAAATGAAGAATCCCTGATTACAAGATTATTTATTTATTTATTATTAATAATAATAAGTAAAAGAAGTTGACAAAAGACAGAATCATGTAAGAGAAACATACATGATATAAGACACAAAATACAAGTGCATCTGTAAAATAATAGAAACATCTGATTTGTTTATAGATTTTTTTTCTGTCCATCTTCTATTAATGTGAACCCTCCTCCTCCTAATATAGCAAAAACAATTTCAAGTCCTTTTCCAACGGTGGGGAGGTAAGGGAGTGGGTTGAAGGGTTCTTCATTACAGCTCTAGTCTAAGTAATTCTTTTCAAATTAATAGTTTAAAATGACAAATATTTCATTATATTCATTTTTTTTTTTTTCAAGTATTTTCCATGGTGGGGCAGGTAAGGTGTCTTACATCTTCCAGGATTTTTACTAGTTCAAACAATTGGTTCAATTTAACTCAAAAGTTGGACTAATGCCTGCTTCACTTCTACTTCGGAATTTGCAATTGTGAAAAAGGAGAAAGATCCAAATGGAAAGTACCCAAATAGGAGTTCGGATTCTCTCTGGATCTGTTTTTTAACGGATAATTTTTTAATATAGTGTCACTTAAGTATAAATAAAGGTTAAGATTTATTACTTTATTCTCTTTCATACATGTAAGTGTTTCATTTAAATTTAAGTATCGTATAAAAAAAAAAAAAAAAACTGAGTTTGTCTTTTTACCGATTATTTGCAAACCTAAATCCATACTTGCTTTCTCCTTTATTAGTGAGTTGTGTTGATTGTTTATTGTAAGACGATGAGAGAGAGTGTAACAAGCTGATTTTATAGAATAAAGCATACATAAGAACACAATATAGTAGATAATACAATCAAGAGCAATACTTGACATCCCACCTTTGTATCCAAAGACGTGAGATATCTAGCATTAGTCTACAATCAAAGACATGTAAATCCCACAATCCACCCGGTCCTAACAGAGAAAAGAGGTAAAAGATGAGCTCACACCAACTAAACTAAATAAGGCAAGACATAGAAGACACTGAACTACAAATGGAATATTTGATTAGCTTTATCAATTTCTTCATCTTAAATATATATGCCTTATATCATATCCTCCTAATATCAATTCATTCAAACTTCTTTTTCAATGTCGGCAACATCTCTCATGTATTTGACAATGTATTAAAAGCTAAAACTAGAATATAATTGAACAGGTGAGCCAGTTACAAAGGTTCATGGCTGCTTGCTTTTCTCAAGAAGTTTAATTCAATAATGGCAAGAGCCCCACAACTCACACTATGGATCTGCATGCCCAGCTATATCATCATCGCTTGATTCACTGTCTTCATCACTGATATCCTCATCGCCACTCTCATCTTCATCTGCGGAGTTCGTAATGTTTTCCTTTTTCGCGTATCGTTCACAGTATTCTGTTTTCACCAATAAGTGTAAGATAATTACAGAACTTCTAAAGTGAGTATTAACTGCTTGAGTAACTGAGGCCTAAGAACAACTCTTCTGGTACTCTATTTGTATTAACATGCAATCTCAAATGTGTAAACTCCAATCCTCAGATGCCACTTATTGTGAGGGCATAATTGAATGTTGAATTGTTTGAAGAGTTGCATTGTTCATGTGTGTGTGTGTGCCATTGCTTAGGTACTCCCAAAATTCAGTGTCACTGAATCCAAATATTTAGAAGTTATAGTCAATATTATCTTTTCATGAAGTTGTCCATTCCTTTAAACTGTTTGACTAAGAGATCCACTAATATAGGGGAAAATTAGATCTATTCTATGCAAATTATTCACCTTTCACTTTCTGATCATACTGTTTTCGGTCCTTCATCATCAGTGAAGCTGCATCACTATTGAGTGGGTCCGAAGGATTCGGATAAAGCAACAGTTGGGGGAGAAAAACTTCAAAAATGTTTAATAGATCTGCAGCAACCAGAGATAGTGGCTATATATGTGAGAAATCCTAGTTAAAACCAAAAGTAAGGAAATATTTGCAATTTCATATAAGCGGAGTGGGAAACTATGATACAAAAACAATGTATATGGACATCACCGAAAAGATAGTTGTATATTTATGGATATGAGAACTTGGGCAGTCAAAACTATATAATATTTGGAATTCTGATAGTAATTGATTACCAAACATTGGGCTCCATGATTGGTTAATGACATCCAAGCATACAGAACCAGACCTGAGATTTAATGATAAATATGAACAAAGTCAGCAGCATCATCTAAAAGATTTTGAAATATAATAAATGTAGTCACTTTCTCCAGTTTATCAAAATTATTAACCAACAGATTCAAGCCATATCTTATAAAGAATTACATAGCCAGAAAGTATTTTCCAATTTTAAATGCATACACATTCCATTCTTGATGACTAACTACATTTTTTTCTATAGACCAAAAATCAGCTACTCATCAATAGCAATTCAAAATTACCATAAAAGATTCAATTGCAAATTGTAATAAAGAGTTAAATCTGCTTTTGAAAGTACAAAAATTGCTCACATCTCATCAACATTTGGGTGGTATATCTTGTTCACGAAACCAATAGAAGGAGACTTATATGGGTATGCATCAGGAAGCTCGACACGAATTTTCCAAACCCCACCTTCATAAAGGCCTGCATGCATCATGTTCATATAACATAAAAAAACTTGAGACAAAAGTATACAATCCAGATAACTAATTGGACTCTTACAGGAGAAAAGGGCCGTCAAAAAGATCACAAAAAAAAAAGAGCATTCTGAAAATTTTCCTAGGATATACGATGTCAATAATGAAATCTTTAGACAGATCATCATGAGCCACCTAAATCTAATATCCCAGATCTCTATGAAGCATGTAATTACAGCTAGCCAAGGACATTGACCACCTAATCTCATAAGGGAAGAATCTTAACATGCATGTTTGAGATAAGCACTGAACTCTCAGAAGAGATTATCACATTCCAGACTTGAGAGAAATCCAAGTTCTCAGTCGAATATCAGGATCCATAAGAAAGTTTATATCTTTCCAGGCTGAGGTGAATGGATGCACCTAAATTAATTCATAGATTCAATCTTAATGCACAACGTACAAGAGAGTGTGTGTACACAGACACAGCCGTGCAGATCATATCCATCAGAACAAATGAAAGAAAGCATTGATACAAAGTAAAAGCACAAGGGAAAAAGACGGTACTTTCTTTCGGACCATGGAATTCCACATTAAATTCATTGAGTCCATCATTTATTGTCTCCACATTGTAATCACTCATCATCCTGGGTAACAATGAAAACAATTGTTAAGACATGCTGGAAAGAATATCAATGACCATACTTTCAGCATTTAAAATTTAAAGAGGCACTGGAAATTTAAACAGAATACAGCAATTACGAACTATATGAATCAATTACGCAAACAAGATGAAGTCAACATTTAGTTACTTATAGAAACAGGTTCATACATCACTTAGCAAGGCCATCACAAGCATTGAGTACTCTATAAAGGAGGAAAGAGAAAAAGGGCTGCATCCAAGAGAGAATGTAATATCACAAACGTAACTCATATTTCACCTATTCTGACTATCCTGAATTGGCATGAAACAAAGCATGAAGTACGAAATTAATTCAAAATTACCATGTAGATTTCATCCTATGAGGTAATGTTTTCGTATCAACATACAACCCACACAACGAGGTTAAGAACGTAGCAATCCTCATTAAGTATTGGCAGAGATAAAATACATACTCCAAAAAAAATCACTATTATCAGTGATATATAGCATTAAGACTAACCCAAAATTTTGTTTCTATGGTCCTACTATTAGAAAATAAAAAATCATTAGTTCTTAATTCCCCATTAGTAGCTCAGAAGATAATATTAATTGCTCATTCTATTTTTACAAACTGCCCAATTAAAATGGTATTAAAGTGTAATACGTTCCACCTCCGTCACCACTACCAAAGCTAGAGTTAGCATAAAAAGATGATGGAATTATATATTGTCAATCATTTGAGATACTATATTGTACCTCAACCATAAAAAAGGAAACAAAAATCTTAACAACATGAAGGGAAAGCATCATTTATTATACAAATGGAAAGAGCAATCAGAAACTTACAGCTTCATGACATCCATATCTCGTCTCTTGCTTGGAGAAGACATTTTAATCCTAACGCAATTAAAAAACACACCTATAAATCCATCAGAAGAATAAACTTTTTTGTTCCTAAGAGGTAAATTTGAAAAACATAATAAGTCCAATCATACTTCAATTTTCATTTAAAGCATTCTACAAAAATAATACAACATACAAGAATAAGCACGTACCAACCAGAGATCCAAAAGCTGCAAGTAATATGAGATGGTGAGACGATACACTATCAGAAACCTCAAAATCTTATCCAATGCCTACAAACCTGTTGTTGAGGAAAATGATATCAATACATAGAGACATTTATGATACAACAAACCAAATAACCACTCCTTATGATAACAGGTTGATTTTGCCAATTGCAAAACAGGGTCAAATCACAAATTTAACAGTCAGCAAAACCAAAAGTGTTGCTGCCCTACACTAATATGAGAGCGCAAGAACAAGAAGAAAACTACAAAAACCATGGCCTACATAGAGACTCTCCTAAATGCTCCATTCAAGAAAAAAAAAACACTCAAAAACATTCTTGAAAACACTTTTCCTTTTTCAAGTGATGACACATCTTCAAGCAACTGGCTGAAGACTGCCAAAACTCAATGACCAACTGATCTTATCCGATTATATGAAGACGGGCAAACAAGAACCAAGTATTAAGTAGACAAAAACGATTCCATGTGCTCTCCGTTCAAGGTATTCCAGCATATCATTTCCATCAGGCCAGTGTGCAAATGCCATGTTCTATTATTAACAGCGGAATCAAATCATTTAGAAACACAATTAACTTGCCTTGATCAATTGCACTGTAAATGGACACTATTTGCACTCAACATTAACATAAACACTTAAAACCTTCAAAGGGGTAATCGCAGCATCACCAAATAAGACAATGCTACTGCCTGATCCACCATCAATCGTAGTAATTACATATATTTGATATTCAAAGGAACCGAAAGCACAAAATAAATAAAAAACAGAAAAGATAAACCACGAATTTAGATTCAGAATTAAAAATATAAAAAAAAACAGCTAATTACATATAAAATTTAAATCCCAAATTTCATTGTTCTTCTTGTATCTTTTTTTTTTTTTTTTTGAAATTGTATATTTTCTGCTTGAACTAGTAACCAGTACATAGCTGATCATTCTTCCAAAATTTAGATTAAAAAAACATGGTTAATTCAAGATCTGTATCCTACAAACTAATCAGAGAAAAAACAAAATGATAAGAAGAAGAAAAATAACAAAAGAGAAAATAAAAGAAACTGTAGCCTTACAATAACAACCAAACTCGGAGAAAAATCCCAAAAAGAAACACTCTTACGGTGGAGAGTCGATAGATGAGTTCCTGATCGGAGAAACAAACGTAAAATATGAAGATAACAAAATCACAGAGAGAACCAGAGAAGGAGATATGGACAGACTATGTGCGTGTGTATATATATATATAGAGAGAGAGAGAGAGAGTAGGAGGTGAAATGAATTTCGACACTTTGTTGAAGCCAAATTATGCAACGTGGCTTGCAAGTTCTAGCGGTTATTTTCCTTTTTTAAATAGTGGTGATTAATTATAATGTTTTTTTAAATCATTTTCAGGGGCTAATCTTTTTATTTTATTTTTCACTATTATTTAAAGATTGTGATAAACGTTACTATAGTATCAAGAGTACCAAGCAACAAGTTGATTCAGATGGGTATCTCAAGATCTGACGAGATAATCATAATATATGGTGAATTCGGTTTTCTGACCCAATTTAACCATTATATCCACGCTCCAATCACAATGAGTTCATAAGAATGGGTTAATAGGTGTTGGGAAAATCGGGTATTTTCCCTATTCTAATAGTTACTATTCACATATACTAGCGAATAGAACTCAAACAAAAACCCGACAAAATAATATTGAGAGAAACTGAAAACAGATACTAAACAAAAATATACTAAAGCAGAAAAATAAAGAACACCAGAAATTTACGAGGTTCGGTACAAATGTTACCTACGTCCTCGGGCGCCGCTGACCGCTTTCACTATCTTCAAATATTGGATAATCTCCAATTTACAACTAGGGCAAGATTGTGTTTAACAATCACCCTTTACAAGAGAGAAAGAAAATATTGTTTTTGGGATGAATGCAAGATAACAAATTAGGCTTTATTTATAGCCTTCACATGACAAGCCTACTTTGTTTTTAACCAATGTGGGATTCCTAAGTTTAACTAAGTAACATATATTTCAACAAATCTCCACCTTGTTACTTAGTGATTTTCGAACAATTTCTTCAATCTCTATATCAGCGACGCCAACGCCAACTCAAATCTGCAGGATGTTAATCAAGCTCAAACAATGTTTGAACTTGATTGTTGTCACCACCTTGGTCATCATATCTGCGGGATTCTCTGCAGTGTGGATCTTCTGAATTTGCACTCCACCTTCTTCAATAATCTCTCGCACAAAATGATAACGAACGTCAATGTGCTTTGTACGTGCATGATAGACTTGGTTCTTTGCTAAATGAATAGCACTCTGATTGTCACAATACACCTTGAAGTGCTTCTGACCAATTCCCAAATCTTCAAGCAAACCATGTAACCAAATTGCTTCCTTTACAGCCTCTGTGACTGCCATATACTCTGCCTCTGTAGTAGACAAAGCAACCGTAGACTGCAAGGTAGACTTCCAACTGACTGGCGCTCTAGCAAGAGTAAATACATAACCAGTAGTTGACCGACGCTTGTCTAAATCTCCCGCGTAGTCAGAATCACAATATCCAATAGCACCTTGACCAATTATATCATCCTGCTCAAATACTAAACCAACATCTACAGTATTTTGAATGTACCGTAGAATCCATTTCACAGCTAGCCAATGTCCCTTACCAGGATCATGCATATATCTACTCACAGCTCCAACTGCATGTGAAATGTCAGGCCTCGTACACACCATTGCATACATCAAGCTACCAACAGCATTAGCATACGGAACTTTTGCCATGTATTCTCGTTCTTCATCATTCTTAGGAGATAATTGAGCACTAAGCTTGAAATGAGGAGCAAGTGGGGTACTTACAGGTTTTGTCTGTTCGTTCATACCAAAACGTTGTAGCACCTTCTTCAAATATTGACTCTGTGTCAAACAAAGCTTGCCTTTCTCTCTGTCTCTGCTTATCTCCATGCCGAGAATCTTCTTGGCTTCTCCCAGATCTTTCATCTCAAACTCCTGATGCAATTGAGCCTTTAACCTTTCAATCTCTAATTGGCTCTTTGATGCGATCAACATATCATCAACATACAATAGGAGATAGATGAAAGAGTCATCTTGTAGCTTACGAAAATACACACAATGATCATGTGTGCTTTTGGTGTACTTTTGCTGCAGCATAAACTGATCAAATCGCTTGTACCACTGCCTCGGAGATTGCTTCAATCCATACAATGATTTGTTCAGCTTGCAAACCCAATTCTCTTTACCAGCAACCTCAAAACCTTCTGGCTGAGACACATAGATTTCCTCCTCCAAGTTACCGTGTAGAAACGCGGTCTTCACATCCAGTTGAACTAGTTCCAAATTCAATTGTGCTACCAAGGCCAACAAAATTCTAATGGAGGAATGTTTTACCACTGGAGAAAATACCTCATTATAGTCAATTCCCTCCTTTTGAGCGTAACCCTTAGCTACCATCCTTGCCTTGTAGCGAACACCATCTTTGTCAGGAAATCCTTCTTTCTTTGCATAGACCCATTTGCATCCAATTGCCTTCTTGCCTTTAGGTAGTTTTGCCAATTGCCACGTATTGTTCTTCTGAAGAGATTTCATCTCCTCATCCATGGCTTCCTTCCACTTTTCAACTTCAGAACTTCTGATTGCTTCTTTATATGTGAAAGGAACATCATCATCTGCAATCGAAAGTGCATAGGCCACCGTATTTTTAAACTGAGTAGGTAAGTTTTCCATATCCTGGTATCGAACAGGGATCTTGACATTCTGTCGTCGTGGCCTATCCACTGCAATGCTTTCTTGTTGCTGTGGAGGTTCTTGGGTTAAAACCTCTTCTTCTTCTGATTCATCTTCTGCCAACGGAGAATCAACTTCTGATCTACTTCCATCAACTGGGTCAATGATTCTACTTTCAAACTCCACCTGCTTTGAAGTTCCATCGGTCTTCTCAGTTACCTTTCTTAACATGGCAGATTCATCAAATGTAACATCCCTGCTGATGACTGACTTTCTTGTTTCCGGACACCACAAACGATATCCCTTGGAACCAGATGCGATCCCCATAAAAGTAGCTTTCTTAGCTCTGGGATCTAACTTCGATTCCGTAACATGGTAATATGCAGCGGAACCAAACACATGTAAGGAATCATAGTCAGTTGCAGGTTTTCCAGACCATACCTCCATAGGTGTTTTGCCTTCAAGTGCAGACGATGGTAGACGGTTGATGAGATGACATGCATACGTCACAGCCTCACCCCAAAACTGCTTGCCCAACCCAGCATTGGACAACATACACCGAACCTTCTCCAGCAAAGTTCGGTTCATACGTTCTGCAACTCCGTTCTGTTGTGGTGTTTTTCGAACTGTGAAGTGTCGCACGATGCCTTCATCTTCACAAACTCTCATAAATGGGTCATTTGTGTACTCAGTCCCATTATCAGACCTCAGTCGCTTGATCTTTCTACCGGTCTGGGTCTCAATCATCTTTTTCCACTTGAGAAAAATACCCAGCACTTCATCCTTCTTCTTCATGAGGTACACCCAAACTCTTCTTGAGAAGTCGTCGACAAATGTGACATAATAATGTTTGCCACTCATAGACGGAGTCCTTGTTGGTCCCCATACATCAGTATGAACATAATCCAATATACCTTTCGTATTATGGAGTGCGGTGCCAAAACTTACTCTTTTCTGCTTCCCCAAAACACAATGCTCACAGAAATCTAACTTGCCAGTTCTTGCACCTTTCAATAAGCCTTGCTTCACCAGTATTTGCAAAGCCTTTTCACCAGCATGTCCCAAACGCATATGCCATAGCTTGGTAATTTCAGAATCTTTCTCCTCTTCAGAGACTGCTGCTGCTGCTGTCCCAATAACTGTACTACCAAGATAGTAATACAAGCTATTCTTCCGAACGCCTTTCATTGCCACAAGTGCTCCAGAAGTAACTTTCAATATCCCATTCTGCATAGTCACAATGAAGCCTTTAGATTCTAAGACTCCCAAAGAAATGAGATTCTTCTTCATGTCTGGAACATAACGAACGTCCGTCAAAACTCTGGTTGAGCCATCTTGATTCCTTAGTCGAATTGTACCAATCCCCAAAATTTTGCATAGACTATCATTGCCCATGAAAACATCTCCACCATTTAGTTCTTCAAGGGTAGAGAACCACCCCCTATTAGGAGTCATATGGAAGGTACATGCTGAATCCAAAATCCAATCATCAGGATGAGATGCCGTTGATGATCCAACCAGTGCAAAATCTGAATCGTCACTGCTTTCGGCTACACATGCATCAGACGATACAGCTTTTCCTTTCTTCTGCAGCTTCGGACAGTCTTTCTTCCAATGGCCTTTTTCGTGACAAAAAGCACATTCATCTTTACCAAGTTTTCCTTTTGAACGAGATCTTCCTCTCCTTCCTTTCTGTTGTTTTTGTGAGCGCCCTCTTACTGTCAGCGCCTCTGCTGCTTCATTCCTGCTTTCCTTTTTATCTTTCTTTCGAATTTCATGGCTATACAAGGCAGTGCAGACTTCATCAAAGGAAACTTTATCCTTCCCAATGAGTAAGCTTGTAATAAGATGATCATACTCATCAGGAAGAGAGGCTAACAACATTAAAGCCAAATCTTCATCCTTGAAAGTTTCATCCAAATTTAGCAAATCTGCAACTAACTGATTGAAAGCAGTAATGTGGTCGTTTATCGTGGTACCAGGAAGGTAATCAAATCGGAACAACTTCTTCTTCAAATAGAGGCGATTCTGACCGCTCTTCTTCATGAACTTGTTCTCCAATGCCTTCCACAACTTACTTGCAGATGTCTCCTTCATGAACGCATACTTCTGTTCTCTTGAGAGTCACGAACGAATTGTACCACATGCTAAGCGGTTGATATTTTTCCACTCAGTTTCATCTGCTCCTTCTGGTTTCTCTTCTTCAATGGCAATGTCTAGACCTTGCTGAAAGAGAGCATCTAGAACTTCGCCTTGCCACATACCGAAATGACCGGTTCCATCAAACTTTTCTACCTCAAACCTTACTTTCATTACAGATGTCCTGCCCAGTATAGATGACGTGGATGGCTGGGAGGATGACTGGCCTTCGAATGAGATAGACTTTTCTTCCGCCATTTCTTTAAGCTGCTAAACTCAGAAAAACTACAACAGTACTGTATTTGTTAACAGTACCAGTATACTGAAATAGTGTATGTAATCGTGAATAGTACACCAGGTAACGTCCCAGGAAAGAGAGGTGGGTCACAACGGACACTCTTAAATACCAAATCTTTCCTTAGCCAGACATTTCCTAGACATGCACTTTCCACACCACCACACTGACTTCCAGCAACCACCAAATCAGCAAACTCAAGAATAATTCTTTTCTGATGTGGAAGATCAGACAATACTGCAACCACAGAGCATACTAAGAATTTTCTAGAGAATCTGACACCTTCAGCAGCTTAAAACACAACCGTGGCTCTGATACCAATTGTTGGGAAAATCGGGTATTTTCCCTATTCTAATAGTTACTATTCACATATACTAGCGAATAGAACTCAAACAAAAACCCGACAAAATAATATTGAGAGAAACTGAAAACAGATACTAAACAAAAATATACTAAAGCAGAAAAATAAAGAACACCAGAAATTTACGAGGTTCGGTACAAATGTTACCTACGTCCTCGGGCGCCGCTGACCGCTTTCACTATCTTCAAATATTGGATAATCTCCAATTTACAACTAGGGCAAGATTGTGTTTAACAATCACCCTTTACAAGAGAGAAAGAAAATATTGTTTTTGGGATGAATGCAAGATAACAAATTAGGCTTTATTTATAGCCTTCACATGACAAGCCTACTTTGTTTTTAACCAATGTGGGATTCCTAAGTTTAACTAAGTAACATATATTTCAACAATAGGGAAAACCATTATAATTATTATATGTTCACTTTATAATTTTAATTCGAAATTTAGCGAGGGGAATACGACTGGAATACATTAGGCAACCTCATATTTATCCTCATCATCCTTATCGACCTATCTGAACCCCTTCAAATGAAAACTTATTATGTTCTTCAGCAACCTCTGTCACTACCTGTGAGGGGAGACATCAAATAAAAACCTTTTATTTTATATAAAAGATTTTTAACAGTTGGGAATTTATGACAAGAGACTTGTGAGGGAGACTAAACAATTGATATTCACAGAACAACAAGGGAGTTCTACAAGTTCTATATATGCATGCATCTTCATAAATGAACACGTAAATGGTGGATTTGTGGAGAGCAGTTTGTCATGGAAACATGGCAAAATAAATATATTGACCCAACGATAAATTTGCATGAGAATTCTAATCTTAAAGCATGCTTTTTCTCTCTTCGTTAATCTCATTACAAGTTTTAATTTCCTGTGGATTTTCAGAAGATGAAAACCAAGGTGGTGATTCATGGAACTGAAACAAGCGTGGCGACAACGGCTGCGAGGGCGGTACTGCAGGGAGCTTGAGGAGGAGTGTCTCCAGGCTGCTCATTGATGGAGGGGTCATCATCATCACTGGCTGCTGATCGATATTGAAATGACTGGACACAGCCATTGTTGTTAGTGGAGGAGTCGTGTAGGCCGAATCGAAAAATGGCCCCTTAGGTGGAATCTTGTTGGTGAGAGGAAAGCTGAGTAGTGTTGAATGGATTGTGGAATATGATGGGTGGGGTAAGAGGAAACCAGGAATGCTCAGGAGAAAGCTGAATTTCTCTTGTAGTTGAACAACATAGCTCAGATCCAGTGTCACCTGAAATTTTTAAAATTTTCGATGAGAAGTCAGAAAAGCTTAACTAGAGAAAACAAAGCAGCCATTGCAGGGAGAGAGAGAGAGAGAGAGAGAGAGAGAGAGCAGAAGACCTTTCTAATAGCTCCTAATTGAAGAACACCCTCTTCTACTGCAATCAAAGCAATAGTCTGCAATAATTTTTTATGAAGTTACTACTAGCTAGCTCAGAGAATTAGCTAAAAAGGAACCAAAAAGAAGAAAGATTCTTGTAAATGTAACGATCAACCTTTATAACAGATCGAAACTGATCCCCCCATGTCTTTGGATGCTGCAAAGAGAGATGATAAATATGCGGAAATATGTTAGTAAGCAGTTGAATGAAAGTAAAAGATCATATGCAGTACTAAATTACCGGGTCTTCTGAGTTTTGCAATGCAGACAAGTTGGTTTGTTCACTGTGAATGCAAATATGACCGCGTTCTACAGCAACTTTTCCAATCACACTACACAGACCAGCTTATTTGAGTTTGAAAATTCTTCTAGAGCTAATATCTAATGTGCCAAAACATGGTTAATGTCGTTGTTCTTACCCATCTCCGTAGTTGTGGATTTCATGCGACATCCTGAAAAAGAGCTCGGGTGGTAATCCATTATAGTGTTGTCCATCATAGTTCTCAGCTGCTGAAGCGAAAAAGTTGCAGAAACCATCTTCCCAAGCAAGCATCCTGTGACATATTAGCCATAATTGACCAAGACAATAACATAAAAACATGGAGCTTACTTAAGTTCCACAGCGACATTATAAGCTCATAAACAAGATAAAATGATTAAGCGGTTACCAGTTCCTCTTGTTGTCTCTTGTCCTCTTATTAGCTCCCCTTTGAAAATCCCAACTGTTGAAAATCACAGAAAGCTAATTCAAGTAAAAGCAAATCTGTATTAAGAAATATCATAGTTTCCATATTCATCTAAATGGTGTAATAAACATTTTTTGGCTCTGATAATGCTTATAATTACTTTGGCGGTGGAAAAATTCGAGGTAATGTTCTCCAAAAAACTGCATAACTCCATATGGAATTTTCAGGACACAAGCTTCTCAATGTATGCTGAAGGAGATGAGTACCAATTACTGGATTACTGATGTAATCCGCCATCAAGCTTTTAAGTAAACAAAACTTCTCACTTCCTCTCTCAAACTTTCCTTTTGTCCAACTCTCAAGTGAGAGGCAACCAGGAAGGTAAATTCCACATTTATAATCATTATTCCTCTCTCTCTCTCTCTCTCTTCATTATATCTCCTGGTTGCATTCCTGCTCAATTCCTCCCAGGTAATTAAACTTTCCTGCAATGTTTCATTCAAATCATCCCCCATTGCAAATAAAGATCATACGATTAATCTTCGGACAAGAATGCGATGTCTGGTACAGAGTTACCACTTCATGTTAACTTTACACATGCATGTAAACATGCCAGACACCAAAGTATAATAATACCTAGAGGCCCTAGGCTTAACATCTTATGCAGTAGAGCATGTGATGGTGTTTTCTTGCACAAAAATACAAACATCGATAATCATGTATGTATGCATAGACTAACATAGACAAATATTGACTGCCATTAGTAACTTTGTATGGTTCTGGGGATGATCATGATCAAATTTGATGTTAACAACAGTCAAGTCTATGAACCTAGTACACTTGCACAAGCTAGGTTTTGTTCATCCATAGCATATACCAGTATCAGTCTAGTCCAATGACACAATGCACATTGAGTTACTGCTCTTGTAGATATTTAATAATCTATCATGTAGTTTCTTAAAAATGGAAGTAACATGTAAAAGAAACGCTATATTTCTAATACGAAAGAAGGATATTAATCACTAACATAAATCCCATCAACATCTACGTCGTGGAATTTAGCAATAATGTTTTTTGTATTTTCTAATAACCATTAACATGATTGTATTATGTACAGTATAATACTGAAATTGCCTAGTCAATGATTAAGCGAAAAACCCTTGAGCATCTATGTTTAATCTCTATTGCAAAACCATAACAATTATTTCAGGAACTAACATTTCCAGTAACAAGTTTCGTTCCTGAATCACATATCTAGCTTTTCTTTCCCCTCCCTCTCGCGTTCCCTCGCGAATTCTGAACCCATTATGCTAAGCTAATGATGTTTCAGAGCCTGACACCAAATAAAGCTGTGAGTGAATACATCAATTGAACCATTTAACAACAAAAGTTCTCTTACGGGCACCATCATAAGTTTGCATTTTGTCTCCATCTGACAAATGTTCTCGCTAAATTTTAGTCTTTGGCTTGTTTTGGTATTGGAAGAGTATTGATGGGGGTCATGGCCTGGTAGTGGAAATGAGATGCCAATTACTGTAGTTTCAACTACTATTCTTGATGTCAATAAAAGCAATATTTTCTATGGAACATGAGACCCACATGATTTTCAGTCGACTGCACAGCCGTGCAATGATCAAGATTGGGACTACATATATAATATTCAAATTTTGGGTCAATGGAGAACAGTGAACAATGATGCTGAGGTCATTCCAGTACACAATACATATAAAATTAGGGATAATTGCACTAAAATACCCTGACGTTTGGCTATATTGCAATAAAATTGTGAGTTTAGCTTTAATTGCATGTTAGTACCTTTGACCACGTTGACCGGTATGTTGATTTTGACTTTTTGGTAAAAAGATAAAATTGCCCCTGGTTTAAAAAAAATAAATTAAATTAAAATTTAAAAAAATTGAAAAAATTAAAAATTTTAAAAATAGATCTCCACCGTCCATCAATCTTGATGAACGGTGGAGATCTATTTTTAAAAATTTTAATTTTTAAATTTTTTTTTAATTTTTTTTTTAACCAGGGGCAATTTTGTCTTTTTACCAAAAAAGTCAAAGTCAACATACCGGTCAATTTGGTCAAGGGTACTAACATGCAATTAATCAGTTAGTTAAGGGTATTAACATGCAATTAAGGCTAAACTCACGATTTCATTGCAATATAACCAAACATCAGGGCACTTTATTGCAATTAACCCATAAAATTAACATGAAAGGTGACGCGGCAGAGGCTATTGGGCCCCAGATCATGGTGGGGTCGAAATAGATTTTCCACGATCATCACAGCTACCTCTATTAGAGTGCTGTGTTGAATTTCTTTGACCAAGTATCTTTCTAATTGCGCATTGACAAATAACATGTGAGAACTCTTTTTGTTGATAGTTGAGAACAACAAAAATATTCTGATTGTGTGATCATGGTGAAACGGTGATGGTGGTCCACAGATTGAACGGATATGATCAATCAAAAAATAGCACCGATGGGTACAAACTATTTCATTTTCAATTGAACTGGAATCTATATCGTGACTGGGCAGCTAAAATCATCAAGCCATATCACATATTTATCAAAAAACTTACAACCCCCTCTGAACCACCTATATCGTACCGGAATTTTACAGGGGTATCCCAGTATCTTACTGGGTATACCGGTATTGTACTGGGTTTCACGGTTCAGAATCACGGCAAAGTACCGTATTCCCTGTATCTTACCGGGTTTTCCTGGCAGCCAAATGCAAAAAGTTCAAGCGTTTTCTGGATTTCGAAAGAACAGGTTTCTTTTGAAACGTGTTTTGAAAACGGTTTTAATTTGACAACTACATAACTTGATACAAAGATAAGATAGAAAGAACGTCCTTTGAGTTATTTATGTCATTGGGAGAATAAGATGTTAAATCAAATCAAGGATGGCTGCCATTCAAGTGTATTGCCCGCGGACATTGGAACAATGTCTCCGAATGAAAATGAGAATGCCTCCGGTACCTTCCATGAGCTTTTGCTCAATTTAATCTTTGATGCGTTCCTCGGAAGCCCGTAAAAGTCCGGTCCATTAAAACTTGTAAATGCCTCTAGCTTGTCAAGCGCAGCCATCTGGAACAAGCAAAAATTGATGAGGTAGATAACATGGATGAAGAAATAAGTAATTTATTATTGATATAGATACCTAAATACAAATTTTGTGAACAGAAAGTTGAAATTGATGACACGGTCATCAAACAGATCACGCCATAGTAAGCAAAATAGCATACAAAGAAGGGCATTGGCATAGATCCAATCATCCAACACAACAAAGAAATTTATGCTAATACGAATTCTTCGACAAGAATTCAACAGACAGATCATACATTGTTTAATGAATACAAAGAAGGGTATGATTAGCATAGATCAAACACGACAAAGAAATTTATGCTAGTAAGAGTTCCTTCATAAGCATTGGAAGATGAAAAAATTTACCTCTTCAAAGACTTTAGCATATAGTGACAGGGCAATAGGGGCATTGTAAATACCAGCACATCCACAAGAACATTCTTTTCTACTTTTCTCATGAGGAGCACTATCAGTTCCAAGGAAAAATCTTTTACTTCCACTAGTCACAGCTGAAACAATAGCTCGCCCTGAATGAGATACAAATGTATGAGCTCATGGAAAAAAATAATCAAAAAGAGAAAAACGACATTGATATATCCTTGTACTATGGAAACTTTGAGCATTCAATAGCCAAAGAAAAAATTCAAAAAAGACAAACAAGACACTGATTTATCCTCATACTATGCAAACTTTGATCATTCACTTGCATAGGAAGTAAATAAACAAAAATTTACAAGGAAAATGTACTCATGGTACTCTGACAAAGACAACCCAAAAGGGTCAAATCTGCAATTCAGAGCAATGCATGTTAAGGTAAACTTTGATATGATAACACCATGTCAGCCTGGAGCGGAATGTAAGAGATCAGCAATAGTATATGTTTGCAATTTACAAATAAATTGGTCAAATTTTGAAGTCATAATTTCATCATAATTAGATGTAGATAAATTACTCAGCCAATAAGTTAATTATCTGACAAGAGTTAACTAATAGAGCAAAATCTGAGAAGTCACTAATGCACATGTAAAAATGAAGTTTAATTTGCTGTTCTGTAAAAGGTCTATAATGGAACGTACTGTGAGTCTCCCTTTTGAGTACTGGAAGGCAGTAATTATGGGGCTGTAGTCCTCCTTGAAAGATAGCATTTCGGTTGAGAAGAAGGTGCTGGGGCGTAACAGTGGCTGCTACAAATCCTAACGAATGTACAATTAAAGTGAGCCAGATGTCTAAATTTAAAAAATTACAAAAAAATTCAAGATTTATTTTTATGAAATCATATCCACTCCCTCCACCATCCCGCCGCCCCACCAAACACCAACAAAAGCGAATAGGAAAAGACAATTGAAAGGCGAGACTTCTTAAATAAATTTATTTAGCATACCTTCTTTGCAAGACTCAACAAACTTAACAGCATCCATAGTAGTTATGTGCTCCATCACAACTTTTAACTGTGGAAGCCTTTGGATCAGAGGTTGAAGAACAGTGTCAATGAAGACTTTCTCGCGATCAAATACATCAACATTAGGATCAGTAACTTCTCCATGCACCTACAGATAAATTAGCGAATGCACATGAAAGTTTATATAAAAATTACCAGTTAATAAGGTAAAGACAAGGAGCTGAGTTAAAGTTAGCTTGCTACAGTAAAACTACCAGCAAAGGCATATTCTGCTCAGCCATCTCCTCAAGGACAGGTAGACATTTCCCAAAGAGATCTGTAACACCATCTTGAGAATTTGTTGTAGCACCAGCAGGATACAACTTCACAGCAAAAACAACCCCACTTCTTCCTATCAAATGATCACATAATAACTCAAAACCCTATAATTTTTATTTAAGGACAAAAAGAAAATAGGGTAAATGCAGGAGGAATTTCCTATTTAGTAACAATTACACCTTATGTAACGAAATAGATCAAGTAACATCTGTCACAAACTTTAAATAAATCATAAAGCATCCATTCTCTCTCTCAAAAAAAAAGAAGATATTCAGCCTAAGAGGTTCCAAGAGCTAATCAATGTCAATCGTCACTTCAAATGTTGATTACATATGAAGTGTATTCATATACCAAATTTCTATCAAAGTATTATGATATATGATTTCCTCTTAATTATGTAAGATTGACAGCAGAAGCACTATCTTACAAAAAAATTTACGCTTGAAAACCAACAAAGATCAAGAGTCTTTTGCTTTGAAAAAAAAAAAAAACCAAGAGAGGCTGTATCAATTAAGCAAATAACATTCAATATGCTTGAATAAATCCCAGATCAAGTCAAGTTAGAAAATCGATTGAAAAGATGAATTTAGAATCTCCAAAGATAAAAACAAAGTTGGACTTACTAGCAAGCTTGATCTCATCAGGACTTGTTGTATCTGTCAAATAAAGAGTCATCAAGGGAGTGAAGTTGCTGTTGCTAGGTAGTGCTTTCAATATGGAATCTCGATAAGCCACAGCAGCAGCTGCGGTGGTGATGGGAGATTTCAAATTTGGCATCACAATTGCCCGTCCAAAATGACTTGCACTGTGTATACGAGGTACAACAATTATTAAAATTAATGGAAATAAAATCAAACCATGAAAAAAACAAAGCTTTAAAAAAAAAAAAAAAACCTGTGTGGAACAACAGCTTTGAGCAGATCACCATCACGTAGGTGAAGATGCCAATCATCTGGTTGAGTGATAGTAAGTTCCATTCTCAATCCTCTGGACTTTAACTGCTTAGATCCACCAATCTTTGCAATGGGGATCTTCAACCCCTATAATACAACTAACATATGAGAAAATAAGTGTGAGCAATTCCTCTTATCAACTACATAGATGATTAAAAGTTTATGATGAAGGAATCATGTATTGCAGTCGATGAAGAACAAACGTACTTCACAGGGTGGAACCAGGGTCTTTATCATTCTAAACCCCCTCTCTCTCTCTCCCTCTGTGTTCAAAAGGAAAACAAAAACAATTACAACAGATGAAAATAAAGATGCAATCCCTCTTTCAATTGTTTTCTTCATACCCAGAATCAGAATGACTCGCTCATTAACCATGACTAATCAGTATTAACAAAAAATTCTAATTTAATCCATTGTATTTGTTTTCGTTCTTCAATTGAAAAAGGAAAAAAAGTCAACTTTATCGTTAAAAGGTTGAAGTTGAGAGATAGTCTCGTTGCAGATTTTATACAAACAGGTTGTGGGTGCACAAAAGTTGTTAAATCTGTAAAATGTGACTTGGGTTACGAACAAAACCAGAATAAAGAAATGAAAAATGGAAGATATTAAAATTCAAAGTGATTACATCGAGTTGAAAATGGTTATAGAAGCTAGTGGAGATTACATTACCAGCTCTTCTGTGAGTACAGTGGAGCAAGAAGACGACGATACAACTTACAAGCTTGATCTCTCCGGTTTCCAAACGCTGCAGTTTTGGGATCTGTAAATTCTTCGTGGGTATGTAATTGCATTTATAAAGTTCATTTTGTTGATATTATATGTGTATATATATATATATATAGAGAGAGAGAGAGAGAGACACACACACACACACAAAAATAAAAAATAAAAATTTAAGGCGTTCCAAGCATTGCAGGTGTTAACCACAGCTCTCGACCTTTTAACGAAATCGAGATTTCGATATACTGTTTAGAATCTGTACAAGTATATAACTCTTACGATAAATGAGTACTACAGTTCAATATGGACATTCATTTTAGCTGATGAATATACAGATTAAATAGTACTCTTTTCTTTTGATTGGTTATTTTATTTATCAAAAACCATAAAATCTGCATACTGGAGTACAATAAAATTGGCTGCATGCAACCATGCAAAAATTTACCTCAAAGTTGCAATATAACGACATTGAATATTGCCAACGAGGATCAGAACTTCCTCTGATAAACATGACTTTCTATAGAATTACATGATTTATTAAAAAAATCCATAACACAAATTTGTCTATTTTGATTTCCAAGGGGTGTCCCCGTAGTAGTAAGCAGTGCCAACCATTAAAGCCACAGTAGCACCTTGGACGACCACCCTAGCTCTCATTAACTTCTGACCCAAGTTAGAATTGCCTTGTCTGAAACTAATTAAGCCAGCTGTGAGCACTCCCGCAGTCATAAGTGCACCTGTGAACATAAATCAGATGAAACTGAGACTGAATACTCAGCACTTTTCCATATAAAAGAAGTCTATATAGTCTTGTTGTGTCACAGTTGACAATTAAAGGGATTTATACAAGATAAAATTCCAAAGTTTAGACAGCTTAAGCATAAGAACAAGCAAATGTGGCAATATCAAGTTCAGCTGCTTCTAATCTTGCAATATAAGCTAATCAAACACAATCAAGCAAGATCGGTCGCATTAGGTCAAGCAATTGATTGTGGACTGGACTGGAGTTGGGGTAGAGTTGGAGCAGAGTTAGGTTCAGATCTTATCAATCAAAAGATAAATGTATCGAAACATGGGAATCTTAAAAGCAATTTTAAGGAGTAACTAAAATGCCAACACAAGAAGAAAAACAACTAAAATGCAGAGACTGAAACATTAAAGTGCCTAATAACAAAAAATTAAAATTACAAAGCATGAGACACAAAGTACAATAGTGATTATCAAGCATATAGAAGCTCTTGAGGTTTGTTAATGATGATCAAGCATTTACTTTTGAGTGGCAAAACCAAATGCAAACTTTTATTAAGATCAAGGTCGATAGATTGAAAATTGCCGATTTGGATAGGTTTAAACTTTAAAGGCTTTATTGGTTAAACCAAAGCCTCCACCTTTACAACAAACGCTTTTCTATTAAACATGCCAATGGAAAAACCTTGTTCATTTGCTCACCAAGCCAGCTGAAACCTTGAATCTTGTAAGCAACTCACTAATACCACTAATACCTTAGAATACATGGTACAACAGAAACACATCATGCCACCAAACCCATGTATACAACCACAGAATTATAGGCTAGTAAGGTGATATTAACTTGTTGCGACCACGTATATCACTTAAAATCCCCTATAACTGATTCACTCTAGCCAAAAATTTCCTTTTCCCTTAAAAGCACAGAGGGTAGAGCATGAAAAGAAGAACTTTCATACTTGTTCATGAAATCTAATAATTTGAACATCCCAAGCATCAATAACAAACGCACAAGTGGAGTCATTGATTTTAAAGCCAAAACACAATTGAAGTTCAAAAGCACATGGTTTATTTTAACATACGCAATCTGCACTTATTTGATTTCCATTCTTACACAAACACAATAAAAAATCGCTACCACACTAATTCATGCATCAAAATCTTTTCTCTCATCAACCAAACATGATCTTCGACACAAGCAAATCAAGTTTAGGCATTCTTCCCGTGGCCACCCGTTTACGTTCTAGTTGAATCTCTCTTCAATCAATTATGAAAAATTAAATAATCAACGTTTGACATCACATATGCACACATATACAATACAACAAACAATTATCAATTAATAGAAAAATGAGATACCGATGGGAACAAGAGGGTTCCTGACACGCTTCTTGTTCTGCAACAACTCCTCCAAACTGGGTTCCACCGCACTCATCTTCTCCATTTAGTGATATTGTTCTGCGAATGGAGAAAATAGATCAGCAGCTAAAGGCACGACAATTTAGCAAACCTTGGGTTCCAGACTCGGGGTTTGGGGGGCTGAGTTTTGTATACTGTCGTGGCCTGATGAGGTTCATGACTCTGATATTGTGGTGGGCTACTGGGCTTACTAATTTTCTTTCAATATCCAGCTGTCCTCTTTTTCTCTCTTCTCACTTTGGACAATATCATACGCACTGAATTATTTTTAATTTTTTATGGATCGAATTTAATTATATTAAATTATTAATATAATATCTTTAATATAATATAAATTGAACTAAAAATAATATTATTTATTATTTAATACATCATAAGAGTTGATAAAATTAAAATAAATTAAATTAATTTTTATATATAATAAATTATTTAAAGTGAATTAAAATTATTTTAAATTAAATAAATGATAAAATTACTCAAATTACATATAGTGAATTTTTTTAAAATAAAATAAAATATTTAAATTATTTTTTAAAAACATATAAAATATTTTAATATTATTTTTCATTAATATTGAAGCTATATAATATTTATATAAAATATAGAGTGAATTGCAATGAAGTGCCCTCACGTTTAATTATATTACAATGAAATTGTCAGTTTAACTTTAATTACGCGTTAGTACCCTTAATTAACTGGTTGACTGTTAGAACTGTCTGTCAACCAATAGATAGAAGGGCAATATAGTCATTTTCCTTTATTTTTATTTAAAAAAATTAAAAAATAAAAATGGCTCTCTACTATCCATCAATCTCGATAGACGGTGGAAATCATATTGAAAAAAAAATTTATAAAAAAGATAATTTTTTTTTAAAAAAAAAAATTGAGTTCTTGACTACATCGCCACCACAAAAAATACAAAACACAAAATAAAAAAATTCAGAGCAGATTTGCTCCCATGTCCATCGCATATGGAATTCATTTGCTATGGACATGGGAGGAGATCTGCTCCTTTTTTTTATTTTTTTATTATTATGTGTTTTTATGTTCTTGGTGGTTAAGATTTAGATTTAATCTCCACCGTTCATTAATGTTGATTGACGGTAGGGTAGGGATTGGATCTCCACCACTCAGAACACAAAAAATAAAAATTTAACATAAAAATAATTTATTTTTTTTCTTTTTTTTTAATTGTTTGATTTTTTTTAAAATGGATCTCTGCTGTCCATTAATCTTGATGTATGGTGGAGATTCACTTTAAAAAAATATTAATTTTTTTATTTGATTTAATTTTTAACTATATCATTTATACATAAGTCATGGTCAAAGCGTTAGTTTTGACTGGATTAACTAACGATAGAATACTATTGTGTAATTAAGGCTAAACTCATGATTTTTTTAGAATATGACCAAATGTGAGGATCTTCATTGCAATTCGCCCTAAAATATATTATATATAAAAAAAAGAAATGATTTGTCTCATCTCTTGAGGTGAGACTGTCCCGCCTCAGCAGGACAAATAATGTATTAAATGTGATTGTTTGGATTGGCCCAACTTGTTTCAAATACAGAATTAGATTAATTTTAGTCAAATACTATTTTTATTCGGCGTATCAAACACGCCCTTGGAGAATATTATAGTAGGTATGGACTAGTTTATCAAAATAAATAATTTTTTTTTATTAATGATGACAACTAGGGATGGCCCCGGTTCGGTTCGAACCACCGGCGGTTTTTAACAGGAACCAAAGGTTCCGGTTAAAAATCGATTCCGGAACCGGAACCCGGACCAAGGTCCCAGTTTTGATTTTTTATTTTTTGGAACTGGAACTGTAACATCCCGGATTTCGGATAATTAATTTTGAATATGTAAAAATAAATTTTTGTGATTGGAAGGGGTGTAAATGTAATTAAAAGTATGTTTATTTTTATGATTTCCACGTGGACCAGATGGAACGGTCCAGAAATAATGCGTGAAAAGTGAAAACCGAGGCAGTGAGTATCGCGACCTGGTCACCGCGACCACATATCGCGATGACCTGCTCGCGATGAAAAAATGGTGATTCTTGACAGTGAGCATCGCAACCAGTCACTGCGACCACAAATCGCGATGAACTGCTCGCGATGAAAATGTCAAATTCTAGCAGTGAGCAACGCGACCACCAGCGCGACCATAGTACCGCGAGGTGTGCTCGCGATGAAGGCGGTGGAAACGCTCCAACGAGTACCGCGACCTGGTGGAGCGACCAAAGGTCGCGACGACTGAAAAATATATAAAAAAAATTGGCTTCTCGCAGAAGCCACAGAAAACAGAAAAGAGAAAAGAGAGACTGAGAGACTGAGAGAAAGAAAGAAAGAATAAGAAAAAAGAAGAAGAGGAAGAAGAAGAAGAAGAGAAGAGGAAGGAAAAAGAAAAGGAAAGTGTAGGAAAAAGAGAAAAGGGAAAGGAAAAGAAAGAAACATAGAAACGCTATTTGTCGAAAGGAAACGGTATCCAGGTTGGTGTACCTTCGTTTTCGAAATCTTTACGAAAAGTATTAAGTATTTTAGTTTGAATCTGAGATTTGTTATAAGACTTTTATTTTTATGTATTGATTTTATTTTTGTGGAATGATTTTATTATTGATCGTATTTTTATTACTTCGATTTCGTGGAAATTACTTGTTTTCGGTTATTATATGAATATTGTTTATTTTCCATGAAAAATCTATGTTATTGAAATCAAATGTTTCCATTGTTTGGTAAATACAGTGAATGTTTGAAAATAGTTTATCGAAACGGCCCTAGGATACTTAGACATAGAAATGGATATAGGAGGTTGGTATACCAGCTGGGTTCAGTGAGCAGTACTGCACCGATATTGATATGTCATTGATGACTATATGTACCTCCTCATGGATTCGTCCAGAGGCAGGGAGACACGTATCTTCTCACTGATTCGTCCTGGGGTAGGGAGACACGTACCTTCCTAAGGATTCGTTCCTGGGATAGGGAGTTATGTACCTCTCTAGGTTCCGACCACTCGGTCCTAGAGTAGAGAGATACGTACCACTCTTAGGATTCATCCTAGGGTGGGAGCTATGTTCGACAGACAGTTACTGTGGTCGAACGACCCATATTCCAGTCCTAATTATGTTTAGTATTCTAGCGGGCCAGAATTGAAGTGAAGTGAGTGACTTTATTAATCGATTTTATATGTTGATCTTATTCTTGAAGTTAAAGTGATTATAACTACTTTATGGTTTGATTTTGAAGTTAAAATGATTATTTCTGTAAATGATTAGAATTGAAATATACATATTGTGATATGTTTCTTATTAAAAGTTATTTATGATTTTCATATTTGAGTTTAGTGTACACCCACTAAGCTATATGCTTAGCGCGTTAGTTTTGTTTTTAACGCGTAGGTATCAGGGAGACTGAAGAGGCAAAAGACTGAAGAGAAGTTTCCTGCAGACAGAGGAGTAAAGTTACATTTCTGGGGTAGATATTTATGTTGATGTGTATTATGATTGATGTGCATGTATATACAGAGATTTGTAAACGTTTTGTAAAATTCTGTCTTGTAATTAAATTGGTTTATGATTTCTGTTTTTCATTTTTAGAATGTTTGTAAATATTGAATTCTGAAGTATTTTATTTTATAAATTGTTTGAAAGTCGCACTAAACGGCAGAGTGCGCAATTGATTGAGAATGAGATTTGAAGTGTTATTGAATTTGTATTTGAGTTGAGTTGTGGAAAAACAGGTTTTGGGAAATCCGAAAAATAAAGGAAACTCTGCCGAAATTTTTATAAAAAGTGTATTTCGATGGGCTCACTCGAAAACAGTTTTAAAATTATAAACTATGTGTTTTTCCAATAGTTTTGAAAAACCGGTAGCACTTCCTGGGTTGATCCAGCCGGGTCGGGTCAGGGGGTGTTACAGGAACCGCCGTTCAAAACCGGCGAGGAACTGGAACCGGCGGTTTCGCGGGTTCCGGTTCCTTTTTTTAAAAAAAATTGAAAAAAAAAAATTTGTGACTTGAAAAAAAAAAAAAAAAAGGAACCGCCAGTTCCACACCGATTTCAAGAACTGGTTGACCAACCAAATCGACAGAGAACCGCCGATTCAAAACCGGAACCGGGACCTCCCTGATCCCGGTTCCAGGTGGAGAAAAATTGGAAGCGAAACCAGCGGTTCCGGAACCGGAACCGCCGGTTCGGTTCCAATGGCCATCCCTAATGACAACAGGTGAAATATATCACAAATTAAGCTTATTCGTGTCCAATATCTTAATATTAATTTCAATTACTATTCAACTTATTATTATGGGTGAATTGCACTAAGATCCCTGAATTTATCCTTAATTACATACATAATGTCAATTTACCGTTTATTACACTCAAGTACCCTACTTTCAGCTCACCAAGTTAAAACTAACGGTTAACTAATTTTTTTGGTAAAATGACATAACTGCCCTTATTAACAAATATAAAAAAAATAACATTAAAAAATAATATTTAAAAATATATATAATTAAAAATAATAATAACAACAAACAAAACAATTCACTATTTATCATATTTACCATCTCCACTATCATCATCTTCTTCATTTAATTACCATCTTCCTTATTTAATTCATTCAATCTCCCATCCATCTTCCAAAATCAATTCATCAACCATCCTTACCACCATCCATTCATCTTCCACAATCACATTCAACATTATTCAACATATACTCAAAAAAAGAAAAAAAAAACAAGCAAAACTGGTATGAAGGAAGAGATTCAGAAATTTCCAGATCTGTTCCATTTAATTTTTTTTTTAATTTTTTTTTAATGTGAAGGAAGAGATGTGTTTCAGATCTCTTCCATCTAATTTTTTTTTTAAATGTTTTTTAATGTGAAGGAAGAGATCTGGAGAGATCTGGAAATTTTTAGATCTCTTCCATCTAAATTTTTTTTTAATGTGAAGGAGAGATCTGGAAATTCCAGATCTCTTCCATCTAAAATTTTTTTTAATGTGAAGGAAGAGATTTGGCAATTTTCCCATTTAATTTTTTTTTTAATTATATATATATATATATATATATTTTGTTTTATTTTAAAATTATTGTTAACTTTTTTAAATTAATTAAAATATAACGTGGCGTGTTCTTATTGGTTGGATGCTTTTTTTAATTTTTTTTAAAAAATAATTTATACGTAAAAGACTAATTTACCCTTGAACCGTTTGGTCAACCGTTAATTTTAACTTGGTTAACTTAAAGTAGGGTACTTGAGTGTAATAAATAATAAAATGATATTATTCGTGTAATTAAGAATAAACTTAGGGTATATTAGTTCAATTCACCCTATTATTATTAAGACCATGAAAAAAACGCGGGGCCAATGAAGTCACTGTACAGTTGATGACTTGATGATAATGAAATAATATCCAATCATGGAACTGGTTTTTTTTGTGATACGGCAGGTCATCCCCGACCCATCTCCAACATCTAGGGAGAGATTGAGACACAGAGAGCGATGGAGGTGAAGTCATACTTGGTAGGTTTATTGCCATTTGCAGCTATGGTGGTGGTGGAGGTCGTGGATGTTGGATTGACCACACTAAGCAAAGCAGCCATGTCCAAAGGAATGAGCCATTTTGTGTTTGTTGTCTACTCAAATGCACTTGCCTCTCTCATCCTCTTCCCTTCTTCTTTCATCATAAATAGGTATCAGATCTCCTTGTTCTTGATCTTCAATCAACCCCCATTTCATATTTTTCCAATTTGTTTTTTAAAAAAAGTAGTATCTTTTGTTTCTGTTCATAGATGCAAGAGAGAGAAACCACCATTGACCTTCTCCATCCTCTGTAAATTCTTCCTTCTCAGCTTAGTGGGGTATGTAATTGCATCTACAGAGTTCATTTTATTGATATTAAAAAGTGGGTATATGCTTTCTTTTTAGCCAAGAAATTCGCTTATTCTGTATCGGTTTTGCAGGATAACTGTGATGCAGAACTGTGTATTCACTGGTGTCAACTACAGCTCACCTACTCTTGGTTCTGCTATGGCCAACTTAATCCCAGCTTTCACTTTCTTGCTTGCTGTTACCTTCAGGTTCTTCTCTTTTCTTTTTGACACACTGGAGAAACAGTGAGAGAGATAGAGAGAAAGATAGTTGTAAAAGTGCTTGATTGAAATTAATTTAGTTTGAAGAAATCAAAATACAGTAACTGCCGATATCTGTATGCATATGCTAATTTTTAAAAATATTAACTTTTTCAGTTACACTGAATCCAAAGAACTGAGTTTAGTGATGGGATATTCTTATCTCAATTAGAGTTAGAGAATCAAAAATGTATGTTGAGACATTTATTGGGTGTTTGTGATTTTGCCATTTCATTTTATATAGGATGGAGAAGTTGAATTTGAGAAGTTTAAGAAGCCAGATAAAAGTCATGGGTACTTTGGTATCAATATTAGGAGCATTGATTGTAACCCTTTACAAGGGTCCTCCCATTGGCACCGAGCCAATACAGCCTCAACCACCATCATCTTCCTTGACTTTGTTGGCAGCAACAAAGAATAATTGGGTCATAGGAGGCATTTTCTTTGCAGCTGCTGGTTTATCTTTTGCCATAATGAATGTTTCTCAGGTACTATATATGCGATTCCAATAACTGTTATTGGCATTCTTTTAATCTTTGTGAGTATGGAGTTAAGATTGGTTAATTTTCTGTATTTGAAGGCAGCAATTCTTAAAGATTACCCATCAGAGATTACTTTGGTCTCCTTCTATAGTTTCTTTGGTGCCATTCAATGTGCAATAGTTGCATTGATTGCAGAGAGAAACCCGAATGCTTGGAAACTGAGACCTGATATCGAGCTTATCTCTGTCATCTACTCGGTAAGAATACAAGACGAAGTCTTGATAATATTTCCCTCATAAGATTCTCTGAACTTGTGCACCTTTAATCCCCTTCAGAGGAAAAAAAAAAATCTCAATAACCTGCATAATCTTTTTTCTTTCAAAGGCTGTCGTTGGCAATGCGGTGACCTATGGTATACTAGCATGGTGCATACATAGAAAAGGGCCTGTGTTTGTGGCCATGTTCAAGCCCTTGGGGATTTCTATCGCTGCCTTTATGAGCGTAATCTTCCTTGGGGATACACTCCATGTTGGAAGGTAAGGATATCAATTCGACTTTGTAAATTATCAATCATCGTATTCGTACCGCGTGGTGTTGATCAATTACGAAGAGAACAATGTTTCTCCTAGCATATATATAACAATACCATGCGTAATTTACACAACGCGTTGAATTGCAAGCATATAAACATGGTTAACTTGTTATTATTGTGCAGCATTATTGGAGCAATTGTAATTGTTGTGGGATTTTACGGAGTAATTTGGGCAAAATCCAAAGAAGAGGAACCGTACGAAGATGACAGGCCACAATCATCATCACAAAAGATCCCTCTCTTAGGCAGCCATGTAAACTGATTTCTGAATATAGGCTTTCAAAATGTTTATCTATTTCCGATTATACGTCTGGGTTTTTACTCTTTTTTTCTGAGACTATAAATTTTATAACAATCCCACTCCGAAAAGAGAAGTTTTCACAATTTTTCTCCAAAATTCACATACCAAAGAAAGAAACAAATATTGAGGATCACCAGTCAATTTTACATCAGGTATGGTTCTTCCAGAAATGTTGACAATCACAAGCTATTAATTTCCACAAAGGTGTACCTCACTCTTTCTTTATCCTAAAAACCCTCCATTTATAAGATGACATCTAAGTAACTGTAGATATGTAATTAACAACTCCTCCCTGCAGAAATCTGAAATTTCTTTCAAGATGTTGCAGAAATAAAATAAAAAAATTGGAGGGTCCATTGACAGACTCTGAAGAAAGAATAACAAGCTACATTATGACCCAAATCATTTTTTGAGATCATCGGACATTGCTGATGGTATACAATGTGTTGCAAGAATATCCAGGGTAGCTGCCTTTGCAGTCTTCGAGCGGAGGACCACTATCTGCACAAAAGAACACAGTATGAATCTAATAGACAAGCAATGTGCCTATCTAAAACACCCACAGAGGGGAGAGAGAGAGAGAGAGAGAGAGAGAGAGAGAGAGAGACCTGATCATATTCTAGTTCAAATTTCAAAAATTCATCATCACAATTCTCTACCATTTTCGCCAGACTCTTCAGATTCTTTACAGGCTTACCATTAAAAGCAAGAACCTACACAGGTATTGAGATGGTATTCAACATCAAACAGATTAAAGCTAATCATTGCTAAACAAAGCACTTGCGTCAAAACCAAAGCACTTCCATTCCTCACCTGAGTATTAACGATGTCCTCATATCCAATATTAATATCAGCCACAAGCACCTGTCACAAATTTCAAGAGAAGGAAAAAAGTAAGAGTGGATAAGCTAAAAACCTCACTGTGGTACTAGAGAAAGAAAGAACCTGAGAAACCACAACAAGCTGCTCATCCGGGGATTGTGGCATTGAATACAAGAGCTTGTCCAACAGCTTGACTGGAGATTCATATTCATAATCCTTTCCATACTGTACATACGCAAAAAGGATTGAGACCATGTCAGACCATGCAGAACTTCAGCAAACACGACCATGGATTAATACTTTTCTTAATATAATGTAAGAGAGAAAATTAAGTAGGAAAAGATTGATAAAACAACAGAAGCCATAATGACAATGATAGAATTTGGAAGGCCAATTTTCCAATTTATAATGGTCAATTCCTTGTTTAGGAAGCTTTCAGGATAGAATAGGTCAATCTAATTTGCATTTTGTTTGTCAATCAGCGCATCTAATCAGAAATTTTGAACATAAACAGACAATGCAATTAAAATACCTAAGCATGAAATCCAAATGTTTTTATCGGAGTACTATTGTTGGGCCTTTCCTAAGGGCCTAAGCTTTTAGGTCAGAGGTTATTCACACAGTATCAGAGCGTAATTGATCTACCAGTCTCAAGTTCAAATCTTGGAACCCCCATTACAGTAAATAAATATATAATTATAACACAGAGCAACATGGGCCTGTGTATCAGTCCACATGACAAGCCCAGAAGTCCAGACTTGCACGTGAGGAGTTGTATTAAAATATAAATACTATTGTTGGTCCTTTTCCTAACCGCTTAAACTTTTAGATGTAGAGGTTGCTGACAGTTTTCTTTATAGAAGAATCATAATTTGGGTCTTCTCTATGTAAATCAATTACAGAGGCAGAGAAGTTTCACAGCAATGTACAATTTGCAATATGCAAATAAATATTTCATGCATATATAAAGAAGCAGTTTTCCAAGTCACAGAATCTTGACCACTAATTCAAGTACTTCAGCTTTGGATTCCAAAAAGTATCAGAAAATGGCAAGTTGGCAACGAAGCAACAGAGAATATATGGACATATAAAAAAGCACAGAAATTATGAAGTAGATTACACACCTCAGAACGGAGATATGGAACAGACACTGTGCTGAATACAAATCCTGCAATAATGTAATATGAGGGAGGTCTGCCCTTGTTGTGAGATGGAATAAGCCTTCTATGAGTGGCGAGTTCCATATTGAAATTGAGAATCTTGGAATCGCGGAGAACCTTAATAGCTGCACTATCCCCAGTATATTTTTGGGAGACAAGGTAACTAAAACCTATGCGCTCTCCATGTCGAAAGGGGACTGAAAATTCAACAAGCATGGGAGACAATAGCCAAGTCACAAAAAGATCAAGAAGAATTAGAAGGAACAAGAAAGAAACGATGACGAGACTTGAATATAATCACTTTTTATTTTAAATTGTCTCAAATGCATAATATGAATATCTAGTGAAGTTACAGCAACATATATAAGAGTTTTTGGCATGCTCATTATCAAACTAATCTTGTTTAATGAACATATTATATTGCACTGATAACTGTACTCGGGTTAATACCACTCAATGCCCTCATGTTTCCAATCTTCAATCAATAAATACTAAGCAGATTAGCTCTAAGGACAGTTTTTCAGGTAATCTGTTGTAACAGGAAAGCAAGTGAACTAGGCATCCTCTAAATATATATTGGTCAACAATGACATTTGAACATGACATCCAAACATGTATGGGTTATGTAGTATATGTTAAACATGACACATGGAAATAAGAGACACATACCAGTTCCATCATTGGCAATATCAACACCATCAAAGCTCAGAATAATATCTGATGGCTTCAGAACCTCAGATTCTGGAGCAGTGGGATCAATTCTTCTTATACGAACGCCCTTCTGATCAGGCTTCATACCCATTGCCATACGCAAATCAGGATTTTCCATTTTCTGCCACTCAACTCCAAGAATAGGGAATCCTATCATGTAATAAAGAATCATGACATTCTAAGCAAGAAATACAGAAGCAGCACATTAAAAAAAAAAAATGTTACAGAGAGCAAACAGAACATAGAAGATAAAAGAGATGAGAAGGAGAGAGAATTGAGTTGTATATTATTCAGCCAAAGATACATGAATTTATGGTACTAAGCCTAGAAAAGAAAAAGGAAGTAACAACAATTTACAATAAATAGTCAAGCAATTACCTAGATAATTACATCAATCTATAGCTAATTGACAATCTAATTAATGCTAATTGACAGTTAGTTTTAACACTCCCCCTCAAGCCGGAGCATAGATATTTTTAATGCCCAGCTTGGAAGAACGATATTGAAAAACTTAAATGGTAATAAAACATACTAAAATTGAAATGGAAACATATAATAATTTCTTCCGAGATTTTTTAACAATTCCCCTTGAAACTCAAGATAGAGAGATGAAGCAGTTTGAGTTTGCAATATTCCGATGGCATGGTAGTGAGTCCTTTCAAGAGGTTGACAAACTAACTTGATAGAGGAGTCAACCAAACAATTCGACAGAGATACCAACAAAACTGCTTGAAAAAGTACTAACGAAATAGCTTGACGAAGTTGACAAAACTGCCAACAAAATGTCTTTGATAGAGTGCCGACAAAACGGCTTTGATTGAGTGCCGACAAAATGACTTTGATAGAATGCCAACGAAACGGCTTGACATAGTGGCCGATGAAACGGCTTCATAGAGGGTTTTTTTTTTTTTTAAGAGAGACGAAACTGAAATTTTATGAATAAAGAAAGGGTATTTTTGTCTTAGGTTGTAGCTTGAGAAGGGCAATTTGGTCACATGGAGTCCTTATATGTCTTAATGGGTCAAATTAAGAGAGAGAAAATGAGTGTTTTGGTTCTTTCTATAATCAATGACAATAAATTAGAAACCTCTTCAATGGCGAACCCAAAACCAGACATAGAAAGCCACCAAACAAATAGACAGTGCATTACAAGTCGTCGACGAGAAAAAGAGAGTCGCCAGAGGAAAAGGAGGGTTGCAGGAATCTTGGACCCTTTATAAGTGTGCTGCTGTCTACCCGCCATCTACCACTGTACACGTTGGCACACATAAGATATTTATAAAGATTGTATTTATGAGAAAGACCTTCGCTTCGATACAATGTTAACAAAGAGCATGAAGCACATAGAAGATAAAGAGATGAGACAGAGAGAGAATTGAGATGTATATAAATCAACCAAATGTACATGAATTTATAGTACTAGGCCTAGAAGTGAAAAAGGAAGTAAAAAAAAAATTACAATAAATACTCAATCAATCACCTAGCTAATTGCATCACTCTATAACTAATTGATAACCTAATTGATGCTAATTGACAGCTAGTTTTAACCCAAAAAAATTAAGGATTTTATGATAATTACATGGAGAAATAACAATACAATGTTAACTATAAAAATCTGAAAACACACCAAACGCACAAGAATCCATCAAGGAAGCATAACTAAGTTACCGGTATATGCTCCATTCTTCTCATAATCCTTGATGAAATGCATGATGACTGGTGTTGGTATGACATAACCTATATTTTCCACATCTTCATGCTTAAGGGACTGAAAAGCAATGCCAACACAGTTGCCTTTATCATTGAAGGCAGGCCCACCAGAATTTCCAGAGTTAATAGCAGCATCTATCTGCCAAATCAGGAATAAAAAAAGATATGAGTTCAAGAACTAAATGGTCAGCATCATATATACCAATAGCTTTGAACAGTAATCCCAAACCTGTAGACCGAGGAGCTCAGTAGACCCATGAACATAAGATAGGATCTCTATTCGCGACACAACACCACTCGTCACAGAAATTGTGTCTCCCCCAATTGGGTAACCCACAACAGTTACAGCATCTTGAAGAGCAGGCAATTCCCCAAACTCCACTGGTGATACTCCTTCCCAGAACTCATCATCATTGACTGTAAGCATGGCTGTGAAAGAACATAATACAAGACTTTCACTCAACAAAAAATCTCATCATCTAAGTGTAGAAAACCAAACATAGTGACAAAAATTTACTTCATTTAATACTAAGAAGAAGATTTCATTCACAGCACACATCATAAATAGGCAATTCTCGCTGTTGGCATAACTTACCCATAATTAATTAATTAAAATTACGTGAAAGGTGGAATTAAGATCAATGGTCTAAAATGTGCCATGCGGCACATTAGAGAAACAGTCTACTTGTAATGATCGTCCGAAGACACCTCATAAGATGAAGAGTAATAAATCCAACATACCATAAAGACTCCGACTAGTTCGGAGTGACTACAGGGAAACATCAATTCAATCCCATGCAAAGTAACGCTAGTCAAAAGTGGTAAGACAAATGTCTCTAACAACCCCGACAAAGAACGACAACACATCCCAACCGTACCATCCAAACTATAAAAGACTTGAGACCAATATTCAAGGAGTAAGAATTCATTATAATACCAGCACTACTTGATATCAGTCATTCTTAAGCATAATACATAAAACAAGTATCTTGAGTTAAGCATTGGAGTGTGACGGCCAATATCACTCATTCGAAAACAAGTATCTGACTTAAGCATCGGAGGGTGATAGCTAACATCCTTTGGCACATCCTGACGTATTGTTTGTCCTTGCAGGAAAGACCTAATGAAGGAATTGTCCACACACATCACCAACCCTCCAACCAGGACTCCAAAGGTCAAATTCCAAGTTCAGGTCTCAACATCACTTCAATGAAAACCAACCAATTGTATCTTTCAAAAAAGTCACAAACTTTTGGCTATTACAAAACATTGCTGAAATTTCACCTTTGGACAATCTATAAAGTGAATCCCCCAGTTCGTTAGCGAAAGATTATATCAAATGGATGGTTCAAGTTTCAACCTTTAATAAGATGACAAATAAAGTAAAATACTGAAGCCACCATGGTACTACTCCAACATTTTTCCAATTCCACAACATAAAAATCAAAACTTACAAATGAAAACCAGAAATGGCTTCAAATATAACTTAAAACATTACCAATGTCGCACTCGGTCCCTATAGCAAGCACAGTGGCCAAGTACTTGGTATCGGACCCTCTTTTCTTGAGCTTGACCTGTGTGTAATGCTCCACGGAATGCGCATTCGTCAACACCCTCCTCCCACCGATCACAAACCCGCTACTGCTTGAACTGTACTGCCTTTTCCTCTGCCACGGCAGCGAAAAATTAGGCTCCGTGTGGACGCAAAACACCTTCACGACCGCGTCCATCGCCGGGACAACTCTCGCCACGGCCGGCCCCGCTCCGATAGAATCCCCACCAGGAATCACCACGGTGAAGTCCCCACCGTTCTCCGCCGGCCGAGAGAACCCCGCGGACGAAATGCGAGGCGGCAGGAGCTGCTTCTCCTCGGGTTTCTCGTGCTTGGGCAGTTTCTTGGGACGGCCGCGGCGGGGACGAAGTTCGGGGTGGATGCTATGGGCGGGGGCGGATGGGCTGGGGATGATTTCGACGTTGGAGACGGAGAAGACGTCTTCGTCAATTTCGGTAGTGGCGGTGGAGGGAGCAACTAGGGTTTCTTCGGTGGCGCGGTTTTTGGGTTTGCGTCCACGTTTGCGTTTAGCTTCGGGCATTCTGTTCAAAGTTGTGTTCTGTTTAATGTTTGTGTTTGTGAGGTTTTGTCGAGGTTTAGGGTGCTGCCTGCAAATGCGAAATGTTGAAATTTTGAAAATGTGAGAGACAGATTGTTTTTGTTTGACGAAGATTTTTTTTGAAAGACTCGGAAACTTTTTATGGAAAGGAAGAAAACAGGGGTGGGTGGTGGTGTCAGAGGAGGAGGGAACTGAAAGAAAATGGTGTTGGGCCGGCCCACTATTCAACTTATTTATGACCCGGCCCAAATTCTCTTTTTGGGCTAGAATCAGTCCATGGTCCACAAGTTTATTTGGCCCAGTAAGATGTCATTAGACTTTAGGCATTTTTTTTTAAATCTGACACCTTACAGAACAAAGGACTATTATACAAATACGGCTCGGATAACTACTCCCAGTAATAGGAGACAGGGACTACCGGGACCAACGATCCGGACAACTACTTCTAGTAACGGGAGGGATCTACTCCCAACATGGGGAAGAGGTCTACCCACACAATTGTGTTTTTATGAGCAATGATTAGAATATATATATTTACATACATGTACAATGTGTTGAACCTTGATAGCTTGGACGAGTATGAGGCCTCCAACCACCAAGGCAAGGGACCTTGTAGTCCTTAGACATTTGAGTGGCGATATTTAAAATTATTGATATTTATTTTTAACTATTATAATTAATTTATAGTTTGAAGGAGGGAGACGACTTGAACTCACAACTGTAGTAGCCAAAATAAGCCTCAGACTCAAAGCTCGAGCCCAACACATATAATTCTCACAAAAACTGCATCTAAGAAACATCAAATGGGCCTAGGGCCCAACCTTTAAAAAAATTTATCTCCTATAGAGGCCCAACTAAAGGTCTTCATGTAATCCAAGCCCAAAAACCATCAACACAGGTCCAAGAAATCATCAGACTTCTTTTGAATCTAAACCAAGTCAAAATGACCAGTATGGGCTCCACAAAATTCACCAAGAAATCAGGTGGATACGATCCACTTCCCAATGGGTGGATCATAGACTATAAAAGGACAACCCTCACTTTGAGTGAGAGTTCACACATTTTTTTATACTTACTAAGACTTTAGCACTATCTGACATTGGCATTGTTCATGATTTTCATCTTTCAAGTGATTTTCGGCCAATTCCGATCACCATATCTTCATCCTTCTGATCATCATCAGCCAAGCTATCATACATAAGAAGTATTCATACTATCTTATTCTATTACTTTAACAAAACTTACTTACAGTCTACTGACTTGATCGTCGGAGTACATTTAGTTGGCACCGCCCCGGTGTCCCAAGCATCCTATCGGTCACCCTCTCTCTGGTCTTACAGATTGTAGTGCCCATATCATCATCCTACACTTTCGATAGTCTAGAATAACTTTAACGGCACAAATGCAAAATGCATACCACTAAGTCAACATCATCTCGTTGACATTTCATAATTACTGCACAAATGTTCATTGAGCCCTAAATTTGTAAAGTCATTATTTTATTAGCTGTGATTTCGTGAGTGTTGACATGTGAATCCAGTCAACGTGGTAAATTGGTGAATATAGAAAAACTAAAGGATAAAACTTATAAAAAGATTAACACAAAAGATTTTAAAATGGTTCGGCTTTAAGGGAATGCCTACATCCACTGTTTTTGACATTCAAGTCGAGCTCGCTGGGTGTATTGCGGTGCTCGCTTATGTAAGTGCTTTCTGGAAAAATTCGTGACCTTTGTAACAAGGGTATCCCGCTTCTTTTATAGTGTGAATGGGCAGGAGTCATCCTATTTTACATGGAATCTAATTACATGATTTAAGGGCGAACTTTTATCCATTGATAGACGTAGTTTAATCTAAATGGAATAGCTAATTGTATGGAATTTGAGATTGATTGGGAGTCTGCTTAGTTGACTGAATGCAATCCCTGTATTCTCGGGATAATTCCTTTAATTGAGGCTTCGGGCTGCGTCATCTGCGAGCTGTGGGCTTCGTGGCTAGCGATCTGCTGGCTTTCTCATTTGTGAGCTAACGAGGTGTAACACTTTGACTCCTTTGCCGTTTGTTTAAAGCTTCTTCCTTCATCGTACGTCAGGTCGGGGCCCATTTCGACTTGTAGTGAATCCTCGGCCTTTTACGTGTGTTGGGCCTTTGCTGGTGGTTTTAGCATTTTGGACATATTTGGGCCTGGTGTAATTTATCACACAACAATGAGCAAAACACATTTTTATGTAATTCTTAGTTAGCTTAGTTAAAGCATAAGTTGAACATATTGAAAATTCGAAGAAATCATGCGAAGATGGAAAGCTTCTGAGAAGTCTCAACAAAGTGCGTTAAGCTAAGTTTTGAAGAAACAATTACTCTTAATTCCTGAGATCGAATAAGATTCACACACTTATAACATATTCATGCATATTCATTTGAGTGCTAACATGTTAGTTTAAATGTTTTATGAGTGTTGAGTCTTAATTGTTTTGTTTTATCTAATTTTGGAATTTAATATTAAACATTTTGTGTTTTTGAAAAACTGACATTTGGATGCTTGAATTGGAACAACTTTATATATATATTCAAATGGTATTTTGTTTTATGGGAATGAAACTAGACATCTGTATCTTTCCAACAGTATAAAGAATAAAAAATTCCAAGGCCATCTGGATAGGTTTCAGTTGACTCAAAGTCGAGTAAAGTGCAATTGGAAAAGCTGAAACAAGGGAGACGAGACAGCAACCTCACGCCTAAGGGATGGGTGCACGCCTATGGCGTGTGTGGCCAGCCTTGGTCGAACCAAAATTGGGTTAGGTTTGTGTCTTGAGTTTTTTTGTCTCCTAAAGTCTTTCAAATATGTATTTATTGATTCCTAATGTATCTATGATGTTTTTATGGTATTTGAAAGAAAGAGAATAACCTATTAAATAAATTCTTTATTTTTGGGTTCTTAATCTCTTTTTAATAGAAAAGTAAATATTTTATTTTCCTAGCGTCATTAGAAAACCTAATAGCTTTTAAAGTCCTATTTCAATTGGGTTTAGAGTTTCTAATGTTTGCCTATAAATAATGAGCTTAAATTCATTATTCATTAGTCTCTTTGATAGGCTCACTGTACTCTCTAAAAGTTCTTCAAGTTCTTTATTGTTTTCCTCTCACATGTTTATTGTCTTGATACTTTGATGTTTTCTGTTTATGTGAGATAAGAGAGAGTTTGTTTTATATAGACTAATTATGTTTTGCTTCTGCGCTTAATTGTTTAGTCTATTCATAATATGTTTTGATCATGCATATTATTTGATTGTTTATGTTTTATTGAGCACTTATATATGATCTCATAAATTGGGGGTTGTTGTTTCTTTGACCTTATGGAAGGAACATTAAGTCTTAGAGCGCGTGGAGTCTCCGAGCAGCGTTCACAGGGTTTGCTATTAAAAGACCCGCCGGTAGGTAGTATTACGTTATAGCAAGAATCGTGTGATTGAGTGGTCAATCAACGTTTGTAAACGATATACCAACTTGTTGAAATTTGTGTGAAATGTGTTAAGTGGCCTACGCGTTGGTCCCATGGTTTTTTTACCTGTTGATGTTTTCCACGTAAAAATCCTTGTGTTGATTGTTAATTAGGTTTACTTGTTTAAAATTCCAAAATAATTTTTTGTTAAACCTATTCACCCCCATCTAGGTTATTCCATAGACGTTTATCATATTTTCAATTGGTATCAGAGCCGGAGTCTAGACATACATAAGCTAGGATTTTGGGATTTCTTGTGATAAATTTGCTATGGATTTTTGGTCTAGGTTTTCTTAGCATGAATCGTTCTCTGAAACAAACTATGTTGCGAACGTCGCATCATATCAAGAAGCAGAGAAATATAGCTCTAGTGATGAATCCGAAGATGAATCCTCTGGACTCAAAGATCTCAAGAATACCTTCGACAAGCTCTACAAGACGAACATTAAGGTACAAAATCAAACTCTTCTTTATTAACAATTGTGAAATCTCTTGAAGGTGAAAGGGATGATGCAATCAAGATCTCTGAAGAACTTAAGGAGATAAATTTGAAACAAGAGAAAGACATTGCGAATTGCATGGAAATGATGAAATTAATGAAAGAAGAGATTGAACAAAAAAAGAAGTCGTTGGAGATCTTGATGATGCGTGAAGAACAATACGCAGAGGAACTAAGGAAGACGAATGAGTCACTCAGAGGCTTGAATATTGGAGCTCAAAAGGTTGATGATATTATTAACCTTGGCAAAAGCATATGGTGATAAGTGTGGACTTGGATACAACTACAAGAGTTCTGATACCTGTAGTGGTAAAAAATAGCTCAAAAGGTTTAGACCCAAAAGATAGCCCAAAACCACAAAAAACAAGCCCAGCGCTCGACATGCCCAGCGTACGACGAGCCCAACGCTCGACAAACCCAGTGCTCGACAGGCCTAACAATACTCTTTACAGGGTTAGTGCATAACCCAGCAGTCTATAGCTCAATGCACGACCCAGCGGTCAACAACTCTATGCACAACGCAACGGTCGACAGCTCAATGCACGACCCAGCAGCTACCAAGCAACTGACTCAGTCAACCCATGACTCAGTCAGCTGACTTAGTCTAATTTGCCCAGTCAAAATAGGCTCCGAGATATCAGGAATTTTGAATATCTCGGAGCACGACATCTATTGAGATACGGATGCAACGGACACCCCAAATCCCTATAAATACAGCATCATGGCTTCATTTTCAAAGAGCAAGCATTTTTACACCAGAGCTATCACTCTGACACTAAGCATTTTCTTACTATCGAGAGACTCATTACTCTGAGCAATTACTCAAGCACACAACATGCCGTCCAAATAGCCAACTATACACGAAATAGCCTCCACCTGTACGATTGTTATCAACGAGTTACTAAGGATCACTTGACGTACATCGCTTGTTACCAGACGACACAACTAATAGAATACCGTACGACATATATTTTAAACCATTGCCTATCGCACAACGCAATCCTAAGATCAGCTACACACGACGTAATTCTAAGATCAGCTATGCACGACGTAGCCTCCTCTGATATCACTACCACTTAAATATGTCATATGCAGTTTGACATACATCACATACTGCACGACATACACTTAAATTCAAGTATCTTTCGTCTTGCTTGTCTTTTCCCTTTTAGATTCACAATCTAACTTGGGCGTCGGAGGCTATTTGGCTAGCACCACCCCAGTGTCCCGAGAGCACGACATGCTTCTTGTTGTTTTGCAGGTCGTCGTCCCATTGATCAATCACTACAGACCACCAGGTCATCAACCATAGATTTCAGCATCTACAATACCGTCTTCATCAAAAGTGCAGAATTTTTAAGACATTTCATCAAACATCTTGTGTGCACCACCACAATAGAAGCCCATGAAAGGTAAGTCTTCTAAATTCGTACCTACATGTCACTTTTGTGGTGTTAAAGGTCATATTAGATTTAGGTGCTATGTTTATATTCACATGTTTCAACAAGGAAAGTTGTCTGCTAACATGAGGATGAAAAGAGATCATGGTTTCATGTATAAGAATTTTTGAAAACCTTTACATGATAATCAAAAGAAAAATTATGCATGTGTGATCAATATCTTTTGTGCTTAATCAAGAAAAATCAAAAAGGATTTGGGTTATTAAGGATGACTCTAAGTGTTGTGCTGCTTATTATGCCTTTAAAACTCATACTTCAAATTCTTAGTAGATGTTCAAGGCATATGACAGGTACCAAATCTTTCTTCCATGATCTTGTAATGAAGGAATATGGTGTTGTTACTTTTGGTGATGGCTTTAAGAAAAAGGTAATGGGCACTGGAAAAATAAAAATCTATGGATTACCTTGTCTTAATGATGTTTTATTTGTTGATAGTATGGTTGCCAATCTAATTAGTATAACTCATCTATGTGAAAGTGTTCACTCCGTGAATTTTAACAAAGATGGATGTACTATATTAGACAATAATGGTCAAGTTATTTTGTAGGGAATACGGTCATCAGACAATTGTTATTGTCTAGATTTTGATATGAATATATGCAATTTGACTAACCATGAACATATAAACTTATGGCATGACAAGCTTGGCCACATGAACTACAAAGATCTGAAGAAACTTGAGATGACTCAAGCTGTGAGAGGGCTACCCATACTTGGGAAAAAGCCAGAAGAAGTGTGTGGACCTTGCCAACTAGGAAAACAAACAAAAGGAGCACACAAGAAAGGTAATGTACTAGGTACTAAATGTGTCCTAGAACTTCTTCACATGGATCTTATGGGTCCAATCTCGATCGAGAGTCTGGGAGGTAAGAAGTGCATTAATGTTATTTTTTATGATTAATCTCGCTATACTTGAGTTCACTTTCTAAGGGAAAAATCTGAAACCTTCAATATCTTTAAAAAGCTTTGTAAATAACTTATATTGAACAAGATCTTCAAATCAAAAGAACACAAAGTGATCATGGAACTGAATTTGAAAATAAGTTTTTTAAAGAATTTTGTCATGCTTATGGTATATCTCATGAATTTTCTGCACCTAGAACCTCCTAACAAAATGGGGTCGTTGAAAAGAAAATTGGAGTTTTGAAAGAAATGGTGCGTGTGATGATGAATGCTAAGAAAGTCTCAAGGAACTTTTGGCTGAAGCCATCAACACTGCATGCTATGTTGGGAATCGAGTCTTCTTGAGAAGTGGCACCAAACAAACTCCGTATGAGATTTGGAAAGGTAAGAAACCAAACTTCAAATACTTTTACACCTTTGGAGGTAAGTGCTGCATTCTGAATGATCGTGACCAATTTAGTAAGCTTGATGCCAAAAGCGATAGTGGTATTTTTGTTGGTTACTCTCTAAATAGTCGAGCATATCGTGTCTTTAATCTACAAACTCGTACTGTCATGGAATCATTTAATATTGTTGTAGATAATACAGATTCTTTATTGCTTGATAATGAAGATACTAATCTTGATAATCTTTTTGAGAGTATGATCAATGATAAGAAGAATGTTGAAGGTGAAAAGAGAATTCATGCAGAAGGCAAACATACTCTTAATAAGGATGAACATTCTTGTGATGAAAAGAAGAGTGAAGGAAGCGAGAGTGGAACTGAAGGCGAGGTTGAAAATCAAAGACAACCCGCACCTTGGATCAGAAGGTCTCATGATCAAGATGAAGGGAGTTTTAGAAAAGATTTTGATTATCATATAACATGCGGAATTGGGTTTCAAAAATTTTTCTTATATTGAAAACATTTTTCAATCGGAACGAGTTCCTGTATATACGCAGAAAAAGACTTTAGAAACTATATACCTTTTTCTTTATTTTTTTTTTTTCTGATTCCTCGATCTACCACCAGATCTTCCGAGCTATAACCTGCGGTCTGGCAACGTGTGTGTGGGAACGTCACGGTAAGAGATGGAGGTCACGTGAAAAGAACACCGGCCGAATCCTGCAAAAGAAGGGAGAGTCAGAAAAAACTTTTTTTTTTCTCTTTTCTTCTCTCTTTGGTGACCAAATTCTTTTTCTTTTTCACTTGTGTGTTAGGTTAGGTTTTTTTTTTCTAGCTATATAACACTTATATAGTAGTCCTTTAGGGTTTTAGTTTGACCAAGTCAAAATAGGATTCTAAATCCTATTTATTTTTAGTCTCCCTAAAGACCTGAACCTGTGACCTTTTGGACTATTAAAATAATCTAATTATTTTAATTCTTTTGTCCTAGTCATTATTTAATCACATGACCTCATATTTAATAAATAGAATTAATAATTAATAATTATTAATTTCTATTATTTAATTAAATATTTAATTAATTAAATAATCACATTATTTAATTATTCTCTTTTATTTAAATCGCATTACTTTCGTAACACTATTAATTGGACCATCCAATTAATCTACCGTGACCCTCGTTACCAACAACCATAAGGGCTAGTAAGGGGATCTAATGGACCCACAATTTTGAGCTCCAATAATACTTAGTAATATTAATTAAAACTCTTTAATTAATATTTCACGATTATTAACCTCGGAGTTATTCCACTAAAAACTCGAGGCTGCACTCTCAGAACTGTAGACGTGTTTATACAATTTGAAGTCTCAGTGTCCATTGATATAGCTAATTGCATATAGTGTGATCCTCCACAAATAGTTCATAACTAGAGCTGGGTCATAAAGTCTGTTATACCCCTATAGAAATATCTTTTCCTTTAAGTACTATTGATTCTCTAATGAATAATTAAATCCTGTCTTCCTCACGGAAGAAGGAGAGTGCTCATAATCGTTCAAGCCCCGAATCAACCCTTAAGGGAACTACTCATCTACTTCAATCAAGAAGGAGTAAATTCCACTATTGTGTTCAAACCTTCCTAGCCACAAGCCAAACCGCAGCTCCAAGATACGGAAGTATTGGTCGAGATTCTCATCAACCTCACTCATGATAAATCAAAAGCCACGATCTAACCTGAAGGAGTCGATAAGACACTCAGGATTAAGATCACCTATAAATAACTATCGTTTATCGATTATATATGAATCTTATCTACTAACGGATCTTGGTGAGAGATTCATATAAATCGTGGCCCAGTCCTATATGATCTCATCATATAAGGTGCCTCCATTCTCATGTCAACTACATGAGCGGTCTAGGATAAGACCACCGTACTTTACAGAATGGACCGCAGCAGTAGATCAATCACAAACAAAGTACCCAGCTTTGTTCGCTCTCTACGGACTCTTTAGATTGCACATCTCAAAATGAATCCTCTCTGTATATGACCATCAAATACTCATTATAAGATTACATCTTGCAATCTAGGATGTTCTTGCACAATACGAATGTATTACTGAATATAAAATATTTTATGAACTTGAATGATAATCTGAATAATTCTTATTATTGTCTTTAACCATTTACAATTACAAGCTTTAAGGCATAAATCCCAACACAAGAAGACATAATTGGAAAGATCGGAAGTGGTGTTAAAACTCGACGTCAATTAGCTAATCAAATTAGCTATGCTTGTTACACCTCAAATCTCGAAACAAAGAAAGTTGATGAGGCTTTGAAAGATGAATTATGGATAAGCGCAATGCAAGAGGAGCTAAATCAATTTGAAAGAAGTAAAGTGTGGATTCTAATGCCTAGACCAAATGGTGTCAATGTAATTGGTACTAAAAGGGTATTTAGGAACAAGACTGATGAGAGCGGTAATATTGTGAGAAACAAAGCAAGACTTGTCGCTCAAGGATACTCTCATGTTGAAGGAATTGACTTTGAAGAAACTTTTGCTCTTGTGGCTCGTTTGGAGTCTATTAGATTGTTGTTGGCTTGTGTTCACAGGTTTAAACTCCGGCAATGGATGTCAAGAGTGCTTTCCTGAATGGATTTTTTTAGGAAGAAGTTTATGTGGAGCAACCCAAGGAATTTGAAGATCCCCATCATCCAAATCATGTCTACCGTCTTCATAAAGCTCTTTATGGATTAAGCAAGCACCAAGAGCCTAGTATGATCGCTTAGCTGAATATTTACTTGAAAACATGTGCAAGATAGGGAGCATTGATAACATTTCGTTTATCAAGAATAAAGATGATCATTGATAATTGCTTAATATATGTTGATGATATCGTTTTTGGTTCTACTGATGAGAACAAGGTAAGAGAATTCGTTAATATGATGTCAAAAGAATTTGAGATGAACATAGTTGATGAATTGAATTGTTTTCTAAGATTGCAAATAAAGCAAAAAGATGATGGTATTTTTATATCAAATATTAAATACGCCAAGAACCTAGTTAACAAGTTTGGCTTAGATAATATTAAGGCCTATAGAACTCCTATGTGCTCTACTCTAAAATTGAGCAAATGTGAATGTGGAAAAAGAGTATATCAAAGTTTTTATAGGAGTATGATAGGTAGTTTACTTTATCTTACTACGAGTAGACTTGACATTGCTTTTAATATAGGTATTTATGCAAAGATACTAAGCTGATCCTAGCTATAGTAAAAAGAATTATTCGCTTTGTGAAAGGGACTGCAGATCTTGGAATTCGGTGTTCTTTTAATGCTAACACTAACTTGTTTGGATATTGTAATGCTGATTAGGCAGGTTGTCGTGATGATAGAAAGAGCACTACAGGAGGATGCTATTATCTTAGAAACAATCTTATTTCCTGGCTTTGCAAGAAATAGAATTCAATTTATTTATCTATTGCAGAGGCCGCATTCATAACTGCTAGAAGTGGATGTACGCAACTACTATGGATGAAACAAACCTTGGAAGATTATGGGATCAAACAGGGTATGTTGACTATTTATTGTGATAACAGTGCGATAAAAATATCCAAGAATCTTATACGAAATTCTCGAACCAAACATATAGATATTCGGCATCACTTTATTAGAGAACTGGTTGAGAATGAAACATGTCTCTTGAACATGTACCAACAGAACGTCAACTTGTTGATTTGTTTACAAAACCTTTGGATACCGTTAAGTTTCAAACTCTTAGTAGATCCATTGAAGTTTGCTCTTTAGAATGATTTTGTTGGAGAATGAGAACTTAGAAATTGATTGTTTGATAAGAATTGTCATGTTTTTGTTGAAGATGGTTGCTGAAAAGAAATGATGATATATTTTTCCTCTTGATTGCTTGTAGTGTAACATCCCTAATTTCGAATAAATATGAAAAGTATGATTGAATTAATCTTGAATATGTGAATATGATATTTATGATTTGAGCGGTGGAAAATGTAATTAAATGTACCAATTTGACGTATTTATGATATTTTTTTAGGTTTCCTAATGGACTAATTTGACCAGTCGAAAACAATGCACGAAGAAAAGGGTGAAAACTTGGACAGTAAGCATCATGACCAGTGCTCGCAGTAACTATTCGCGGTGAAAAAGGAGAAATTGGACCAGTGAGCACCGCGACCAGCATCGCGACCAGTGCTCACGGTAACTGTTAGCGGTGAAAGTGGCAAATTTTCACCAGTGAGCAATGCGACGGAGCGACGCGACCACCGCTCGCGGTACGCTGTCGCGATGGCTCAAAAATTTTAAAAAAAAATAGCACTGAATCGATTTTGAAGCGGTAGAGCTTCATAAAACAGGATTGAAAGAGAGCAAAAGCTCTCAAACAAGAACAGAACAGAGAAACGAGAAAGAAAGAAAAAAGAAGAGGAGAGAGAAAGAAGAAGAAGAAGAAGGAGAGAAGAAGAAGAAGAAGAAGAAAAGAGGAAGAGAAGAAGGAAAAGAGAAGGAGAAAGAATTCAGGTTTGGTATACACGTATTTTTCAAATTTTTAATTTTCCAGAAATTTTAGGAATTTTCGAATTTTAGAGTTTTTGAATTAGTTGAATTATATGGATTATAGATTATAGTTCAGGTTCGGTATACATATGTTTTCGAATTTTTCCGTTTTTCAGAATATTTCGGATTGACTTCATTTGATTTATTTTGAGTTATTTGGATTATATTGCTTACAGTTGATAGTTTGAAGTTGATTCTGAAATGATTTAAATCATGAATTATCGAAATATAGATTATATCTGAAATTTTGATTATAAATACTATTCGGAATTGATTTTAATACGTTTTGATGTTAGTATTGTTATGGAAAAATATTGTTGAAAGTGATTTTAGTTATATACTAATTGTGAAATGTACCAGAAAATGATTTTGGAGCATTTTGATTCGATATGAAATTATGAAATACGTTTGAATATATTTTTGGATCGATTTGATGTGATTATTGATTTAGAAATATATTCGTATATTTCCGTTATATGATATTTGATGAAACTTGAATTTTGAAAAATATATATATATATATATATATATATATCGATATGAATTGAAATTGATTAAGTTGAATTCGATGATTCTGAAAGAAATGAAATATGTTGACATTGGATTTGAGAAAACATTTTGGCTCTGATGTGTATGAACATAGATATGGAAATATGAGGTTGACATGTCAATTGGGTTTCTGTCTGAACAGTACTGTGCTGATTATACCACCCTTTGGATAGTACAGGCCCAAAGTGCCAGTTCTAGGGTTCTGAATTCTGTCATGGGACATTTACAGCGGGTGATTCCGTTAGTGTTCCATTCTGATATGATGTTCTGCGGGTGTCCCCATTTATGTGTCCGATGCCGAACAACCCGTAATCCAGTCCGATAACTTATGTTTTGTATGGCAGGAGCCCAATCTGAAAACTGATTTGTTATATGAAAATGTTTGAGAAATTATGAAGAATTTGCCTGTTGATTGATTTTGGATATTATACTGGTTGAATTTATGATTTGATTTGATATGAGCCTCATATATGATTTAATTATATGTGATTTATATTTTGATCGAAAATAGATAAACATATTTGATATAGTATATTTGTATATACAATTTTGTGTACATCCACTAAGCAATATGCTTAGCGTGTTGAGTTTTCTCGCACGCGGGTAACAAAGGTTCCAAAGGCGATAAAGATAAAGAAGAGTAGAGACTGCAGAACCAGAGTTCGAAATCACATCTTTCCTGCATATATTTTGGTAGTTCGTTTGTAAACAGGTTTTGTATATATTTTGATACCGCATGCATATACAGAAACTGTTTGTATATATTTAAGGAGCTTCCGCTATGTAAATATTTTATTATTTATTTATGTTATCTGAATATATATATATATATATATATATATATATATTATCTTGTGATAAATTGTTTGGTAAGTCGCACTATATTTGGAAGGGTGCACAAAATTGATTTGAGAATTTGAAAGTTGATTTTATGAATTTTAACTGTAAACAGGTTTTGGAAAGTCAGAAAAACAGAGGAAACTCTGGCAAGATTTTCGGAAATTTATTTGGACCACTTTCAAATATTTTTAATATAGTTTTAAATTATACTTATTAACAGTAAAAGTTAGATTTTAGTATATAGTAGCGCTCCCTGATTCGGTCCGAGTGGATTTGGGTCAGGGGGTGTTACATGTAGTCCATAAGACATTATTAAAATAAATGTATTTTCTATTGCTTGTTTGATATTTGTATGTTAAGTGTTTGACTCAAGACTTGCATAGCATGAATGTGTGAAAAGATTTGAAACTAGTATATAAAGAATGACCAACGGTCAATTACCATGTTATTTCTGCACATATAGATCTCTTAAGCATCTCTCTTGAAAAAGGGTTACAGTGACAAGCTGTGAAGCCGCCTGATGTAGAAAAGGGCTATGCTTATAATATTGACTGAAAGCCGTCATGAAAGTTACACAATAAAAAAGAGCATGAAAAATGGAAAACAATAAAAACTTGTTACGCCTTTTTGCTACCCCCAAATATACGAGTTGGGCACAAATAATACAAAATGAGTAAAATTATCGTCTTCATAGGGATATTTGGGTGTTAAGTACCAAAATTAATTTAGCCTACATCTATTTGGAAAACCGAAACGTGTGTGAAAAAAATTAAAATTGAAATTAATAAAAACGTAAAAATATACACAAGAGAGATAACATAGACTAATCTGAGAGATTAGTTAGGGTATTCGATTTTACCTAATCCATCATACTAAATTTCATGAAAGCACATTATTAAGACTCAATTATCATTGTTGATGATTGTGTTTATCTAAAGAGGGTGTATTCAATTTTGACTTTTAATGACTTTTACAGACTTTTTTTAAGTGATAGATTTTTATAAACTTTACCGACTTTTATTGACTTTTATAAAGTTTACAGAATTCTAACAAACTTTTATAGACTTTTATGGACTTTCATTTTAAAAGATTTTTATTGACTTTGATAGAGTTGAAAGAAATTCTATAAATAACTTTTATAAACTTTTATAGACTTTTATTTTAAAACAAGTGCATATTATATAAAAATTTGTTGGATGGTGTATTAAAATCAAGTACATAATGTAAAAAAATATGATACATTCTTTAGATAAATAATACATACCCGTTGATGACTTGTCAACCAAAATAATAAGTTTTTTTAAATAATTTAATTATTCATTAATATAATATCTTGAATCTAAAATAAAATAAATACCGCAACGAGAATTAAAACCTAAAAAACCCTAATAATTTCAAGCTTTATGAACCATATTTCTCCAAACCCAAATGATAAACAACGAGAAAAAGAATTTGATAAAAAGAAAACAATTAGGGAAAGAACAAAATGAAATGAGAGATACATCCCTCTTTGTATTTATTATTTTTGTGGAATTGCACTAAATTTTGAGCAACAATAAGATATGATCTTTGATTTTATTCTATCATGGTGATTTTTTTTTTCTTTTTAATAAGCATGTATTTCGATGTCATATGGACATAAAATTCTTTACTTTTTATTTTTGTTTTTCTTCTGTTACTAATTGTTTGCATAAGTTCATATTATTCTGATTACGCATGTCAATGATGTATTGATTGTCTAAATTATATTTATTTTCTGACTCATTTGTTGTAAATTTATTATATCAATTGTTACACTCTCCTTACTATAATTTACAATAAAAAGCTTCAATAGGATTTTACAAAAAAAAAAAAACATAATTTGTATGTCCAGTCCAACCAAGTCGATCATTTTAAGAAGAACTATTGCTATGTGGTCTAACAATTCGAAATTGAAACATTGTCAAGTCGAATGAGTGTCATTTTCTATCTAGGTTGTTTTTTGATCCTTATATTTTCAAATCACTCAAGTTAATTTATTTTTAGACTAGCTGATAATAATAAACATATAAATTTAGGCAAATTGAGGTAAAAATAGTGGAAGAGAAGGAGATACAAATTAAAACTTTTTTCCTACACATGTTTTCAATGCATCTAAATGGAATATAAACCAATGTGCAAATGTTGATAACCAAACTTAAACTTATGTCCTACTTACATTGTTAATTTTTTATTTAAAACCAAAAAATCAAAATCAACAAAACAAGAGAGCGGTATGAAAAAACTATAAGATCAAAATCAACAAATCAAGAACAACTATTTAAAAAAAACAATAATATAAAAATAAGAAAAACGATTTGCTTACCCAGAACTTGAACCGTAGGGGGGGTCTATAAAAATCTATCACTTAAAAAAAGTCTGTAAAAGTCATTAAAAGTCAAAATTGAATACACACCCCGTACGTTATTGCTTCTCAAATTGAAAATCTACAAAAGTTTGTGGGGTGAATGGTGGAGAAATTGTGAGATTAAAGTATTTATAGTTTACAACAAAAGTCTAGATTTTTTATAAGTCCATAAAAGTTATGAACTTTTTGAATACTCCCTAACTTTTTTATACTTCATAAAAGTCTACATTCAAGACCCCGTGACTTTTATGGACTTTAAAAAAGTCCATAGTGAATACCTCAAAACTTTTGTGGACTTTTGAAAAGTATATAAAAATCCATATTGAATACCTATTGACTTTTATGGAGTCTTTAAAAATCCATATTGAATACACCTATACTTTTAAAATCCACATAAGTCATTAAAAGTTATTAAAAGTTGATATTGAATACACCCCCCTAAGTTAACCAACATATTCTCTCACAATCATGTCGGAGTTATTACTACACATTAATACTCTATCTCCCGATGATTATAGCATGCATAACAATTTATTAAATATCATAAACACATATAATGATCACACAAGTAAATTAGCATATTTCTATATAATTCTACTTATGGTGGACATTACATCGAGCACGTTATGGGCGTCACCTTTCAATTCATAACACACAACCGTAAAATCAATTAAATGCAGGTCACTACACTTAGAAGCATGAAACACAATAACATTCACTCAACAATTTATAATCAATCTCAATAAATCAAACTATCAATTCATTTAACATCCAAGAAAAGGATTCATCAAAATTCTAACTTACAAATTTTGTTCATAATTAAATAATTAAAACCAAACATGTTTATCAATTATAAAGAGAGATACAAGCATAAAAATAAAGAAGGAAATGGATAGAAAACTCTTGGATGATATGACTCTCGTCTTCTTTCGATTGTGAATTCCTATAGCTTCTGCTTGCTTCCAAATTTGTGCTTGATGATGAGAAGATGATGAAAGAATCGACTCTGCACCTTCTTGTCTCTAAGATAATCTTCTTCTCCCCATTGGCCTCTTATTTCTCTATTTTTCTCCTATTGGTCGAGCTCTCTTATCTGCCTCTAGCTCTTCTTCTTTTTCCTCTTCTTTTTCTTTTTATATCGGCTCGAAATAGGGCATCAGGTGCATTTTTGCGACCTGTGGCGCGACCTGGGGATCGCACTATAACTCACGATAGACTGCGCACTGATGAGAAAACGAGTATAACTTCCTCTAGAATACTCGGAATTACGAACCGTAAAATTTTTTCAAAAACTAGACTTCTAGATATTTTCAGAAATATAAGACTTGTAACCCAATTCATCTATAGAATTTATGGCATCCTTTGAAATATGACAAGTTTGCACTAATAATTCTTCAATTCTCGGCGTTTAGCCACTAAAACTCTTCAATTAAGCTCAAAGGCTTATTACCTGCACACTAAATAAAAAACATAAAAACAACCGATATTTACTCGGGAATATAAACAAAAGTAGGTAGATACGGAGGCCGATTTCATTCCAAGATTTGGCATTATCAATACACATTGAACAGGAGAATAAGGTATTGAGAAAAGAGCAATAGAAATAGAAAACATGTCGATGCATGATGCTAAATACATGGAGAAACTGTGGAGAGTAAGAAAATTGAAAAATTCTCTTTCTTCGAAGTACTCTTGCACACATCATTGCTTGTATGAGGTCTATTTCTTTATTAAGTGACATCTGGGATGATGATCGGTTTGAATTCTAGTTAAAAGCTTCTTGTCAATTCACATTGGAATGTTATTCATGTTGCGAAACAATGCAGTGTGTGTGTGTGTGTGTGTGTATATATATATATATATATATATATATATATATATATATATATATATTGTTTGAGCAATGGAGCACACATAAACCTTTGATAAAGTTTCTTAAACTTATAGCAATCTTGAGATCTTACATGTTTTTATGAATTTCATTCATTCGCTTTGACTTAGATGTGATATTTTTGTCAATAATTGATACTGAGTTTCTCATAAAGTTGTTTTAATTGCAAAATCTGTTGATAAACTTTCAAGAAGCTGTTTTTGAGCAAATTTAAAGAAAATCTATTCTTTACCTTTGAAAAGGCTATTTTTTATCTGGACTATATATACATATACATATATATATATATATATATATATATATGTTTTTGAATGTTTTGAACAAATACATGTTACGGATGAACATTTGTTTTCTTTTCTGGTCTCTAGTAAGGATCTTGTATTCTATTGTTGGTTCTTATCTTGTTGGTTCTTGTTTATCGTTTTCCCTTCTCATGTCTGTATGAGCGCGTATATTTACATTCGTGTTGAAGATTAAAATATTTGTTCTTGGTCTTTGTCTATCCTATGAGAAAAATGGGGAGTAATTTAGGTATTGATTTATTTAAGTTATTCCTTCTAATCCCCATCTTAAAATGCTATTTTTGTGTTCATTAGCATACTTAGGGCGAGACCTTATTGAAGGGGAGATATTTAATAAGTGAAAATTGTTAAAATAACCTTAAAAGTATGTGAAAAATTATTTTTAACCACTTTTGAAAAAATAATTATTAATATCCATTTCAGTAATTTAATATCATAAATACTCCTCAATACACTCAAAAACACCCCCTAATTTAATAATTATAAAAAATCAGAGGAATGATAAAATTATAAAATAGTCCATTGTAAGTTACATTAACACCCTAATTGCATTAAAGCTGCCGACAATTTATGAACTTCTTTTTTTTAATCTTTCTTCAAAACCCTAATTAAATACTTTTCCTTATTCTTTAATTTTTTTTATTTTTATATTTTCCTTACTCTTTAATTTATTTTTCTTTTTATATTTGCAAACCATAAAAAAAAAAAATCAAATCTTGTTTTTGAATGTTGGATGGTAGCTTGACAAATTTTCTCATTCCCAAATTTTCTGATTTTTAAATGAGAGCAAGTGGGAAATCTTATCTGGAAACATAAATGGTGGGCTCAACCCAAATTTTACCTAGCTACTTATATAAGGGTTAAAAGATAATTTGTCATTTCAAAAATGGCTAAAAACGATTAGGTACAAGTGAAGACTTCTAAAGACACTGACGAATGTTAGATTAAGTCTCTCTATATCATTTTTGAGGCTTACGAGTTTTTGTAAAAGTAATCACTTGATTGTTCGGTGAGTTATAGTGTTTTTGTCACGGAATAGCCAAAGGGGGGAGATTGTAAGGTCATTATTTTATCGACTGTGATTCCGTAAACAAAACATTTTTTATGTAATTCTTAGTTAGCTTAGTTAGAGCATGAGTTGAGTATATTGAAGATTCGAAGAAATCATGTGAAGACGGAAAGCATCTGATAAGTCTCAAGAAATAGCGTAAGGTAAGTTTCGAAGATACAAATACTCTTAATTTCTTGATATCAGATAAGATCTCATACATACACTTATAACATGTTCATACATTTGCATTTAAGTGCTAACATGTTGGTTTTATTTATATATTCAAATGGTTTTTTATTTTTGAAAATGAACCTAGACATCCGTATCTTTCTAACAGTATAAAGAAAGAAAAATTCCAATGCCATTTAAATAGGTTTCGGTTGACTCAAATCAAATCAAGTGCAACTGAAAAAGCTAAAACAGGGGAGACGGGACAGCAACCTCACGCCTTGGGGGTGGGTGCATGCCTAAGGAGTGTATGGCCTGCCTTGGCTGAACCAAGATTGGGTTATGGTTTGCGTCTTGAATTTTTTTTTGTCTCTTAAAGTCTTTCAAATATGTGTTTATTGATTCCTTATGTGTCCTAGGATTTTTTTTTTTTTTTTAGTATTTGAAAGCAAGAGAATAATCTATTAAATAAATCCTTTATTTTTAGTTCTCTTTTTAATAGGAAAGTAAATCTTTTATTTTCCTAATGTCATTAGAAAACCTAATAGCTTTTAAAGTCCTACTTCAATTGGGTTTATGGTTTATAATATTTGCCTATAAATCTTTGATAGGCTTCATTATAGTCTTCAAAAGTTCTTCAAGTTCTTTAGTATTTTCCTCTCACATGTTTGTTATCTTGATGCTTTGATGTTTTTGTTTATGTGAGAGAAGAGAGATTTTGTTTTATATAGACTAATTATGCTTTGCTTATGCGCTTAATTGTTAGTCTATTCATAATATATTTTGATCATGCATATTATTTGATTGTTCATATTTTATTTAAGCATTTAGATCTGATATCATAAATTGGAGGTTGTTGTTTTCTTTGACCTTACAAAATGAACATTAAATCTTAGAGCGCGTAGTAGAGTCTCTGAGCAGCAATCACAATAATAGGGTTTGCTAGTAAAAGCCCTGCGGGTAGGTAGTATTGGGTTATGGCAAGAGTCATGTGATTGAATAATCAATCAACGTGAGTTGTAAACGATACACCAACTAGTTAAATCTGTATTAAATGTGTAAGGTGACCTACGAGTTGGTCTCGTAGTTTTTTTACACGTTGAGGTTTTCCACGTAAAAAATAATCCTTGTGTTGATTGTTAATTAGGTTTGCTTATTTTAAAATCCAAAATAATTTTTTTATTGTAATAGCCAAAATCTGTCAGGCCCAAATCAAGAGCTGGTGTAACATTCCGGATTTTGAGTAATTAATTTGATAATGTGAAAATAAATTTGTTATTAGAGGGGGTTGTAAATGTAATTAAATGTATGAAAATTGATGTATGAAAAATTGAAAATGGAGACAGAGAGCATCGTGACCTGGTCACCGCGACCACAGGTCGCGATGGCTTGCTCGCGGTGAAAATCTGGCAGTGAGCAACGCGACCACCAGCGCGACCAAGGGACCGCGAGGTGTGCTCACGACGAAGGCGGTGCGAATGCTCCAGTGAGCACCGCGACCTGTGGTCGCGACGACGGTCGCGGTAGCGAAAAAATTATAAAAAAAAAAGAAGCTTCTCGCAGAAGCCAGAAAAACAGAAACAGCAAGAAGAGAGAAGAGACGAGAAAAGAAAAGAAAAGAAGAAGAAGAAGAAGAGAAGAAGAAAAAGAAGAAGAAGAAGAAAAGAAGAAGAAGAAGAAGAAAGAAGAAGAAAGAGAAGGAAGGAAAGAGAGATAAAGTAAGTGTGGGTGAAAGAAAAAAGGGAAAGGAAAGGAAAACGAAATCGTAGAACTGTGATTTCTCGAACGAAAAACGGATTCCAGGTAGGTGTACTTTTTGTTTTTGAAACCGTTACGAAAAAGTATTCGTTGTCATTTTCGTTTTCGTTTTCGTATTGTTTTCGTGTCGTTTTTTCGATTCTCGTTAAAAGTTTTTCGATTTCGAGTCTGTTCGTATGAAAAGTGTTAGTTTATATGAAAAGTTTATGATTGATATATCTATTGATGATTTTGGCACGATTCTCTTATAGATCGCATTTTGATTGTATTTCGACTATGTCGATTTCGTTAGAATATTTGATTTATACTTTGTATGATATTGTTGATTTTCTTGAAAAGTATTGTGCGAAGTGTATATCTATGAAGTAACTTATTTGTGAAAATAGCTTACTCGAAACGCCCTAGGATACTTAGACATAGAAATGGATATAGGAGGTTGGTATACCAGCTGGGTTTACTGAGCAGTACTGCGCCGCTATTGATTGCTATTGATGATATTTATGTACCTCCTCTTGGATTCGTCCAGAGGCTGGGAGACACGTACCTCCTCAGGATTCGTCCTAGGGGTTGGGAGCCACGTACCTTCCTAAGGATTCGTTCCTGGGATAGGGAGTTATGTACCTTTAGGTTCCGTACCCACGGTCCTAGAGTAGGGAGATACGTACCACTCGTAGGATTCGTCCTCGGGTGGGAGTTTGACCCATATTCCAGTCCTAGTATGTTTAGTTGTAGCGGGCCAGAAGTGATTTGAATTGAAAAATGAACCGAATGTTTATTGATCGAATTCTTATGTTGATCTCATTATTGAAATTAAAGTGATTAAAATGGTTTAATGCTTTGATTTTGAAATTTAATTGTTTTGAAATTGACTAGAAATGAAATTTATATTGTGGTTTAATTCTTCTTAAAAGATATTTATATTGTGGTTTATTTAATTGAGTTTATAGTACACCCACTAAGCTATATGCTTAGCGCGTTAGTTTGTTTCTAACGCGTAGGTACCAGGGATCCGGAAGAAGCTAAAGACTGAAGGAAGAAAGAGTTGCAGACCGAGTCACAGGATTACTACAGTTGGGTAGTTCTATTGTTCTATATATATATTTGTAAGCATGCATATACAGTGAGTCTGTAAATATGTTTTGTAATTAAATATTTATGATTTATGTCTTATATTAGTATTATGTTTGTAAATATTAAAGTTTGATTTGTTTTATTTTTATAAAATGTGATGAAAAGTCGCACTAAACGGCAGAGTGCGCAACTGTTTGAAAACGTTCTAGAAGTGTTGTTGAGAATTGAATTTGAATTGATTTGTGTAAAAGCAGGTTTTGGGAAATCCGAAAAACAAACGAAACTCTGCCGAATTTTTGTAAAAGTTTAATTGATTGGGCTCACTCAAAAATTAGTTTTAAATTGTTAAACTATTTGGTTTTCTACTGTTTTGAACATCGATCGATGGGCTCACAACGATTTTCGGTTTATAAAATGAATTTGAAAGTGTTGAAAAACCGTGTAGCGCTCCCTGGGTCGGTCCGGCCGGGTCGGG